>SNQJ01S0002589.1:16654-113129 GCA_010110895.2 Picea sitchensis
AAAAGATAGAGAAGTGCTCTAGGTTTCTAAGATGCATTTATTTGAAACTTTTACAAAGTGGATATTTATGACGTAAATCCATGAAAACTGACTGACACCACTGTCGGTCAGTAAGACCTGAAAGGACTGACACCACTGTCAGCCAGTAAGACATGAAAGTGGATGGATTCCACCATTTTATTCCACTGGTTGATCATGAAAGTGATTGAAACGATATGGGTCCCATTGTTGAGTATAGACTTCCCTGTACATCATTGGATCTTCATTGTTGTCTTCTTCTTATTGGAAAACATACTTTGTTCGAATAACCTAAGGATGCTTCTCATTTATGAATTTTGTCATATATCCAATGCTTGAAATCTGATTAAGCCGATGAACATTATCTGAAATATTTAGTGGATGAAACATTTGTTCAACATCCAATACATCAGGATGTATTTCACTTGGGTTTAATCCAAATCTATGCCACCAAGTTTCAAGACAGTCTAGTTCAATATTGTTATTAGCTCTGAAGTTACTAGAAAACTTTATCATGAAATAATAATATTTATATCTGTCACTCCATAATAAGATATGATCCCACATACCTTGATATTGATGATAATTTATTTGATGAAGATGCTGAGAAGGATCTTCCTGGGGCCAAGAATGCAATGCCCTCATATGATTAATCACAAAATAAGGATGATCTAGAGTCTCTCGCCATTGTTGGGAATTTTGACAGAACCATCTTCTGAATGTAGATCTCAGCCTGGTGACATCTCCCATTTCTATTTGCTTTTCCCAAGAAGAAAGAGTAGAAGCTTGATGCATTCTGTCTATAATATGTTGGGGAGGTATTACATGGATGCTTGTGTTAGAAGAGAATCCAGGCAGACCGAATTCAATTCCTTCAGACCATATTAACTCCCAATGAGGAGCTCAGTTTTGAGAATAAGTTTCCCAATCAAGATTATCATCAACCTGTTATGTAATTGGTTTGTTGTTTAGATCATCCCATGTGTTAATAATAACCATACTTCTAGGTTGGTTTTAACAAAATATAAGATTTGCCTGCGGTTTTGAAATGAAAGGAAGTATCTTTTTGCAGGCAGGATATCCTTTAACTAGACTTGGAATAGTAATAGAATATGTTGGATGGCCAATCTTTGTTCTGACAGATCCATGTGGTTCTACAACAACAAGAAAAGGAGTTCCCAAAATACAATCTACAGGTAGATCTGCTAGGAGAAACTTCATTCCTAAAGCATATTAATCAAACCATATTATAGCCTTTGGAATTTCAAAATTAAAATCAGTAGAAATATTACCTAATCCGATGGCCGAATAGTTACTAGGGAGTCAATATTTGCAAGGTATCAGATTTTTGTTGAGAAGATTCATATTTGATCCCATTTCTAATAAGGCATTTAGACAAAATACCTTAGTGTTAATGTCCAAATTGATCTTGACATGGAATTTTTTATGCTGGATAGTCAATATCTTCATGGCATTTATTCCTTGTAAATGGCCTGAGCCATGGAGATGACCTTCGTTTTCTTCTGGTGCATCTTCCAATGGTAGAGGAAGGGATTCCATCTATTCTTTTAGAAATTTTATTTCTTGTCTAGACCAAGAATCAACTTTATATGAATATTCATAAATTTCTTCATATTGACTTACCTTCAACTTGAGTTCAACAACTTCTTTCTTGAAGTAAAATACTTCCTTTGCCAGGTCTGTGAGTGAGGGAAGATGCAACTTGGTTTATTTATTGTGCTTAATGAAAGACCTGGTATTTCTTTCAAATGAAGCCTCTATAAATAGAGACTTAGTTCCTCCTTTCTAAGAAGATTCAGGATTGCTTTTCTTCTATCCTATAGTCATAGTCTTTAAAAAAGATTCAAGTAAAGACTTTTTCATATCTCCTTCTATCAAGGCTTTTATTTGGGCTAGCATTTGGGATTCTTGATCTTCAGTGCTATGGTACATGCATACCTTTATTTTTTCTCTGTTACCGTGGGAGATGGTGTTATCAGACTAATCGGTAGGTGCAGACACTAACTGATCTCCCTAGATCCACCTGGATCTAGAACAAAACAGGACAAAACATGACGCTTTCCTGAAGTTTTAAATATTGAATTTACTAGTAGGAAGGAACAAGTAACATACCTTTATATCGCTTCCTAGGGTCTCTGTTGTTCTCGCTTCGCTCCAGTGCTCTCATGAGGTCAAGACCAAGACAACACAAACCAACCATAGTGATAGCAATAACATAAACTCAATATAAACCTATGTATGTGATCAAGGAATCATACAATAAAACACAACAAGATTTATAGGAAAGAATCATATTACTGTATCATATTAAATGTGAAAGAGAAATTACAACCATGGCCTTGATGTCGTAAGGTCCCTTCCAACTTTCCTTTGTTCCCCACACACTTTCACTCCAAGAATTCTGAGAACATAGATCTGATGATATTCACAATCTATCTTGACAAAGAAAATATCAAAGCCACTCCAACCAAGCTAATAATTCCACGCCAACCAAAGCTAACAAGCTCAAGAACCCCTTCTCCATGGGAGCTCCTCTCCTTTTATAAGTTGTAGAGGATAAGGTGATAAGTTTAGGATGATCACACTAAATCATGAAAGCGAGTAAGATCCAAACCATTCGGATGCCACCTCACCATGGAAGTTTCTCCTTCTAGAAGATTCGAGAAAACACTCGTTTTTTCCATGTTTAAGCATTATCGCACCCTACTTATAGTGCAACCTGTGAACTGTTCACACCCTAGATATGATGTAGCCTACGAGAATGAGGCATTCTCGCACCCCAATACATAGGAATCCTGCGAACTTCCTTTTTTATAAGATTTTTACACAGGAAAATACAACTTCTTTTCTCAGGAAAAGTTCTTCTCCCTTCTCTCTTCAGGAACTCAGGCCACTAACCCCTCTGAAGGCAAAAGATAGGTTTACATCATTAACGGTCATAGGGATGATGAAAATAATGTGTAACAGATGGATATAAAATTTGTTTTAGAAGAATCTTCACAAGAACAAAAAATTTGGTTGTCACACTTACACTGATGATTTAGAATGATTTCTTCATCATCTGAATTGAATTCAAAATCTGAAGTTTCTGTGGATTTAGAACAACATCCTTCTTGAAGTAGATGAACTTCTTCTCTTTTGATAAAAGGATGGTGTGGGCACTGATTTGTTAAGTGATCATTTGCTCCACATCTGTTACAGTGAACCCTGTGTTCTATTTGTTGTGTCGTTTCTGTACTAGATTTTTGATGTGCTTCTTTGGCCCTTTGTTCCGATATTTTCCCTTTGGATATTATTGAATTTTTCCCTTCTGGAAAAGAACTTGCTATGTGTCTAGTTTTGCTGCAAAGCCAACATTGTACTTGTTTCCTTGCTTGGCTGGAATTTGTTTTCAGCTTAATGTCTTCAGGATCATAATAATGATTTTTTTGTTTATATCTACCTCGGTTCGGAGGTTTCTGCTCTTTGAATGCCCTAAATTTCTTTTTCTTTCTTCTGGTGGGATCCGTGAGGTATAAGCCATATTTATTATAGATATATTTGTTATCAGGTAGGTGGGACAATTTTTGGATAGACTTATGGACTTTCATATTTATACATAGTCCAATTAGGGCTTTAGTGATAAGAGAATAAATTTCTCCCCAAGTATACATCTCATAAGGTAATTTGAAAACCTCTTTCATTTTGAGATATTCTACAAACTTACTAGGGATTGCTGCAAGGTAGACTTGTTTCCATAAAATATTTTGACTGTCTTTTACCTCAAATATTCTTTGAGTCCATTCTTTGTGGAATTCCTCATATTCTAAAATTTTTCTGCATTTGATATTCATTAATATCATTTCGTGTTTGTCATCCAATTCTTCTTTAGTACCACACCAATGTTCCAGAATAAGTGTGGTGAGGGATCCTATCATATTGTTCTGAGGAGTTCCATTTAGATGATAGACAACATCCCCTTGTTCATCCCTCAATACCCACACTTTAATTTTTNATTTGTTATCAGGTAGGTGGGACAATTTTTGGATAGACTTATGGACTTTCATATTTATACATAGTCCAATTAGGGCTTTAGTGATAAGAGAATAAATTTCTCCCCAAGTATACATCTCATAAGGTAATTTGAAAACCTCTTTCATTTTGAGATATTCTACAAACTTACTAGGGATTGCTGCAAGGTAGACTTGTTTCCATAAAATATTTTGACTGTCTTTTACCTCAAATATTCTTTGAGTCCATTCTTTGTGGAATTCCTCATATTCTAAAATTTTTCTGCATTTGATATTCATTAATATCATTTCGTGTTTGTCATCCAATTCTTCTTTAGTACCACACCAATGTTCCAGAATAAGTGTGGTGAGGGATCCTATCATATTGTTCTGAGGAGTTCCATTTAGATGATAGACAACATCCCCTTGTTCATCCCTCAATACCCACACTTTAATTTTTGTTATCATGATAGGTGAGGAGATAACTTTCGACCATTTCCTTAACGTTCCTGTGAAGCATTGGATCAGAGATTTACATGCTTTTGTCTCACTTTTGCCTTTCATACACATGATTTTATAGGAGACATACATTCTGTCCAATAGTTGTCAGACTTGCCCTACATATAGACCATCTATGTTCCATTCAGGGAACCAATCTTCGGCAAATGATTGGGATTCAGGCATCTTTCCTTTTCCTAGAAGATCAGGTGCAGGTGGTCTATTCATGTGATGTGGGATATTTTCATATGAAGGTCTTTGAACATAAACAAGAGACAGATTAGGGTTTGTGGAAGAAGAAGAGAGATTTGGTTCTTCTTTTGGAAAATGGATTGGGAATTTCTTCTTGTTTGACTTTTCGTCAAGCTTATATACAGGGGAAACAATAGAAATCGGAGAGTGAGGGAGAATAAAATATTGGGTAATTGGTTTGTCAGGAGTAATGTCCTTTTGTTTGATCTCTAACAGAGTTTTTCCCATGATTGAAAAAGCTTCTCCCAATCCTTCCACCAGTTCTTCATGACTTTTTTAAGAATCCTCAGTTTTCTGCATCACTATATTTTGAGTTTTTCCAAATCGACCATGAATGTCCGCAATTCATTCATCTGATTTAAAAATTGAGCTATTATGTTTGTAGAAACCTGTAAGTATCTAATATGTCATTTTCTAGCATAATCATTGGTCACAAATGTGTGTGTGGCCATACCTCCAAGGGCAGTATTTGTCCAATTTACTTGTTCAAATATGGACTGGACTCATTTTTCTACACCCGAGAGTTGGGTGGCTTCATCAACTAACATTAGAGGTATAGCTTTGACCTTTCTATTACTTTCTTAGAGAATGATGCCTTTAAAAGGAGGAAAGGTTGATGTGGATTCGACAGTTTTTCCTTCTAGGTTTTTCCATTCATGGAAGGTAGATCCTTCTTTCCCTCCTTTCATCATCTGGACTGCAGAATTTTGGGATTTTATTTTCCATTCATAAAAATAAATCCAGAGGTTATTCTCTAAAATATGTGTCTGCCACTCTGAGGACAAACAAGTTTTTTCTTTGTCTGAAGTAGAAAGATTGAACTCAGAGGATTCGAGATGGGTAAACAGATCCCAGTTAAGCATTTTCTTGATCCATGCTTCCTCAATTATATTCTTGGGACATCCCATCATAACATAATGGAATTTATGGATTTCTTCTATAGAGGGATTTTGTATGGATGGAGGTAGAGGATTGTTGAATCGACAGTCTGGAATGACTTGATCACATTGTTCAATATATCCTAGACCATATCTTGGGGTCCCTGGAGGTCTCATTCCTTTGTAAATGTCTTGGAGTCGGGGGTCTAATGTCTCTATAGTGGGCATATAGTGAATCATGAGACAAAATGATGACCCTTCAATTGTATGGTAAGATCCAGAAGTACTAAGTTCTTCAACATTTTGAACATTATGAAAAGACATAGAGCTATCCATAGTGACAGTAATAACTATTACTGCTCAGAAAAGTAGGGCATTTAATTCTAGTTCCTTGCACCGGAGTGAAAGAATGTCGAGTAAGCTCCTGGTCAACTGCTCAGGCAATAACTAGTTAGAACTTGGAAAGTTGCAGAAGTGGAAACCTTGTCTTTCAAAGGCCCGAGACTTCTGATAAGGCTTTCAGAAAGTCGCAAGAGTGAAAACCTTGTCTTTCAAAGGCCCGAGACTCTTGATACGGCTTTCAAGATTAATTCTTATAGCAATAAAACATATAACAGAGAGAAAAGTTTGTTATCATACCCGAGTTGAAAATGTGGTTGGCTCTGATACCATTTGTAAATCATAGGCTTCCTTCGGCAGAGAATGAAGCTTGAATAAAACGTGTCTTTGTCTGATGTCTTTGATGACTGCTTCCTTTTGTGATCTCAACATGAACCCAGAAAATCACCTATGTGAACCCAGAAAACCTTCGATGTGAACCCAAGAAAGATCCCAGCATGAACCTTCGAACAACCCAATGCTCAAAATTTCTCTTAGCGGCCACTTGCCTAACGGGACTTACTACAGACGTTGTTATTAAATGTTAGATTTATGATGATGATTAGTATTGAATAATACTAAAAAAAATTATTGTACTTTAAAAATGACACATAATCGCTTGGATTTCTTTAGAATTTTATTTGTGTTCTTAATTAATTCCTTCTTATTGTTGATATATTTAGGTCTATTATACACCTTCCAGTGTTATAGAGCCTAAAATAATTGCAGTGTTGTAGTGGACTAGAGAATAGTTGCATTGTTGTAGTGGAGTAGAGAATAAATAAGTAGTGGAAGGGAATAAATGCATAGTAGTGGCAGGGAATAACTTGTTGGTGGTTTCCAATTAGTAGAAATGGAAAACCATAAATGTTTTATGGTTTTGTTATGCATATTTATATAATGGCAATGATGAAGCAATTTACCATGTAAGTTTTATCTTACTGTTATGCTGCCAAAATTTCGCTAGAATTATGCTATTGTTGAACACTCTTATTGAGAGCATAGAGACTTGTATTGTAACCTTTTGGTTATTGAATAATACATTGAGTATGATTTATACTTTGGGTTTTTTTTCTCGGAAGTATGTATCTTCTTGTCTATGTTTTGTTGTTTATTTATTTGTTGCAACATTTTTTTTAGTTTATGTACATTCTTCTTGCATATATTATTGTAGGAATCATACTCCACACCTCTAATTCCTTTCATTTGGTATTTGAGCCTAATCACCTGGGATCCAACATGTTCGAGACAAATTTTATTGATCTAATCTTTGTTCTTGTCTATGGTTTGTTGTTTATTTATTTGTTGCAACATTTTTTTTAGTTTATGCACACTCTTCTCTCATAGATTAGTGTAAAAATAATACTCCTCACCTCTAATTCCTTTCATTTGGTATCAGAGCCTAATCACCTTGGATCCAACATGTTCGAGACAAAGTTTATTGATGTAATGTTTGTTCGAGTGGGAGATTGCATAGAAGGAAAACTTGTTGTAGGGAAATGTTGATAACTTCTAGATTAGAAAAATAGAAGTTTAACATAGCTAACTTTGACCTATGGAATATCAAGATAGATGATCTTGTCATAGATCAAGATCTATGGGTTGGAGTATCTAGAACCAAATGCATTGGTATGAATGATGAAGAGTGTGTGGTGTTTTAGAGAACGAAGATAAGACTTATTAGGATTTGATTGGTTGATTTGATATTATTGAATGTTTATAAAGAAAAAATTGTAGCATCTCTCTAGAATACGTTAGTGGATTTGTATCTAGATTAATCTTTGGTTAATAAAAAATTTAAATGGAAAAAGTTGTTTTCCTTGAGAGTGGGTGATGGTGATTATGTAGAGTGAACCTAAATGAATTTATTAATATTTTGACCTAGTTGATATTAGTTGGAGTGAATATGGATGAAGAGGATCACTATATGACCCTTTTGTTTATTTTTCCAAATTCATGGGATGACCTAGTAATGGCCATTAGAAGCATTGTAAAAACATTGATCATTGATAAGGTCATCACTTCTTTACTCGCAAAGGAGGTGAGGTAGAAATATTTTGAATCCACTCATGAGGCTTTCGTTTTATGTGGAGGATCGAAGGAAAAAATAAAGAGGAGAAAAAAGGGAAGATCCAAATCCCACGCATGACATAAAGATCCTAGATAGTCCAAGGAAAAATGTTGGAACTGCAAAAAGGTTGGGCATTTCAGAGGGGACCGTAACAAAGAGAAAGAGAAGAATAACAAGGAACAAAATATTTTGATGATGGGTTTAAAAAATATTCCCAACAATATGGTGGAGATGTATTTATTGCATCTTTGGCAACTAGTGTAGGCCAAAGTGCATGGCTGATAGATTTTGGATCTTCCTTCCATATGAATTCCCATCATAAATGGTTTCAAGTGTATGAAAAATATGATGTTGGTATGGTGTACCTTTGTGATGACTATCCTGTTATCATAGAAGGCTTTGGTAGAGTCTTCATTAGATTCCTTAATGGTAGAGTAAAGGGGACAAATGGATTTTTCCACATTCTGAGTTTGGAACAAAACCTACTATCAGTACACACACTTAATGATATGGGCGTGAAAGTTGTTTTATCTTAAAAAGGGTGTAATATAGTTTGAGGAGATATGGTACTCGATAAGCATGTTTATGTGGGAACTTTTTTCCAACTTGATGCATGCACTATCGAGTATAATAGTTCCTGAAATTTTATTGTAAAGAGATCTATATGATGCACACCTTCACAATCATAACCTCCTAAACAAGGTCTTTCTTTAGAGAGAAAGTTACCTATAGAGAAGACAATACTATGGAACCAAAATTGGTCCATATAGGTGAAACGAGCCTACAGGCCTTGAAAACCAAAAATCTTGTTGATGGATTGAATGCTTGTCCTCTTGAATATGATTCTTGTGAACATTCCATATATGGAAAACATAATCATGTCCAATTATATTATAGTTATTATGCATCATCTAGGTTGTTGGGCTTAATTAATTTTGATGTATTTGGTATAGTTAAAGGTTCTTTGATTTCTAAAGCTTTGTATTATGTGTCATTCATTGATGATGACTCTAGAAGGAATCGATATATTTTCTTAGAACTAAATCTAATATCTTTAGTAAGTTTAAGGATCTTAAAGATATCGTGGAAAATTAGATTGGCAGGAAAATTAAGGTGTTGAGGACCGATAATGGTAGAGAATTTTGTTCTACAGATTTTGATAGGTTTCGTAAGGAGAATGACATTGAAATACATAAGAAAAATCCATACAACTGTCAACAAAATGGAGTTGCGGAATGAATTAATAGATTGTTGATGTAGAGAGATAGGAGTATGCTTAATGGATTTGGCTCATAGAAGAATTTATGGGTTGAAGTGGTTTCTACTATGTATGTTACTTGATTAATAGGTTTCCACATCATCTCCTACACATAATTTTTTAGGCATCACAAATGGTGAGTGTCATGTTCAAAATGATCATAAAGTACTTCTACAAACTAGGTCGAGGTAATCTAGCCTTTATAATCCTTTCTATACAATTTCCACCACTATCAATGTTCATCATCCAAATATAACACCAACACTTTTAGTTAGTGTAGGTCATCAATAATGACATGGAGATAGAAATAATGATCCTTTGGGGTAACTAACCCCAAGCGATATGACTCATCAAATTTGTTCATGTGAAATTTTTGAAACTAATGCAACGCAATATGATATTGGAGGCATAGGTGGTGACTATCATAAAATGATATGGGTGGGTCCTAATATTAATGTTTTTTGGATTCCTCCTTAGTTGGATAAATTTTTGTTTTAATATTGATATTAGAGTGAGTTCTAGACATTCTCAATACTTTGTTTTTGGATTAATTGTTTCATTTATAAAGTTGAGTGTAGACTCAATGTTAGTGACCTTGGTGTCTAGATCTTCACAATGAGCACTTTGGGTTTATTGTTGGTTCTCTGAGATGGCCATGTTGCAAGTCTAAACCATGGGATGACCAATATATTATGGAAATGTTATTTTAAAATTATCTTGTTGAAATAAATGAATTGAAAGGATTATGTTCATATATTAATATAACTTGTATAATTTTACTATCTAGTCTAGAAATATGTTCTTCCCTTAATTATTTTTGTTCTTAACTTCATTTTTTGTAAATGTATTTTCATTATGTTCTAGTTTTATGTTATCTTAGTGTAGTCATTTGATTTCTATCATTTTGTGATTTAGTAAACTAAGTACACATATTTGATGGAGCAAATGATATTGGAGACCAACATTCTACCCATTTGGCATGAAATTGGGCTTCAAAGAGCTGGAAACACCCAAATTTATGGTCAATATGGACGTGAGGAAGAGCCGAGGAGGTTTTAAGAATAGGCCACAAAAAGGCTTCAAATCTCCCACATTGTTTAGCAAACAACCGTGAACAAATTTACGCAAGAGGTTGGGTTTTTTTATTTCCACATGTTTTCTTCACATTTCATTTATTTTGATGTGTAATACTCATGCAAGCCACTCCACTTTATAATTTTGGTTTTGAAGTGGTTTACCTAGGAAATTTGCTGGAGAAGAGACATTTTGGGGGTTTATTGGTCCATCTTTGAGATAATTGATCTCTTCATTGAGCTTTCCAGTGTGTACAAGAAGAAATCGAAAAAATCGAGCGTGGTAGCGAAAAGAAGCATTCAATAGAAGTTATTGGTGAGGAAGTTTCATTTCGACGGAAGAATATATATGGAATTTTTTTTAAGGTAAACTTAACCCCATTTTTAATCTCCTACTTAAAAAAAAACAACCCTAGTAATTTTGTTAGATTTTTGTTTCAAATTCCATTCTATAAATAACACTCCCTTTACAACTAATCCACGAGTAACTTCCATTCTATTTTTTAAATGTTGATATAACGTCGCCTTATATGGTTTGATGATGTGATGGTCTTTCCATACTCCTAATTTTAACTATTGAAATGCAACGGAATGTAAGTTGGCAAATTTCTTCTAGTTTCAATAGGGCATATTTCCTTTGATATTTTTTATTCTTTTGGTTCTTACTTCCTTGTTCATGAATTATTTTACATGTGGTGTTTCCCTTATGTTATTCATGGTTGTATAAATCTTTTGATTTTTAGTTGGACTATTTGTTATTGGATGGAAATTACTTATGGATAGTGTAATTTCTCTCATTATTGTTCACATCTTCTTATCATTATTAAAAAAACACCAATATGTACATGTTTTTGTTGAACCATTTTTCTCATTTTCTTTTTAACCAAAATTTTTTAACGGAACTGGTTTATGAGAGGTTAATGAAAATTAAATTTTTTAAGTGCATTTCAACCATATTATTGTAATCACATGCTCCATTAATAGTCACATCGATGCATAACCCTACCACAATCATTGAGGTAGTTTAAAATATTTCATTAAAATCAACGACCAAATTTTCAAGAAATCTTAGTTGATTCGCCTAATAGATTAAACAAAGATGGTGCATAACCATAACATGCTCACCATGCTATGTCTATAATTTTTCAAAATAAATTCTTATCGCCGCACCCAATAGGTTTAACTATAACAATGTATAGTCGTGCCACACACACCTATGTAGGTTAAAATATTTTGTAATAAAATATAATTTAAAAAAAATCAATGAATTTGATATATTAACCTGCACTAGTTTGTGCCACTACCAAGCACATTGATATAGATTTTAAGAAAATTAAATAAATATCATTGGTTTTCCCTATACATATGCATACATTAGTGCATTTGGATATTTGGTGTACCATGGTAGGGTAAAAATAATACCAAATCAAAATTTAAATTTTAGCATTCATTCAATGTGTCAAGCCATATAAGTGTAAGGTACCAGATCTATTATAATAGTTGAAAACATAAATATTGCACAGAATGACAACAAAACAACACAATAGATGAAACCACAACACCAAAATAATACTTTTATTGATAGGAAACCATTTTCACTTGCCTCTTCAAGGGGGAAACCTCTAGCAGAGCAATGCTCTATTACAATAATTCTCAAGACAAAAAATTATAATGCCCTCAAGTCATATTTATACTAAATCTAGCTAGAAAAAGAACAATCTAGAGGAAGATCTTCTAGAAGTGGAAGCTTCTATTAGTTCTTCTTACATTTGACTTATTATTCCTTATTACTAGGCCTTATTAATATTAGCCTTTATTACATGGAAACTGTATTATTATACCTACATGAGAGGTTAGGGATCTTAGGTCCCTAACATGCTCTCCCCCTTAAAAAACACCCTTGTCCTCAAGGCATGAGATGAGGAAATGGTTGCAGAATTTTAGTTGGCTCCCAAGTGGCATCTGTTGGAGTTGTGTCTTTCCACTGTACCAACAATTCCTTGATGGTGCACTGATGAAGACGATGCTCACGCTAGTACAAGGATGCTTGTGGATGAAACCAGATGGAGCCTTCTTCATCCTACTCGGGAAGAGTGGTTTGAGTTTGGCGCTTAGTTCTAATCACCTTATCTAAGAAGGAGACATGAAAAACATGATGGAGCTTAGAATGACTGGGAAAATATAACCGATAGGCCACTTGTCCCACATGCTTGAGAAATGTATAAGAACCATACAATTTGGGCATCTGTTTCTGACAATGGTTAGCCTTGAGTGAAGTCTTCTTATAAGGTTGTAGTCGAAGAAACACCTAGTCCCCTTTAGAAAATTGATCTTCTGAGGGACCTTTATCTTCTTGTTGCTTCATGTGATTCTGATCCATGACCAAATTCTCTTTGAGGGGATAGATAATACCCACTCGAGCTGTAAGATTTTAGTCAACCTCCTGGACCATCAAGACACTGGGAATGTATGAGAGAACTGAAGGTTATTTTTTTCCATATACTTCTTCAAAAGGAGTCATGCGAGTAGTTGTATGGTAAGAATTGTTGTACCACCATTCAACTAGGGGTAACCTATGAGCCCACTAATTTTTCCTTTCATATGCAAAACACCTCAAATATTTTTCCAAATAGTTGTTGACAACTTTAGTTTGACCATCAGTCTAGGGATGATAGGTGGTGTTGAGATGCAATTGGGTTCCTTGTAGCTTGAATAGTTCTTGCCAATTATTTTTGGTGAAAGCAGGATCTCTGTCAGAATAATATAATGAGTAATGCTATGAAGCTTGAAGATATGATCCATGAAATGTTAATCCATATGGAGGTAGTAAATGGGTGTTGAAGAGAACATAAATGAGCATACGTATAAAGATGATCAACTACCACCATGATGGCTGACTTATTATCGATTTAGGTAAGCCAACAATGAAATCCATAGAGATTCCCTCCAAATAGTGAGTGTAATCAGAACTGGTTGGAGTGATTTAGGAGATTTGATTGTTTCTCCCATGTTACATTAACAAACATCACATTCAGCCACAAAAGTGCGAACATGATTTTTAATACCATCCTAGAAAAAAGAAGGTTTAACCTGGTCATAGGTTTTGGTAAACCCTCAGTGCCTAGTTGTGGGTGTATCATGAAGCTTAGAAATCACCATGTATTTGAGTTGTGACTCTTTACTTAAATATAGAAATACTTTGTAGTGAAGCTCATGATTATGCCAAGAGTACTCTAGGGAAATTGGAGAATTGGCTTGCAACTGTTGGATCAGACATGAAATTTCAAGATCTTGCAGCCAGTCCTAGCGAATAGCTTAGATTCATATGGTGCAATGAAGGAGAGGGAAAAAATGGACCCTTCATCTTCATATTTTCTTGAAAGAGCGTCAACAAACACATTGTCTTTTACTTTCTTGTAGATGATCTCATAATCATATCCAAATACCTTAGTCACCCATTTTTGCTTCTCTGAGGATGAAAGACATTTCTATCGAAAATACTTGAGGCTCCGATGATCTATCTTAATTTGGAAGCATTTTCCCAATAGATAAGGACTCCAAAGATCGACTGCATGCAAAATAGCCAACATTTAATTTTCAGAGATTGATTGACCCAAATGTCTCTCTCACATTTGTTTTCTGGTAAAGGCCAAAGTTTGACCATATTTCATAAGGACTCCTCCAATTCCTCTCCCATAAGCATCACATTCCAGGACAAAGGTCTTTATGAAGTCAGGAAGTTTCAGGATAGAAGTGGTGCACATAGACACTTTCAATGCTTGAAAGGAATGATTAGCTACTAGAGTCCAAGTGAAAGAATTCCTTTTAAGGAGAGTAGTGAAAGGTGTTGCAATCTTTATATAATTCTTAAAAAACTTGTGATAATATCTTGTTAAAACCATAAAATCATGCAATATTTTGAAAGTCTTTGAGCGAGGCCAATCCTGCATAGCTTTAGTCTTCTTAGAATCCACCCTGACACTTGCCTTGCCAACAATATGACCCAAGTAATCAACTTTCAAGGCTCCAAAATAAAATTTAGATTGTTTGAGGAAAAGTTGGTGCTGAGAGAGGAGATGAAGAAATTGATCCACATGAGAAAGATGGGTTGTCTAGGTTTTACTATATATGAGAATATCATCAAAGAAAAATAAGACAAAATGACGGAGAAAATGATGGAATACATGATTCACGAGGCTTTAGAAAGTGGAGGGAGCATTACACAAGCCAAAGGGAATGAAAAAGAACTCATAGTGGCCCTCATGAGTTCAAAATGCAGTCTTAGGAATGTCTTCCTATTTCATATGTATCTAGTGGTAGCTAGAACAAAGATCAAGTTTAGTAAAGAAATGGGCACCACTTAATTCATCCAAGATATCATCAATGACAGTAATGGGAAATTTGTCTTTAATGGTGAGTTTGTCGAGGGAGAAATATTTAGTGCACATGTGCCAAGAGCCTTATTTATGAAGTACCATGACCACCGGAGAAGAATAGGGACTAGTACTAGGATGGATAATGCATGTGGTGAGAAATTATTGAACAATTTCCTAATTTTATTTTTTTTGGGAAAATAGATGTTGATAGGGATGAACATTGGGAATAAGATTGTCCGGGATGAGGGGAATGGAATGATCATGAACACTACGAGAAGGGAAAATTCCATGGGGACTGGGAAAAACAACTTGATGTTTGGAGAGGATAGATTGGAGGTCAGGATGAACAAAGGGTTACTCAGTGGCTTGAATGGAATGGAGTTGTGCAACATAATGACATTTTTTGAGGAGATTTTCCATGCATTGGGAATTGATGATCTCAGGGGAACTTGTTGTGATGCTTTTGAACTTATATTGTTGGCCCTCTTAGCTGAATTGCATGGTTAATTCCTTAAAATCCATGATAATGAGGACAAAATTCCTTAACCATTCGACACCCAAAACAATGTCACAACCACACATGTCGATAGAAAAAATATGATGTTTCATGTGGTACTGAACAATTTGGAGACACACATTTTCAAAACACCGCCCACATTTCATGGACCCTCCATTGGAAATCATGATTTTAAATTTCTTGAGTGCTCGTATATAAAAATTAGTTTCTTGGGAAATGTGGTGATGCATAAAAGTATGGGTGATGCCACTCTCAACGAGGATGATGACCTTCTTCTGCTTAATGAATTCAAATATCTTGAGGGTTTGGGCAGAAGAGAAGACAGTGAGAGAATTCATGGAAATGATTGGTTCCACTTCTAGGGGGTATGATCGGGTAGTCAAGTCAGTGGGTTTAGATGACTCAGACACAGGGGGAGCCTTGACCTCTTCTTCAGAAACATCCTCAGAGATGGCCATAAAAATATTTTGTTCCTTCCACTTTTTTGAAGGAACATATTTTTCATCACAATTATAACAAAGTCCCTTAAGTTGGCATTCAACAATTTCTTCCTGGGTCAATTTCCAGATCTTTAGTGGAGTGGAAGGAGGAGCGAGAGTGACTATTTTAAGGTGAGGAATAAAGGAGGGTTTTCTTCTTTGAGAAGAGAAAACTTATTTTTCTTCTTTATCTATTTTAGTAGCTTCTACCCATCTCTTGGGGCTATCCGTGAGGATGTGGGAATGAATCTCCTCCTTCAGGCCACTGATAAATAATTCTTGGAAAGACGAATCAGACATGCACTCCATGCAGAATTCCAATCTCTCAAAAGCAGCTATAAAGTCTTCCATTGTGATAGATTGTTTCAACTTCATCAAATGGCCTAAATGGTGGGTGTCAATGTCAAAGCATTCGTAAATCTCTACGACAAATTGTGTCCAAGCCACATACCCTTGTAGAGATTTTTTCTCCATTTCCACCATTGCCAAAATTATTTATCTATATGGAGAACACCATACTAGACTTTGTACAACTCATCTATAATGTAGTACAAGGATAAATAGTGTTCCATTTGAGTTACCCAACCGATGGGATCTGAGCCATCAAATTTGTTCACATCCACTTGCAAAAGGTGCAGGTCACGCTAAAAATGATGGGGATGAAAACTATGGGAATTGGAGGAAGTTTCACATTCAAGGTGAAAGGGTGGGTCAGAGGAGGTAAGGTCTCCAGTAATATTTATCTTGGCGCAAATCTAGGAATCAAAGGATTCAAGTTGGGTAAAGAGGTATTGTTTCAAGGTTCCCATTTTTGTTTCTATGGTGGAATTCATTTTTTTATTGATGGTGGTAATATTGGCACTGAGTTTCCACACTTCCTTCTAGGCCTCGAAGAAATTATATGACAAGGTATTTAGGTGGGCTTCAAGGTCTTAGCTACAGGTGTGGTCCACGATGAAGGGGAGAACCGAAAAGGGGTGGGTGGTAACACATAGAAAATAGGCTATGGGTGAAGGGTATCATGACGATCAGGGAAATGAGGGGAATCCAATGGGGTAGGTATCCAATAATGGGGATGGATGGGGGTGGGGTCCACAGAAGAAAACAATTTGCTAAAAAATGATAGGTATGAATGAAATCAGGGCGAAGAGAGGAATCCAATGGGATAGGGATAAAATAATGGTGCGGGAAGGATCCTAACTTTTTTTTTTACTCCTATGGGGATATACTCTGATATGATTAATACTGCAATGTTGAAAGGCCAAAATTCCTAACAGGAAAAAATGTGTAGTAATTTTGCAACCAGAATGCAGGAGGTAAATTTGCATGGCAATAGATCTTATATGTTATGTTTTTGTTTCCGTTCGAAGGGTTAGGGTATTCGGGGTTGATACAAACAAGGGTTTGCCACATGTAATAGCTCTCTGATATACATGGAACATAAAATAGTAGTACTCGATCCAATATCTTAGGACACCAACTGAGGAGGATAGACCGTGCCCTTATCCATACTAGTCGACTACCTAGGTACTATAGATTTATTCCTGAGTGTTGTTCTCAGTTTGACTATAGTAGTTAGGTAACCGATTGGTTTATATATGGAGGGCTTATCTATGGAGGTCTTCATAATATCTAGTTCGATCTTTATACAGGTGTTGTCTGATGCACTACCACTCGAAGGGGTACCAACATGGGTTACAAGGGTTCCCAACAATGTGCACTTAAGTACCACTTGTATTTCATGTGTTTATTCTTCCACGACCACAGATTAATGTGCTGGAAAACATATCTTTGTAGATTTAAGATGCTAGAATACATCTCTACCCTGAAAAAAATTTACCCACAATGTTTTTCCAAGGAAAGTTCCTTGATACCACTTGTAAGGTACATGATCTATTGTAATAGCCAAAAAATAGAAATTTTGTAGAGAATGACAATGAAACAACACAATAGATGAAACCACAACACCAAAATAATACCTTTATTTATAAGAAACTATGTTTACTTTCATCTTCGAGGGGGCATCCCCCAGCAGAGCAACGCTAGATATTACAATAATTCTCAAGACAGAAAATTGTCATGCCCTCGACTCATATTTATACTAAATATATCTACCAAAATAACAATCTATAGGAATATCGTCTAGAAGTAAAACCTTGTATTAGGTCTTCCTACATTTGACGTATTAATATTGGCCTTTATTAGAAGGAAAATATATTATTCTACCTATGCGAGGGGTTAGATAGATTAGGTTCCTAGCAATAAGCACCGATGCTCAGTATTCCCCTAGAATGACCACATTCTGTAGTGTTACAATATTTTCTAATTTATTAATTTCTTCTCTTCGACAATAAATTTTCATTCATTTTGAAATTTTCTAAATGGTACTAAAATTTCATTTTTTCCTCTACGTAGCAACCATGCATTTTTAGCTGAGAAGAGACTAGGTAAATCGATTGATGTCCTTTAATAACAATGGTAATGGATATGGTCCTCTCTATCATTTTTAGCACATTGTAGATATTGGTGCACTAAAAAAATTATGTTCCATTAAGTATGTTGCATTTACATAAGCATGGAATTCCAATAGTTAAATAATAGTGATTTGCAATGATATATATAAAATGTATCAAACTCATCAATGTATGAACTTTTAAGTAAAGGTACCATGGATAGTGCATTATTATAAATTTAGAGCTCACTAAATGTCTAAGCTTGCTAATACAACTGTAGTTCATTGTTAATGTTGGATTAAGGTTGGATTTACTTAAAATGTTTGCACCGATGAGTTTTACACATTTTTTATGAAAGTAAACTAAGTTAAATATATAATGAATATTACAAATGGTAATTTAGTATGGATTATTTTTTTATAGATATATATACCTAATGAAATTTATATGTGAATCGGGGATAGCCTCAATAGAAACAAAATACAAATAGGTTGATGTATATACCTTATAAATGAGTAGGATGCATGAGAGAGGGAGAGGAATTTATTACCTTATTCAATTATATCTCAAGATTATCTCCTTTGAGGGATGTTGGCCTCCTGAAGTTGTATTAGGAGGAAAACTCCTCCAAATGGAATTGTAGCTTATTTATATGATTCATCTATTTCTAGGATCATGGTAGGTAGGCATTTAAGTTTGGTTTCAATATTTGTATCCATACATAGAGGATGACTTTATTTCATAAACGGGCTATTTAGGAGAGATTTTATTTCCCATTTTCCAAATATGTCTCTTGGAATTATGGGAGAGATTTTTTTTGTCAATATGTAAAACTTTGTAAGTGTGCATGTCATTGATCATAATGAATTCACATTTGTTGGGGACCAACTAAGTTTATATTCTTTCATACTAGAGAAGGCTAGTTCTTGTCCCTTTTGATAATGACACTAGAACACCATACCACTAATGGGAAATACATTAGTATCTCTCTGATACACTATGCAGATAATTTATTTGATATACCTAGAATTATTAGGTGGTTTTCTATTATTTTGTGGTGGTTTTATATTTTTCTAGATCACTATCATAGCATCTTTAAGTGGAGGCATATATTCCCTTTTTATTTGAAGCTATTTACTTTGTTTTTTTAGATTTTTATCATGAATCAATAGACAATATAATACCTCTCTCCAAGGTCCATGACTAATGTGAATATGCACATGTTGGGGTAAATGTTTCCCAAAAGGGGCCAAATGGAGTATTCATGAAGGTCAATGAGCTTACAGGTTTTGGCTCTATTAGCTAGTGAATATGATCATGTCCTTGATGTCATATAAAATCCATATCTATGGATGGCCTACTGATAATGTACAAAAATCTTACTTGATCAAAACAAACTGATAGGTGGAAGATAATGTACAAAAATCTTACTTGATCAAAACAAACTGATAGGTGGAAGATGAAATATTATTTTTATAGTTTGATTAATCTAGTCTCATATTTCAGTCAGATTTAATGAATGCTGTAATTAATTATATTAGTTTTCTTTTATAATTGTTTAATTATTGTTGTATAATATTTTGCATTTGTTTTTGAGAGACATCCCTACCCTAATTCAAATATATCTAATACCAATAATCCAACTCAAACACAGATACATGGCATGTCCCAAATACTAGATTACAAATTTAGATAACAGATGATGGACCAATTATGTACATCGATGGATTTTTCTATAGTGGTGAGAGTATGAATTCTAGTGATCATACAAGACCCCAATATTGAAATGATATATTCTATGTTTTCCTTCAATGCAATGTTGATCCATCATACCATTAGTTCCCTCACCCTACTATTAATGTTGAGATGAGCTCATTAGTATTTCGGCATTTGGTTTTGATTTTAGGGACACTACTCTCCCACCTCCAACATGCCCTCCTTCAACCCATCCACCATATTCTCACCCTCTACCTCCTTTGTCTATGCCACTATATACACCACCTATTTCTCTAGCTATTTCTCCATCTATGCTATGATTTCCAGCATGTGTCACACTAGTGACAACAATTTATAAACCATCCATTGTTCCATATACTACACTATGTTCGAGATATTACACACTCACCTACTAATTAATTTTGTTAAGATTGCTAGTCTAATGTTGAGGTAGATGATACTATTCTCACCCACGAATATTCCGTAAAATATAGGGTGCCTCCTAAAAAATAGGGGCACCTCCCCTCTTCAGTTTTGAATTAGTTAGAATTTAGTTAGACTAGTGGAGGAAACTTATGCATGACAACCTTGGTTTTTATCACCAACAATTGCATGTTCATTTTGTTTTATCACCAGGAGAGTGCATTCACATTCATGTAGATGGAAGGGTGCATATCACATGCATGCATTAGTTTCTCTCACATCCACATGTGTCACTCAGTTAACTATTGATTGCATTGACCAACTAACTTAAACTAGGTGGAATATTTCTCTAGTTTTTGTCAGTGAGTGTTCAAATCACTCTAGATCACTACTATGGTTCTTAATATCATTCTATATCTTATCTATCATGCATTAAATTAACCATGTAGATCATTTAATGTATTTATTTCTCATTCTACCATTTGGTTAACACAATTCAATTATTCTTTATTTCATTCATGCATCTCTCTCTACATTTCCTTTCCAATCTTTGTGTGAATTTCTCTAGTTAGGTTCTTTGTGCAAGTTTCAGGGTTTCACCCAAACTTCACATGGTATTAGAGATGTTGGTTGCTAGGAGTAAGGTGCACACAAACTCATTTGTAGGTACAAAATACTACTATAGTTAAAAAGAATTGAATTTATATTGTCGACACTTCTCGCAATTTAGAGGGGAATCCAAAGATTCTATTTATTCTAAGAAGTCAAGGCCTTTATCAAATCACCATGGCAATAGAAGAATAGATTCATTCTTCTGATTTTCTCAATAGAGAAGATATGGTTTTTAGAATTATCTACATCAATGTTTCTTCTGAAGTATCATGCTGAATCACTCTCAACGCCAGATGAAGTATGGACCAAATTGGAGTTCCTATTCAGGAATAAGGAAGATCATGAAGAATGCATGTAGGATATCAGCAACACAAAGCCAACATAAAATCCACGAAAAGAACAAGATTCTCAGTTTGAAGAGACTTCTACATGCACCATGCATGCATATTAGGAGACACATGTAGAGACTTTTGCATGCACCATGCATGCATCTCAGGAGCCACATGTAGAGACTTATACATGCACCACACATGCACCTAAACAATGACATGAAAAAACTTATGCACATCCTCTTGTTCCTTACATTTTGATATTATTTCTCCTCCAAATCATATCATATTTTAGATCTATTTTCCGAACCAGATTCTATTGATGATGAGTAGACAAATGACAAGCCACAACAAATATCCAAGTGGGCATAGTCCACCCTATAGGAAGTAGGTTATCTTGTGAGGGATCCAGTGGATTAGAGGAACATGAGATCTCAGTTTGAGGATCCATATCTTGCACTTGCATCTACAAAACCATTGATTCCCATGAATTTCTACATGGTTCTAGTTTCTGACCCACAAAAATGTGCATAGGATGCAGAGAATTCCTTCTGGTAAGTTTCTATGTAAGAGGAGAACAACTCTCTCCTCGAGAACGAGACTTAGGATGTAGTTCTTCTTCCTCCAGATATGAATGTTTCCATATGCAGATAGGTATATAAGATAAATAGGTAGTATAGAAGTAGGTGATTCAATACAAGGAACTATTGGTTGGCAAAGGATTTCAACAGATTCATGAGATGGAATAGGATGATACCTTTGGTCGAATAGCACAGTTGGAGTCCATTTGGTTGGCCCTCACCATTGTAAAATAAAGGGGGTGGGAATTTCGCTAGATGAATGTCAAGAATTCCTTTCTTCATAGGGTTCTCTTATAGGTGACTTACACGAAGCAACCTGAAGGATTTGTATAAAATTCAACTCTAGTATGCAAACTAAAAAAGGGACTCTATGGCCTCAAGGAGATGTGGAGAGGATGGTATGATAACATGGATTCTTATTTTCTTTCTTAGCATTTATATATTTCAGGTAGTATTTATGCCTTAATATGGTTATCCCATGTGCTTTAATCCATGTTTTTTCACCTTCTCTCATTTTACCTTCCATTCACTTCACATCATATGTTCAACTTTGTTCATAGCCTAGATTGCATTATTTAGGGAATTTGTTGGTCTTCCTTAACTTTGGGTGCTAAAATGTTCTTTGCAAGGTGACTTACCTACGGACATATATTTCTTCTTGGGGGGGAGGATACATACTTTCTCGCATGTAGTATACCCATTTATTCCACCATGGCTATCCCTGTTGGGAAAAGTTTCCTTTAACAGGGGTACCCATGGGTTGGAATAAGTGTGTTGTATTATTTGGGTTAAGTGGAAAAAGGATAAAATAGATCCCAATTTTTATATGTTGAGGACCTGTGTCTCTTTCTTGATATTAGTTCTATACATAGATGACCTCTTGATCATAGGTAGCTCGAACTAAACTATTGTTACCGTCAAAGAAATTCTACATGATAGGTTCTCTATGATAGACACGGGGCCACTTCCCCTTTTCCTTGGTTTTGAGATCAACCAAGATGCTTTAGGCATCAAGTTGTCATAGAATAAGTATGTTAGGGATCTCTTGGTTTGATTCCATATTAAAAATACAAGTCTACAACCACACCCTTATTATCTAAGGTAAGGCTTGAGGATGGAAGAGATACACCATTTTTGGACAACACATTGTATGGAAAACTTGTGGGGATCCTTCTATATCTCACCTACATCGGACCATATCTCTCATATATAGTAAGGGTAGTTTCCAGGTTTATGAAGGAGCCACATGAGCTACAATGGAAATTTTACCACTATATCCTCAATACTTTCAGGGTACCAAGAGTTATGGGATTCACTATGCAACAGGTTGTGCATTTCATCTCACGGGATTCATAAATTTTGGTTGGACAATTGATAGCATAGATCGTAGGTCCAACTCCAAATACATGCTTATTTTGGGTTTTATTCCCATCTTTGGTTCATTAAAATGAAGTCAGTGATTTATTTATCATCAATAGAGGTTGCATACATAGGTGCAGTCAACATAACTATTTAGGATCTTTATATTCAAAACTTCTTCACTGAGCTCGATAACTAGTCAGATTGTCTTACTGTCATCTAGTGTGAAAATTAGAGCATGCTCAGATTTTGCAAAAGGCTCAGTACAATAGCAGTGAAAAAAACACATTTACATACATATGAATTACATCAAAGAGATAGTTCATGTTAAGATTACCAATTTTCAGTATTTTCCCACATCTGAATGAACTTCGGACATATTCATCAATACTTTCACTGCGAAAAATTTTCACATTTTGTGTGACCATTTTAGAGTGAAGGACTTGGTTTCTTTGTAGTTGTTTTTCATTCCTTATTCATTTTTTTATGCATTGTACTTTGAGGGAGGAGGTTTTCCCATGAATTGTTCCCCGTTTTCTCTTTTTTTAGTGTTCATTCATTATATGCATTGTAAAATGAATACCTAATATGGGATTTTTTCTAGGACCCATTCTTTATTTACACCCTAGTAGTGTTTCAGGGAGGTGTTCGAGATATTAAAAACTCACCTACTAATTATTTTTCCTAAGTTTTCTAGCCTAATGCTTAGCTAGATGACAATATTATCTCTTGTGAATATTCCCTAAAAAATAGAGTACCTCCTAAAAAATATGGGTGCCTCCGCTCTTTGATTTCAAGTCAGTTAGACTAGTGGATGAAACACATGCATGGAAACCTCAGTTTTTCTCATCAAGAGAGTGCATATCACATGCATGTAGCTAGGGAGTTGCCCATTATGTGCATGCATTGGTTTCTCTCACCTCCACATGTGTGACTCAGTTAACTGTTGATTGCATGGACCAATTAACTTACACTAGGTGGTAGATTACTCCAGTTTTTATTAGCAAGTGTTTATATCACACTAGATCACTAATATGGTTCTTCATATCACTCTAAATCCTATCTATGGTGCATTCACTTATCCATGTAGATTATTTAATGTATTTGTTTCTCATTCTACCATTTTTTTAATACACTTCAATTATTCTTTCTCTCATTCTTGCTTCTCTCCCTATGTTTCTTTTGCAAACTTTGTATGAATTTCTATAACTTGATTCTCTATTCAAGTTTTGGGGGTTCACCTAAAATTCACACACTAGTTGTTTTTCCTATATCCAATATGATCTTATTTGGTGATATAGATCCTACTAGAGAGTTATATAAAACTATAGTTGATTCTTATATGTCGAACATATTGATGCATCTAGGTTTGCAGTAGTTGACATGTATAATGACTCTTGAGATGTATATCATTTGATATGTAAATTTGATCTGATATATATGTCTATTGATTTTAATACCATCTTTCATTTATATTGTACATTTTCATATCAAGTTGATGTTGATCTTCTTTTATTATAAAATATATTATATGTATGTTAATAATTAAAATTATTAATGAATTGTTTATTTTAAATTAACTTTGAGATTCCATATCAATAAGTCTATTTATATGAACTCCTGTTTTAATTTGGTCATTTGTGTGATTGCCAAAAATTATAAATATGATTCAATACCATATATGTTTAAAACACTTTTTCAATGTGAAAGCTTTATTGTCTTGGAAGATGATACAATCAATTGATTAAACATATTCATGATTACAAACTTGACTTTAAATTAAATTATCCAATAAATGAGTATATAATTTAACTTATTGCTTAATTAAATCATATTCTCTATATTTGTTCTTTCATGTTTTTATTAAATTTATTATTAATATTGAGAAATTTAGATTTACTATAATTTAATTTAACAAAATAATTTTTCCTCCAATTTTATATATTGATAAAAACTTTCATAATAAATTGTAAAAACAATTCTGAGTTATATTTAAATAATCTATTTTAATCAATTTATTTCATTAAATATTCTATTAAATCATAAAAATAATTCTAATTTTTTATATTAAATATAAAAATGATGCGAAAAAACACTTTCAACCAATATGATCTAGATGATAATAATTGTTAGTATTAATTTCACAAATATTACATATTAACTAAATAAAAATTTGATTTCTTAAATCAATTTATTTGATTAAACTTTCTACTAAATCATAAAAATAATTATGTATTTGTATATTAAATATTAAGAATTTTCTTAAAAAAGCTCAATTAAAGTGACCATAACCATTTTAGTTTTTAATATTAATATTATAATAATATAAAACATATTTATCTTATAATTAAAAATAATTCATAATTTATTAAAAAAAACTCTTCATGTTAAAAAAAAAAAAACTCTTTATATTAAAAAATAATAATTTTTTTAAGACTACATTTTTGTAAATTATTATTAATTTTTTATATATAACATGGTTAAAAATATATATATTTTTTAATAATATATAAGCATCCTTGTACTTTGGAAATCCCTCACACCTAAAAGCATTTGATTTCAAATATATGTTTCTTTCGAATTTTTTTTTGTATTTTCATCACTACTCACTCATATCTTGGAAATGGATGTTGAATTATTGACTTATTATACACGAGATTCTATTCTACATTCCCACAAGATTTCATAAGAATATATGGACTTTTCACCCCATGTTCAAAACAAGACCATAGAAAATTCCAGAATTTATTTGTATGCATACAATGGCTTAGTATTTTGATCCATGTGCACTCATTTCTCGGAAGCTAGGTATGCAATTTTCACAAGACGTTATAAAATATTTCTTTACATAATAAATCAATTTTTTAATGAAAGTTATTAAGTTTTTATACTATACAGATATCAATATTAATGTATACTACTTTTTATATTTGTTTTTTATGCTAACAGAGGCAATATTTTGATTAGATCACTCTCATACTTTCAGTATAAGGTATGCAAGTTGAATATATTGCAGAGGAGATATTATTTTACTTACTTAACAAATTTCATAAAAAAATATTCGACTTAGGTGCCACATCCAAGAAACACCATACTTAAAGACCATGCACATAATTTTCGATAAATAGGCGTTCAATATTTTGACTTGTGCACAAAAAATGTTTATTGTTACTTTATGAAATTCTTACACTATGCAAACAACATATTTATATATCTACTCTCAAAATTTTATTAAAATATATTGATTTTAGTGGTTCCAAAAAATTTAATAGAAAGTTTGTATTCTATGTTTTTATCTTTCCAATTTGATTTTGAATATTTTAACTCAAACACTTGGATTGTATGGATTGTATTTGGTAGATAAGTATTTTATTAAGTATTAAATTGTTTGAATTATTGAAGGAAATAAAAAATATTTGGAACAAAATAGTTATTTGCATTAAACATAAATATGAGGCTTGTAATTGAGTAAAGGGGCTTTGGCTATTTATTGTTTGGTATTTTGTAGTTGTTGGTGGTATTATGTTATCAACAAAATATGTGAAAGATTTGCTAATGTAATAAGGATTGAGATAATTGGTCATTGATTCAATAAACTGGTAGATAATATTAGTCTAATTGTTTGTTGTGTTTTAATTCGAGAATAGACAGTGTGTGAAATGTATGTTAGTATTTAATGCATTTATAGTTTTGTCATTTTTTATGAGTTTTTTTTTTATGAGTGGTATTATATCTTTTTGTGGGCGACTCTAATTTTATCCATGTGTTGTATCAAGTGGTATAAGAGTGAGTTGATCTATCGTTTTTTTGTAAGCTATCCCATATCTTTATATTATCATAAAAGTGTTATACACAAGCCTTGTTGCTAGTTTTCCACTTGTGAAACTAGAACAACATGAGTGCATCAACTTGTCAATGAGATTATGAAACTTCTATCTTTTAAAACTAAAAACCTTGAGAAAATAAAGCCTATAATTCTTTGTTCTGTCAAAATCAAGTTGTTGTCTATCACCTAGATAACTGACACGAGGTGGGGTATGGACATCAAGACCTCCTATACTAAAAAAAATGCTAAGTAAACTAAAAAAAATGAGTATGTAATAAATTGGAGGGAATTCATCAGCTACAAGCACCTGCGGTTGAGGAAACTCCAATTTGGTCAAGTCCAAACTAACCTGTTTGTTTGCTAGGAGGTTGACTTTACGATCCACCGGTTTGATCTACAATTTCACATCATCCAACTATAGCAAGATATCCCATTGTGCCTCCTCCTAATTGACTAATAATCGACCCACCAACATCTTAACATTCTAGTAAATGTCTAATTTTTTAGGTACTAGGATTTAGGAGCCCATTTCATGCTTGAATCTTGAATCCATGAACCCTTGGGTTGTAGGAATTCATAATCCAAAATCAAATTTATGCGGACTTGAATGTCCTCTTCAACCAGATCTATATCAGATCTGATATCTTGTGGGGTGTGATATTGATAGGCTTTAATCAAATCCTCTTCCATAAAGATAATCCTCGAGCCCAAATTGCACATGGAAGAGATTCCTTTGGAGTGGCTGGAGGAACTTTCATGAGCCATGGATGTTATAGGGACAAGAAAATACCACTATATATAATGATGGAAGGGGGATTAATCTATGAAAGTTGGTAAGGTAGAGGTAGAAGAGGGAAGGAAAGGGATGGAGACCAGGAAGAGGGTGTCGAGGTGGGGAGATTAATGAGTGGCCACCTTGTCTCCTAGGTTGAATTTTGAGCCCATAATGAACCATGTCCATGGTTGTAGGAATCATAATTATAGGAGAAGGAGATCAAAGAGAGGGTGACATGCTAAAGATGATCTAGAGGAGATAAATGTACCAGGGGAGTTTCATCAGATCCGAGCCAGTGAATAATTGATGTCAACCAAGTGAAATAATGAAGAGCGCATAGGTTGTGGTGTAATATCCCATGAGGGGGATTGATGAGATCATTATGGAGGGTGGTGGGTGCCTTCAGTCATGGGTGAGAGTTGGAGGCTTCCCTTCGTGGTTGACCCTATGGCTCGATTTTTCCATGTAAGTCGATGCAGGTGGGGGATGCCATTTTTCTAGGCAAGAGTAAAACAATCATAATGGATGGGGGATTTGGAGATAGGATCCTAGACCAAGTCCACTTGATTGTTCTCTATAAGAATTCCCTCATTAGTGAGTTCTTCTATGTGTTTATTAGTAGACCACTTGACATGTGATGGGATGCTTGCATATACCTTGGAGATGAGAGATTGTAAGCACTCCATGGTGTTAGTTAATATCCAATTGGTAGCGATTTTTCTTGAGGAAGATCCACATTAAATTTTCCTGAGCACATGGATGATAATATGGGAGTATGCCTAAACTATCATAATTTGATATCCTTCTTTGATGCCTATGTTTTTTTTATTCTTTTCTTTTTTGTTTATGTCTAGTGGAATCGAAAACTAGTTGGACACATACTCGTGTTGCATGAGGTCGTGTTATCCAACTTCTACCACTATAACCTCCAGGTGTTCCCACGATTCCCCATATGCGATACACAATATAAGTCGGGGGGAGTTGAACTTGAACCTCATGGAACTTCATATCATGACACTTGCCAATTGAGTTTCCCCCCTGGGAGCTTAAATTTGTAGGACATGGTGGTGGAATGTGATCCACTTATGTTTGCATGGGTCACTATACCATTTAATATAGTATCTCTAGGTGCAATCACAGTTTCTAACATTACCTCAATGTGCTCCCATGGTTGTAGATAAATCCCTCATGGGAATTGAACCTTTCCCAACACTGAAAAAATCCTCACTTTCCACCATTGTATCCAACCCCTTTGGGAAAAAAAATTGGAGGACATGGGGGTGGACTTTGATCCACTTATGTGTGCATGGGTCACGATATTATTTAATATAATATCTATAGGTGTAATCACATGTTCGAACAATACCTCAAGGTTCCCCCATGGCTCCAGGTTACGCCCTCATGGAAATTGAACCTTTCCCAATGATGAAAAGCTCCTCATTTCTGACCATTGGATCCAACCCCTTTGGGAAAAAAAAAATTAAAAAATTGGATGACATGGGAGTGGGCTTTGATCCACTCATGTGTCCATGGGTCATGATATTATTTAATATAGTATCTATGGATTCAACCACATGTCCGAACACTACCTCAAGGTGCCCCCATGGCTCCATGTTAGGCACTCACGGTATTGAACCTTTCCCAACGATGAAAAATGTCTCGCTTCTCAAGATTGGATCCAACCCCTTTGGGAAAAACATTTGGATGACATGGGGGTGGGATTTGATCCACTTATGTGTGCACGGGTCATGATATTATTTAATATAGTATCTCTGGTTGCAACCACACGTTCGACCACTACCTCAAGGTGCCTCCATGGTTCTAGTTTAGGCCCTCATGGGAATTGAACCTTTCCCAATGATGAAAAACACCTTGCTTCTCCCCATTGTATCCAACCTCTTTGGGCTCTTTGATTCCTATATTTAATCCTACTTCCAACACCTATATTTTTTCTGCATTGTTCCTTTTTATGCCAATGTATCTAGCATATATTCTTGTGATTTTCCTTGTATTGTTTCAAAATGCTCCTCCAAAGCTATTCAAGCCCGGGTTTCTATTAGAGGTGCCATCAAAATTGAGTTTCAAAAATTCAGCAAGGGGGAGACCACAAGAGAGTTTGGGGAGTAATAAGAGACGATGAAAGGGCGACTAAGGGTGTATAAAAAAATCACAGAGAATGGAAAGCTCTTGGGGGTAGTATTTCAGTCCCGAGAAGACCAAGAGGTGACTAAATTTGTTTCTCTTATATTGTTTTTGATGTTGTGCCAAATTTTATCTGTCTCCGTAGATTCATTTTTGAACATGAAACTATTGAATTCTTTTTATATTCCCTGGAGAAGAAATCCAATAAGGAGTTGGCAATATTGATTGAAAATGGAATTAGAGAATGTTTTTTATAGAAATTGTTCTATATTTGTTGCAACATTGTTTCTTTGATGATCAGTTTTCTAGAAGAGAAGGGTGCATTGATCCCAAAGGGGTGAGGAGAAGGGACATTAGTTTAGGAGGTTTTCTATAGTCTCTTGATCTTAAGAGGAAATATAGTATAAGGTAGGTCCATAGAATCCCAACTTGATTAGGTTCTACATGTCATAATTTTACCCCTGCAAAGAAACTATACGAAAAAAGAGACTTTCAACCATAAATTTTGAGTCCAAATTCTCCAAATGGAAAAAAGTATGGATTAGAGTGAAAATGAGGAATGTAACATACCCATCCACTCATAGTTTGGTAGCGTTACTCCAAATTAAATAATTAAAAAATGATTTTGAATTCATGATGACATTTAATTAATAAAGAATCATGAAAGACTCACATGAAATAATAAATATTCATACTACATCATAAAATAAATGGAAAATATGCCATGCACAACAATAATCTGGAAGAAAGAACATTATAAAAATGAATCTTAGATATAATAATTAATACACAACGGAAATAAATACATAAGTAGAGAAACACATAAAATGAGCACTTATCTTTATCAAAATGATTCATCCACTAGCTGCATACCAAGGACGCTCCACCAAACCATAGACATTGTTGTTCCAAGTCTCAACATTAGTTCACCCTCGATCCAGGGCTATAAATCCATAAGGATAGTTCCAGAGTGTTACTCAACTTCCCAAACCGGTCAACACTCAAGATCTCACTGGTTTCTCAACACACAACAATCCAAAGTATCTGAGCTCTCTTCTATCCATCCTACACAACCCAAGATAATGGACCCCTCTATCTCCCACATAGTTCCTCATGTTCCCCGCCTACTTCCAGGGCTCCAATGCATCTAATCATGAATCTCCCTGTTGGGACTCTCATGACTCGTATATGCAAATAAAATCTAGTACATGCCAATGCATCTCAGGCATGCAGGAGAAAATTCATGGATGAAATACACCAATCATTACTACATCCAACAAACAATGGGATTTTCCTCAACAATTCACCCCCCCATGTCTCAATTCAAGATCAAGTATGAATGGAGAAGGATAATTGATAAAAAATGAATAAAATAGTGAAATTGGGAATGGAGAACCCCCAAAAAACCCACAATATGGGTTTATATATTTACTTGGAAATCAAGAACCATGTGGCCGTCCCCCAAGAATCTCATGTAACCACTTCTCTCAATTAAAGAAATTATAGGTAAATATAATATAATAAAATACTTATCCTCTTAATCCCCCTCTCTCGTAGAATCATATCCCCCTTTAACTCTTGTCCATGTCCATCTAGCAGCCAACAATGTGTTTTATTATTAATAATGATCACAAAATTACATTTTCCTAGGCACTCTGACCATTTTTAACTATTTGGGCACTATGGTCTTTCATAAAATAACAAAATACATTATTAATATGGGGGATCAAAACCAGGGTATTACATTCGCCTCCCCCTTATTTTGGTACTGTCCTTAATGCATATACAAAACAAAAATTACAAAATTATTCAAAAAGTTGAGGGTACTCTACCTGCATGGCATCTTCATGCTCCCAAGTAGCATCTTCAGGACCGTAGAAGGTCCACTGGACTTTTACCAGTTGTATGACTCGATGCTAGAGCATTTTCATATTTCTATCCAATATGTGCACTGGTTGGACCTGGAAGTCCCCCGTATGGATCTACCTGAATCAAATGCAAATCAATAACATGGTTTGGATCATGTACATATTTTTTTAGAAAAGAGACATGAAATACAATATGCACATTCATGGAAGAAGGAAAAGAAAGCATGTATGCAATTGGCCCTAATATGTCCAATATCTCAAATGAACCATAGAATTTGACTGCTATCTTTGTACAACTACCCAACTTTAATGAGATCTTATTGCGATTCACTTTCAAAATAACATGCTCCCTCGCTTTAAATTATCTATTTGCCATGTTCTTATCTACATAACTTTTCTATCTATCTTGATCTGCCTTTAAATTTTACTTAATTGTAACCATCTGGACTTCCATATCCTTGAGCAATTATAGCCCAAGTAAAACTCTTTTTTATGGGTTGTCCCAAGTCACTATAGTATTGTATTTCCTACCATACAATGCTTAAAATGGGTTCATTTTCAATGAATATTGATATCCATTATTATAGGAAAACTCATCCAAGTGAAAGTGAAATTCTCACATAGAGGACTTATCCATCATGCATTCTCAACATGTCTTGATTACTTAAGTTTGGAGTCTCTCTATCTTCCCCATCTAGCATGGACATGGTGCATGTTGTGTTGTAGAAAATACACTAACCTACAAGCTGAGAGGGTGAATCAGTTGTTTATAGCTTAAACAATTTTACACCTTCTTAACAATTGTAATATTTATTCATAGTTATCAAGCAACATATAGCATGTACACAGTAAAGTCAAGATCATCCCAGGTCACACACCAAAATACACGAGACAGATTTTTCATGAGGAAACCCATAAAGGAGAAAACCTCTTCTTCTTGAAATGATGAGGTCTTTTCAGGTTGTACATCATCTATAATTGAGCTTTCCAACTCAATGTGAAATTTTCACCTCTGTTTTACAATTTTCCAACTTGTTAGAGAGCTCCAACTCTACGATTTCTCGCACCCACTAGAAGGAAGCACCAACTCACAGAGTATTCCGACTCATGGATGGAAGCACAACTTCGAGTTACCACAGACTGGCACATAACAGAGAGTCTGTTCTCCCTAGCACCACCACCTGGTTTACTGCAGGCTGAATGAAGCTACAACTCCCCATGTTCCAGCACCCACTTGAACTTAGGGACAGTCCTCCAGAGACCTCCCAACACTCCCTTTAATATAAGTAGTTGAAAGAATTACATTTAACTTTTGGAAAAATCAATTCTTACCAGTCTTTCTTTGTTCTTTAATTGGGTCTTGTTCATTCTTGCTACTCTTAGTCTTATTCAAGCTTATATGCACTCCACGTGTCATGTCTTACATCCATTACACTCTGCTTTCTTGTCCACATCATGTAGCTCTTCTTCTTCTCTTCTGCTGGGTTCCTTCCTTTCTTTTCTATTCCTTTGCTCCATCTTATTTTCTTCATTCTCATTTTTCTTTCATAACGATTACCCAAATTCGTTCTAATTCATTTTATTTTATTCACCCTGTTATGAAGGTTCCACTACCCCTTTCAATGGAGAATCCAACGACATCATTCTTATGGCTGGCCTTCATGGAATTCATCATTTCCCGATCGGTTTTTTATACTTGGTTACAATTGGAAGCGTTAAAAGGTGAGTATACCACGGCAACCTCGATCAAGGTTTGATCCAGCGGTTACGATCCCATCGGGATTTAATCCATCATGAATTTAAACTTTACGATGTGAGCACATGTACTGAGGCTTTCAAGATTCTCAGATTCGATTTGCTGCTAGGCGTAAACCTAGTTATAATATGGCCCATAAGGCCGATCAACACATGACCAGTCAGAAACATCATCGGGTTTAGAGGCATTTGTGATGACATAATGTTTATGTCCGCGTGATTCGCGATTTCCCAATTAGCGATTTCCACAGGTCCAGAATGGCTCCTTTCATATGCTAGCCCTCCTGAGCTTAGCTCCAGGTCAATGTGACCTTCTCTCCGTGACCACAACCATATGTCTCTCTGCTCCAGGGTTTTCAATGTTAAGTGTATTGGATATTCAAACTCTCTATGGCGATTCTCCAGGTGGTTGTCGAATTGCCGATGAATATCACGGCCTGCGATGTCCCGCTGATGGTCGGATCGCCTAGCGCGATTAACGGTTTGCGTCAAATCGTGGAAATGGCATATCCAGCGATGTCGGGGTTTTCAATGTGAAACGTTTGGATATTTCAAACTCTCTATGTAGATTCTAGATAGAGTTTATCTCCTCCTTGCCGATTCAGGTAGTTTATCTCTCTTATCGTAGATTCTCCGGAATGAGGTTTATCTATAGCGATTCTTGGGTAATTTTATCTCCTCTGTCAGCAAGTTCTCAGATGAGTTTATCTCGGCTTCATGGTCAGGCGGTCCTGGTTCTTTTCGGGAATTTAGATGAGTTCAGGTCGACTCTTCTTCCTTTTTCCTCTTTAAGTTCTTAACATTCGTGTTTTCTTGGTGTTCCTCCACGAGCTTTGCTTCTAAATCCCTCTGGGTTTATCCTTCTTATCCTCATCATCGTTGCCATTAATGAAGCAATAACCATCTGTTGCATTCTATCCCTTTGATTTGCCAACAATCTCTCCTTTGGCATTGGTGGCAACGCCCGTCAACCTTTGCTCTCTCTTCATTTTTAATCAGTAGAGTTCCCGAGATACGAACGGATTGTTCGAGACTTGCCTTCCTTTCTCCCCTTTGACATCAATGCAAAAAACATTCTTCGCCTTGATCTTTATTCTGATTATACTCCCCGTCATTTGAAGCCTTTAGGAATTTCGGATATTCAATGGCGCTCACGACTGGTGATCTTTTAAACACTAAAATTATCGCCCCATTTTTATTGAAGATATTCAAAGAAGGGCCCATGCGACCCGATGGTTTAGTTAAGATATCAGCTATCTGTTCTGAAGAAGGTATATGGTTCAGTTGAACAATTCTGTTTGACACTTGTTCTCTGCGGAAGTGATACTTTATAGGAATATGCTTAGTTTTGGAATGAAGAGCGGGATTCTTGGGGAACCCGCTATAGCCTTGGTGTTATCATAGTGAAGTGGAATTGGATCATCATAAGTTACCTTCAAATCTGCCAGAGTTTGTATCATCCACAAAATACGTGTCTTGTTGATTGCTTAACAACAATGTATTACCTTATAATTGGATAGTAAGTGGATCCTTGCTTTTTACCTTACATGCAATAATGAGTCACGGAAAGATGCTCCTCCCTTGGTTCTTTTTCTCTCATCAACAGTTTGCCGATCGGTATCACGAACAAGCAATTAGTGAAGTCGATTTCTAGGGTACCTACAATCCATATGTCGTGTTTATAGGATATTTAAATATTCTCTTGAGCAATTGCCGGTTGACTTTGTTGGGCCGGTGAAAGCGACCTACCATTCCAACAACTTGCATTATGTCAGATTGGGATCTTTGTCAGTGAGGAAGCGCCTATCATTGAGCAATTATGTTCTTTGATCCAGCATCGGAGTGAGATATCATCTTTGCTCGACTTGCAACCAACCACCATGGAATTGTCTTGTTGTATAAGAATCTTCCATCACGAAATTTCTTCCAATATCTCTTTCAAATATTTTTCTTGAAATGAAATTCTGCGGAGCTTTGTTTTACTTGTAACCCGAGAAAATATGACAGTTCACCTATCATGGACGGCTCAAATTACGTTTGCATAGAATTAGCAAACCAACAGACCGGATGATTCATTAGTCTGACCAAAGATAATATCATCTCGTAATGATTACAACTAATTAATCATCTCCCTTCCGGTTAATGTAAAGGTTACTGTCAGCGGTACCTTTCTTGAACCCTTTACTTGTAGGAAATTTGTCCGGTCTAGAATACCAAGCCCGTGGAGCTTGGTTTACTGGCGAATCCATATAAGGCCTTCTTGACCTACAAACATAATTAGGATTGTCTGTCAGGTAGAGTCCTTGGGGTTGCTCCATATACGCTTCTTCCTCTAAATCTCCATTAAAATCTTGACTTAACATCCATCGATAAACTTTGAAGTTTTTATGGCAGGAATAAGCAAGAAACATTAGGTGGCCTCCAATCTTTGCCGGGTGCAAAGTTTCATCAAAAGTCGACTTCAACTTGTGCATATCCTTTACAGGACTAATGCGGCTTTATTTCTAACGAAAAAGCTTGTCCTTTTAGTTGTTTTATTCTTGAATACCCATTTGGAGCCTATGACATTCTTGTTTCGAGGTCTAGGGAATAGCTCCCAAGTATTGTTCTTCTCAATGCGATCGACTCTTCATTCATTGCTCTAATCAATCTTCTTCTTGACTAGCTTCTTCAAATTTGTAGGTTCAACCATAGATAAAAATGAAACATGAAGTTGATGCATATGTCCTTAATGGAGTTTCAATACAGATGAACTCCTTTGTTTATATCTCCAGTTATTTGGTTCTCGGGATGATTCTTTCTTATGATTGAGAGGTGATTTTGCTTCTTCACGTTGACTTGTGCTCCGGAGTTTCAATGTTCATCTTCATGCAGATTGACCTCTTCACAATCTGATCCTTGGTTTATTCATATTCATATTCAAATTGTAATCTTACATTTGTTCATTCATCCACTTATATTTAAATTTGGAATTTCTTCATCAACACATCTATCTGAGTCAACTAGTTTATCTTTTGATCTTTTGTTATATCACAGTACCCTTCTTTGTTTGTAGCATAGCAAGAAAATACCTTCATCATGCAATCATCATATTTGCCAATATTTTCATCATTGTTTTTGATATAACATGTGCTTGAAAACTTTAAAATGTTCCCAGTTGAAGCAGGTCTTCAAACCAAAGTTCATAAGGGGGTCTTGTCAGCATGCGGTATGAGATGAGCTTTGTTAAGAATATGAAGCTATTTGTATGAATTGCTTCCACAATTATATGCGAGGAATTATGTTCCTCATTCATCATTGATCTTGCGATTCGTTGTACTTGGCACATTGCCTCCTCAAGCGACTCAGGATTTTCTTTGTGGAGTCCTTGATTGTGTATTCTCTTTTGATCCCATTTTATCAAAGAATTCTTTGAAGATTCGAGTGAACTCTCCTCCTCTATAGGACCTTGCGCCTTTATCCTCTTTCCTGTTCGATTCTCAGTCAAAGCCTTAGAAACAATTTAATTTTCAAGTGCTTGATTTTTCTTTCAAGAAATGCAACCCGTTGATCCTTGTATAGTCATCAATAATCGACATAAAGTAATTTTCTTTTCAGCTCACCTTCTTTCCTTGATAATCCACATAGATCCATGTGTACTAGCTATTAGGAGTTTTTACACGGTGAAGGAAAGGTTTTGATTTGAATTGAGTGCAGTAAGCTTTCCTATAAAACCTGACTTACAGGAATGAGGGGAATCATATGGGTCTGATATCTTTGGAAGATCTTTTCTTGCCCCATTGTTTTTGAGCTTGATTATATGATCAAATTTAGGTGTCAAGTCTCTATGCCACAACCAACTTTCATCATACTTGCTTAAGTGCATTCTACTTGTTCTTCTTCTTTTAAGATTTATAGACATTGTTTCCGGTTCTTATGCCTTTTGCAGCTAAACACACGAATCCCTGATTTGATTTCACAGTCTTTGGGGTAAAAACAACTTCACATCCTCAGTCTCAGACTTGACTGACACTAAACAAATTATGTTTCAAACCTTCTCTGGCCGGCACATCGCGAACTTTCTCTTTCCGTTATTCGGACTCACAATTCCTTTACCTTTTATTTTTCACAGTGCATCATTTCCAAAAAGTTACATTTCCTGATTTGCTATCCTTAAAGTTAAACTTCCTTTTGTCTCTGTCATATGTAATGTTTAGAACATCCACTGTCAATATACAGGGACTCCTATTCCTTTTATTTTGGGGTGATAGCGCTAGTCCACATTTTGTCATCTACTTTCTTCTTCCAGACTTTGACATTTTCAATAGTGGGATTCTGATCCGGATTATATTTCTTTAAATGACCGATTTGCTGCCTTATGTCATAATCATGACAAATATAGCATTACGGTTCGCTGAATAAAAGCTCATACTTGTTTTATGCTCATAACGATTATTGCTCATAGCTATTATTGCTTTATCCATGACCTTTTCCAGCCATCACATGATTCGCAATATGTGGTTGTTTTTTACTTGGTCATCTCATTCTTTGTTGTGGTAGATAGTTATTCATTGAATATCTTGATTGTTCATATCTAATCTTAGAGAAAAATTTATAGATTTGTGTCCAAAATTGAAGCGGAAAAAACAATAACGATAGAAGGAATTTTTGTACCTTGAAAAATTCCGTCTTCTTTGAGGAGAATTAGATAAACTTCGGTCTACAAATTACGTGCGGAGTTTTCCTTTCATTCCACTTTGATGGTTGGTTTCTTTCTTTGTCTCTGTGGTGTTTGTTGTCAATGTTTGAGGATTTGACAAACTTGATGGGTTCTTTGTTACTTGGATGATCACTACTTGATCATTCTTCATATCAATCCATTTCGGTTTGAATTTCTTTGTTGATTTAGAATGGAGTTAATTCTTCTGATGCTTTTATGCTTGGCATATTTTGATGTCTGAGTCCTTTGTAGATTTCTGCTCCATTTCTTTTCTGGTCTTTACTATTTCTTCTTCAATTAGCTTCACACATGAGTTTCTTCTCTGTCAGTTGTTGTTTGAGTATGTCTTCTATCTTCTTTGCCCTCTTCTAATTCCACCTTTAGTAGAGCTCAGTCTTCATCAGGTTCTTTACTATCTTTTCAAGCGTGTTAACACTTGTTTTAGCTTCTGTTTTTAGATCTGAGTCTATCAATTTCCTATAGGTGTGATTAGTTCCTCCTTCAAATCCACTGTGGCTTCTTCCTCATTATCATCGTTGCATGTGCCTTCATTATCCTTTCTTTAATCTTCTCCTGAATTTGCCTCAATTTCATCAAATTCACGAATCAACATTGGTATGCGCTTTAAAGGAAGTTTTCTTTAGTACTGGTTTTATCTTTGTTTATCTTCATTTCATATCGGGTTAAATTTCAGAAGTTGATCAATGGACAGGATTTTAAGATCATTTAATTCTTCTATTAGAGACTTTTGGATTAAATTTATCGGTAGAGACCTTAAAATCTTTTGAATTAAAGGTGAGTCAATCAAGCGTTTCCACTAGACCTTTCATGGCATTTACCAGTTCTTCAACTCTTAAAAAAATACTTGTTGATTGCTCTGTCTTCATTCATCTTTAGTTGTTCAAATTTCAATCTGTATTTTTGGAGTTTGGCACCTTTTACTTCCTCATCTCCTTCATGTGATTAATTAGTTTGTCCCACATTTCTTTGGCGGAGTATTGGATGCATCACCTTTACAAACTCGGCTTCAGCAAGTCCACTTCGAATAGCATTCATTCCCTTAAGCGTTAAAACTAAATTCAACAGCATCCTTGTTGGCTAGCACAACGGCTTTGTATATCCAGTCTCTACATCAAACGCCATTTTTAAGGCCATTAAATATGTTCTCATTAGAAATCTTCGAAGACAAAATTTGTTTCCATCCAAGCAAGGGGGCTTAAATTTGAAGTCCATCATGGCTCTCATCATGTTTAATATTATAAATCTACCTTTAAATAAAGGAACACCTTTCGATACCAATTGTTGGAAATACCTAATACTGGCCGAGAGGGTGAATGGTTGTTTATAAGCTTAAACAATTTTACACCTTCTTAAAATTATTAATATTTCTTCATGCGTTATCAAGCAACATACAACATATGGACGGTAGAGTAAAGATCATGATCACATAAAATACCTGAGAGCCAGTTTTCAGGAAACCCATAAAGGAAAACCTCTTCTTCTTGAAATGATAGGCTGATCTTTTTAGGTTACATGCATCATCTATAATTGAGCACCAACTCAGTAATGAGAACGCTACCTCTGACTTACAAAGCTGCTTCTTGCTGAGAGAACTAACTCTCTAATTTCTCTAGCACCAGAAGGCTTACCAACTCCTGAGTATTCCGGCACCAAGCCGGATGGAATACCAACTTCGAGTTACCGCAGACTACAACTTGCATAACAGAGAACATCTATTATCCCTAGCACCACCACCTTACACCCTAGTTTCTGCAACCGGATGGAAGCTTCAACTTCCTGATGTTCAAGCGCCCGCGCCAGACTTTTGAGGACAACAGTCCTTTCCGAGCACCTCCCAACCTTCCTTTAATATAAATGGTTAATTACCCATTCAACTTCACCGGATCGTCAATTCTTACCGGTCTTTCTTTGTTCTTTAGTTCTGGTCTTCTGTTCACTATTCTGCTACTCTTATCTTATTCAACAATAGCGCTGTGTCGTATCTTACGTCAAATTCTGTCACCTTGCATTATGTCCATCATGTGGCTCTTCTTCTCTTCTCGTTCTTGACAGTTCCTTCGCTTGTTTCCTATTCCTCTGCTCATCTTATTTTTCTTGTTTACTCGTTTTTCTTTTGAGCGATTACCCAAATTGATTCTCATTCGTACCTCTTTTATTCACCACTGTTATGGTTCCACTACCCCTTTTCAATGGATAATCCAGCGACATCATTCTTGGCAACTGAAAACGCTAACCGATTCATCATTTCCAGTCGGTTTCATGCGGATTTTACAATTGAAGCGTTAAAGGGTAATTATACGACAACCCTCGATCAGAGTTTGATCAGGATTCCGAGATCCATCGAGTTTCACCATCGCCGATTTGACATTTTGCAATATGCGATAGCGCACGTAATACTCAATTTCAGATTCTCCAGATTCGATTTGCTCTTTTAGGCCGTAATACTGGCGGTTATAGCCATGGCCCGCCATAAGGCCGTCAACACATGACCTTGGTCCGAGCATCACATCGAGGTTTGGCATTTGTGACGCAATGTTTATGTCCGCATTGATTAGCGATTTCCCGGGTCCAGCGATTTTCCGATTCCGATGGCTCCTTTCATCGCTAAGCCCACCTCACGAGCTTAAGCTCCGGTGTCTTGACCTTCTATAAAGTGACCACAACCTTGTAATGTCTTTTCTATCAGGTTTCAATATTGAGTGAATTGGATATTTGACTCTATCGCCGATTCTCCGATGGTTATCTCGAATTAGATGAGATATCGAAACACCGCATTCACATACAAATGAAGCAGTCCGAGATCCACAGCGATTAACGGTTCGCGATCAAATTCGCGAAATCGCATATCTCGATATCGGGGTTTTCAATGTTAATTGATTTGGATATTTCAAACTCTCATCGTCGATTCTCCGATGGGTTTATCTCCTCTATCGCCGATTCTCCGTCAGGTTATCTCCTCTATGGCTGATTCTCAGATGAGTTTATCTCCTCTATCGCCCATTCTCCGATGAGTTTATCTCCTCTATCATGCCGATTCTCCGATGAGTTTATCTCTCGCAGCTTCAACAGATCCCGGCGGTCCTGGTTCTTCGGGAAATTTAGATGGGATCAAACGGTCCATGACTCTTCTTCCTTTTTCCTCTTTAAACTCTTGCTGTGCGCATTTTCTTACTTTAAGTTCTTGTTGTGCGCATTTTCTTCAAGGCTGTTCCTCCTGAGCTTTTACTTCTAAATCCCTACGGGGTTTTATCCTTCTTATCCTACTGTCTCTACTGTTTCCATTAATGACAACAACCATCACTGCATTCTATCCACTGAATTTGCCAACATGTTGTACTAAAGTTAATATTTGTTCCAAATCCTTTAAACAATCCCCTCCAAAAATTTGATGTAAACTTTGTATCTGTGTCTGAAACAATTTCCTTAGGTATCCCATGAAACCTAGAAATTTCCCTCATGTAAATTTCTACAATATTAATTGTTGTACGATTCATTCTTATAGGAACAAAATGATCATCCTTTGTCAATTTATCAACCACTACCATTATTGAATCATGTTTCCTTGTTGTTCTAGGAAATTTAGTTATAAAATCAATGGTTAGCACTTCCCATTTCTTCTCTGGAATTGGTAATGGTTGTAACAAACATGTTGGGTGTCTATGCTAATCCTTCACTCTCTGACATTCCATACAACTAGAAAATTAATCAACAACATATTTCTTCATTCCTAGCTAAAGCTTCTTACCGTTGCAATTGTTTTTAGGTAACTAGGATGTTTGGCATATGAAACATTATGCATTTCTTTTAATACCAAATTCCTATGTTCTCTAGAACTAGGAACATCAATTGTATTTTTATGCATAAGTAATCCATCTTCCTTCATATCATATTATTTAATTTTCTAATGTACATTTTCATGTTGTAAACTTTCTTTTAAGTTTTACCTGTAGGTAATTCTAATATGTAATAGCATCATCTAATTTGTTTTTATTAAAATATGACCGATGCATACTAATGGTTGTATCATGCATGATATGTACTCTTATACTGAGTGCATCAATGACCTTATTTTATTTTCGTTTGATATGCTTGATGTCAATATCGTACTCACTTAAAAATTTGATCCATATCATTTGCCTTACATTCAAATATGGTAGTTCAAAAATATATTTCATAGCACTATCGTCTATTCTTAATTCAAATATTTTTCCCATGAGATAATACCTTCACATATTTAATGCATGAAAAATGGAAACAAGTTCCAAGTCATGTGTGTCATATTTAATCTCATGTTCTTTAAGATTTCCTTGCAAGCATCTGTACATACCAAAAAAATTTCATTTGGGTTGACAATCTTTAAAATAGGTGCACTAGCAAGAAATTATTTCAACAAATTAAAGTTATCTTCAGACTCAACTATCCATTCAGATTTAATTCCCTTGTTTTTCAAACAAGTGATGGGATGAGCAATCTTGGATAACACTATTATACATCCTCTATAGTAACCAACTATTCCCATAAAATATATGACTTATGAAACGTTCTTGGCCATCCTCTAATGGCTTCAATTTTATGTGGATCCAATGCTATACCTTGTTCTTAAATAATGTGTCCCAAGTAATGGGTATGTTCTTGGTAAAAATAACACTTACTAATCTTGGTATACAACTGATGTTCCCTCAAAACTTGCAATACCAATCTAAAGTGATGTCCATGATCTTCCTCTGAGTTAGAATAGATAAGTATGTCATCCAAGAAAACTATGACAAACGTATCCAAATAATTTTTGAATATGTCATTCATTAATCACATAAAGACAGTTGTTGCATTGGTCATTTGAAATGGCACCACTATAAATTCATAATTCCCATACCTAGTTGTAAAGGTTGTCTTATTTATTTCTTATTCCTTGATTCTTAATTGGAAATATCATGATTTTAAGTCTATCTTTGAAAATATATTTTCCCCTCTTAGCTGGTCATTAATTATGGGTATAGGGTATTTTTTATTCACTATGGATTTATTCAACTGTCTAAATTCAATACACAACCTAAACTCTCCATCCTTCTTTTTTACAAAGAGTATTAGTGCTCCCCAAGGTAAAACACTTAAACGTATGTACCCTTCCTTCAACAATTCTTCCAGTTGCATTTGCAATTATTTTAATTTTGGTGTGCCCATTATGTAATGTGTTTCTGATACTAGGGAAACTAATGGTACTAAATCAATAGAGAAATCTATCTCCCTCTTTGGTGGCGGGCCTAGTATTTCTTGGAATATATATTCAAACTCTTGCAGTACCAAAATATATTCAATTCTTGGTCATTTTGTCTTTTCTAGCTCCTCCACATGGGTTGCATACAATTTTCATCCTTTCCTAAAACATCTATTAAGTTGTAAGGATGAAATATCCCTTATAGAAGTGGGTCTTGGAATTCCTTTCACAGTGCTATGTCTTCCTTTTTCATCAAGACATGTAAATGTCTTGTTATGACAATCTAGGACATCATGATTCTTGTCCAACCAATCCATTCGAATTAGAATATCATAACATCCCAATGGTATAATATTTATATAATTTTTAGTATTCACTGTGTTAAGAACTATGGGACAACCTATGACCATCTCATTTATCGTTCTTTTTGTTCTAGTGGCTAGTTAAACCAAGATTGATTTTTTAAGGTTACTTTTCTCCAAATGTAATCTATCCACTATTTTAGGATAAATGTAACAATGGCTTGCTTCAGATTCAATTAAGATAGAAACAGGATGATAAATGATCTTACCTTCCACCTAGATCATGTTGGATTAGTACTCTTCTTGTCTATCTTCTAAGGCTACACATATTCTTCCCATGTCTTCTACTCTTGTAGGCTCTTCAATGTTGTGCCTAGTATTCACTTTTACTTTTTTGTGCTCAGGAAATCCTTGTACATGTGATCTTCTTTTCATTTCCAACATTATATTGGTGGTCTCCCCCCTTTTCCAAAGAAGTATTCTCTCTTGTATTCATCCTTAGCAGGCTAGTCTTGCTAATTTTTATTTGGGATATTTCTATTGAAAGGAGGTTTGAATCCTTTCTTTCTCTGATCATATTTCTCCTTCATCTTATACTTCCAATATTTATGCAAAGGCTCTTTCCCATTTCCTTGATCATATAGGTACTTATCCTTCCTAATGGTCTCACTCAATGTCCTCAACTCATCATATTGAGTCTTTTGTTTATAAAATGAAGGAATTCCACTAAAACAAATTGATTTTTCACCTTCTCATCTTTTTTAAACCCCTCATACTTTAGTATTCCCAATAACTTATTTTCATACTCTGCCATGGTCAGGCTTCCAAGCTTGAGTTCAAAGAACTCCTACATTTTATTATCATTGAAGTGATCTGAAAGGCACTCCTTCTTAAATTAGATATTGAATTGCTTCCAAGTGATCTTGATATCATTTATGTGATAAAATTTCTTAATCTAATCCCACCACATAGCAACTTTTCCATGTAAATTGTAGGTGACAATTCTGGCTTCTAGGTTTTATGAGTAGTTATGCAATTGAGAATACCTCCTAAGTCCAAGAATCCATGCTTCAACATAATATTCCCTTTCTATTTCACCGTCAAAGGATGGTGGCTTAAGATTCATCATCTCTCCTTTCAAACTATCAAATTCATGTCTTCTTCTTTGGTGCCTAATACAAGACACCCTTGGACTACTAATGGAATCTTTGGATGCATAAAATATCCTTGTTGAGTAAGTAGGTGAGTAATATCTATGTGTTATGATAGAACTTATAGAATAACCATATGTTATGTAGTTATATATTATTTCATGATACCCTATTCCTCCTATATTGATTTTGATCCATTCTTTGCTTGCCTCTACAACTGATTTAGGATTTGCATCATTTGAAAATGTATCTTACTTTTTTCTCTTACCAACTTCTCATTGTATTCTTTGTAGTTGTTTAATTCTATTATTAAGCTTCTTAGATGATCTATTAATGTTTCTTTCTCCCCTCTACCCTTGTGTCCATTTGATTATGTCTCTACATTAACAACAATGATATTTTTGTTAGAAATATGCATATCTTGAAAATTTGTCAATCAATGCTATAGGTCCCTTTTCTACTCAATTTATGAATATTTATATCAAAATTTTCCATATTCTAATAATTATGGTTTATTCTCCTCTGAATCAACTTTTCAACGACTATACTCATGCCCCGATTTTTGAAATTACTAATACAACTGAGAGGGGGGGGGTGAATCAGTTGTCCTTGAGCTTAAACAATTTTAAGTATATTAAAATATTTTTAATCTTTGTTCAAGTGATCATCAACATTATACAACATATGGACAGTAAAAGTAAAAAGCATCAGTCACACACAATGTATACACAGAGACAAATTTTCACGAGGAAACCCATAAAGGGAGTGTAGGTAACTCGACGACAACAAACGTATTCGTACCTACAAAGATGTGTTAGGCATCTTGAATCCCATTGGAATCAATGGTGGGAGCTATTGTGTTGACTAGGGGCATTCATTAATGGCTACTAAGTCAACAACTTCTTGCTATGTTCGACACCAACACATTTAATCACATAGTAAGATTTGTGCCATCGACCGTTGAAGACTTGAAGACACATAATTTGTAGCAGATGAAGCAAATTTCCTTGCATTCTTTCTCAGTTTGTCATGACTTGAGGACAAGTCAATAATTAAGGCTGGGGGGGGGAATGTAACTTCTATATTTTGTATACCTTCCAAGCCTTATACATTTTCAGCCAGATTCATCAGACTGTCCAACAAAAGATTCAGCAGCAGATTCCGAACATTCAACAAAAGATTTAGCAGCAGTAGAGAAGATCCAGCAACAGATTTAGCAGCAACAACAGATTCCAAACATTCAGCAGAAGATCCAACAACAGATTTAGCAGCAGATGCAACAACAATAAATATTCACTTTTCCTGACCTCATCCACCATTTTCACAACCAAGTAAAGAAAATTATGAATAGAATTTTGCGGCCACACGTGCACAACTCTCATCCATTTTTTGAAAGGGTAAGTTAAGGTATGATATTTTCTAACTTTTAACCATTTAATTCCTTGAAAAGTGAGAATGATAGTTTTTGGAAAAACTTCACTTCCTTTCCTCATCTCACACAACTGCCAAAACCATCAGTTTTGGGGGAGGGATACATTTACATACATACTTTGTCACCTTCATATTTTTCCATATTCATATATCACATTCTAAAAACTCACATACCTTCAAAATATATTCACTATTACATGAGCATATAAATGGCTTTGTCAAAAGTATTTAAAAGTTAATTGGATGCCAACACAATCATGGTTGTCACACAAGAACCAACCATGATGCATTCCAACAAAAATACACTGCAATAAAAATCACATTATGCAAAGATCATACATTAACATTGAATGCAAAAAACAAAATATGGTTGAAACACAAGAACCAACCAAGTTGCAGTTCATCAAAAACACTTTTCAAAAGTTAAGTAAATGATATCATGCAGAGTTTAAGCCAAAGCTCAAGTATCAAAAAGTAATGTAATTGATTGCATGAGGACATGCAATACCTTCAGTTTGGGGGTATTTAGGGTTTCAAAATAGTCCCTATTCTCACTCCAGTAATCCACTAAAACCTTCACAATTACTTCCATTTCACCTTCATATCACCTCCACATCATTACATTTACATCATCATTGGGTTATAACTATGATTTTCAAAGTTTATCAATTCTTAACATTTTTAAATGAATTTGTGGTTAAACTTTGAAAATAATATGCTTATTCTTATACCTAACAATTAGAATGAGTTTGTTGACATGTGTAGGTACAAGAGAAGCTTCCAAGACACATTTATGTGGCACTCTATGTTCAAATTCGAATTTGAGATCATGGAGGAGATCATTGATAAGATCATGGAGGATATCATGGAGGAGATCATGACCTCATGGAGAATATCATGGGGATAGGGTTATGTGTCTAGATGGTTGATAAATGTATGGAACTAAAGAGAGAATAGTGGATCCGCAGTTATGAGTTTATTATTCTTAGCTCTTGTATAAATAGGAGTGTTACCTCCTCCATTTGTAATCCTGAAGTTTGCAATCTTAGAATTAGAGAGAGTTGTAATCTTAAAGTTGGTTTGTAATGGACATTTTGAAATCTGGTGTACCCGTTGCCTTCTGCTCCCGAGTCTCCTTTGAAGTGGTGTGCTTGTCGAGTTGTGGAGGGCCTCCATGGCCTCACTTGCATGATGATTTGCTTATTTTAGGTATAGCAATTTTATGTGTTTTTGTTTGATTTCAAAAGTATGATTGATTTGAGCGAGACTTTGTGAGTTGATTCCTTGTAAGGGGATTGGAGTTTCCAACGAATCTTAGGAATTAGATAATGGATTTTAGTGTGTGTGTTTGGAAGAGTTTTTGTGAGTTGAGTCTTTGTAAGGGGATTAGAATCTCATACAAACATAAGCACTCTGTTTTTAATAGGTAGATTTTTTTAAATTACAGAGGTGTTTAAAATGAGAAGAAACCAAGGTACAATCTCATGTAAAAAGAGTATTATCTCTGCTACATCAAAACCCTGGAGTGAGAAGGAACCAAAAGTACAATCTCTTGTAAAGAGTATTGGCTCCTACTACATCAAACCATTGTGAGAAGGAACCAAAGTACAAACTCTTGTAAAAGAGTATTGGCTCCTACTACATCAAACCCTCCTTTAGGTAGTTGAATCTTTCTAGATCTATACATTTTATGTAGCGCTTCTAATTTTACCTTTCCGGGTTGACATTAAATGAAATCTGATTGACATCATCAATTAGAACTAAGCAGGAGAAAATCTCTTCTTCTTCAAAATGATAGGCAGTCTTTTAAGTTACATTTTTATCATATTTAATTGAGCCTCCATCAATGTAGAGGCCTCACCTCTGTTTTGCAAGCCACAACTTGTTTGAGAGAACCAACTCTCGGTTTCTCTAGCACCCACTAGAAGGAAGAACCAACTATATGTTCCAGCACCAAGCGGATGGAAGCACCAACTTTTACTAGTTCTGAGGCTCCAACTTGTATAGCAGAGAACACTTGTTCTCCTTGCACCACCCTACCACCACGGTTTCTATGGAGCAACCAAATGGAAACTACAACTTCACGTGAACAAGGTCTCACTTGAACCTATGGGGACAACGGAGTCTCAGAGCACCTCCAACCTACTCCCACAGGAATAGAATAAATAAATAAGAAATCAACTATGCCGGATGAATCCAATTCTTACCAATCTTTCTTTGTTCACGTAAAATCCGGTCTTCTAGAAACTGTTCTTATGTTCTTCTCTTCCTCTATCGTTGAAGTGCGCTCTTGCATCAGCTTCGTTCTGTCATTACGCTGCGCTTCATGTTTTCTTTGTCATCTGTTACACTTTTATGAGCTTTATCTCACACTGCGCATCTTCTCAATCTCACACTATGCATGCTCTCGTATTCCTTTTCTTATAGATTCATCTATTTTTCATGCAAAACGATTAACCAGACATAGTGCGTCTCATTTTCTTTTATACACCACTCAACAACAGTTCCACTTCACATTCTCTTAAGAAAATGACAGACCACAGTCCAAGCAACTGAAAGCGCCAGTTGTTTTGCAATCGGTTAGTGTTTCACTAATAGATTTGTAACTAAAAAGTTAACCATGAGAGAGAGAACGTTAACCCTTTCGATCCTTATTCCCATTTATCTGCACCTTTGTTGGATGAACTTTGTGAAATTGCCTTTAAGTGGTTTTGTTTTGGCGATGCGATATTTGAAGTGTCTGGAATAGCACATTTCCGCGATTTTCGAGAAGTCCTAGATGCAGAGCGAACTGCACTAGCTCCTTCCCAATAAGACCTTGGTCGCAACAAGTTACTTTATGCAAAAGCGCTTTCACGTTTACGGTTTCGTGATTTTCTTCACTATGCTTTGTTGACCCCAAGTCGGTGAAATTTCGATCACTTGCCACGTCTTTTTGTGATTCGATGGTACAAATGCGATTGATTCAATGGCTACGATTGGATCACAATTTCCATGATTTTGACATTCTTCTTGCATTGGGTTATTTTCCTCTCAATGTCGTGATTCACGAAACTACGGTATAGGTTAGATCAACGTTAAGTGAAGATCTTTGTTAGCGGTTTAGCGATTAAATCAGATTTAGCATATCATGATTTAGAGCATCCTTGATGTCCGATGGTGTTTTGTCACTTCAAAGTCGATTCACGAACCGACATGAAGTCCGGATCAGCGGTCAGGATCGATCTCGATTCAATGTTTAACGATTAAATCCACGATTTCTCATATGGAGATGTCAAAGTTCCTTATGTTAAGAAACTTTGACATATCCAACTCGATCCCCGAACTCGACATGAATTTGGAATCAGCGAGTCCATATTGCTTAGTCGGCGGCACCGAGATTAAATCCGATTTAGCGCTGCTCCGGCGATATCGAGGATTCCTTATGGTAGAAACTTTGAAATCTCAACTCACCGATCCTCGAAAGTCAACATGGGGTGGAAACAATGGTCGGATCAAACTAGCGATCTGACGGTTGATATCTGTCCTCCTCTTCAATGATTAGAGATTCTTTGATTACTTGATCAATGTTGTGTTGCCTTTGATAATTCGTTGCCTTCGATCATTCAACCTTACTGAAATTATCTTCTGTTTGCCTATCTGTTACAAACTTCCTATACTCATGCCATCTTCAATGTTGTACTTTCAATCAATGAAAATCATTTGATGTCTGTTAAATATTTGCCAACGATAGCATTTGTACATTCTTCACGTACTTATGCCATTAAGCTCTTCACGTACCCATGCAATTTGTTGTCTGTTAAATATTTGCTAGCAATCTCCCTTTGGCATTGATGGCAATACAAAGCCTCCGCATGCATTGGGCATACATTCAAAATCTCTTCTCGAACTCTTTTCTCCCCTTGACATCAATGTCAAGAAGAAACATTCTTCCTCTGATCTATTGCAAAACATACTCCCCACAATGGGCTATAAGCATCTTGGAACTACGGATATTCAATAAGTACTCCCACTGACCAGGGTGAGCAGTTAGACAAGAGATTATAACCCCCAAATTTTGGCGAAGATATCCAAAGGGGTCGTTGCTAATGGTTTGGTAAAGATATCGATAATCGTTACGTAGAGGTTATATAATTCAGTTGAACAATTACGTTTGTAACTTGTTGTTCTCGAGGAAAATGGTACTGTTGGAATATGCTTAGTCTTGGGATGAAGACAGGGATTCTTGGAGATACTAATGGCACTTGTATTATCATAATATATTTGAATGGGATCATCATATTCAATTTGTATATCTTTCAAAGTTTGTATCATCCATAAAATTTGTGCGACCAAAGTAAGCGGTAGCAATGTCTTCACAATAATTGGATAATGAAATTGATCCCTTGCTTTTATAAGCCATGCAACCTAATGGAGTCACTTGAAAAATGCTCCTCAGTTGCTTTTTCTCTCATCACGACCACCGGTTACTTGTCTGCATCACGAATGGCGGAGTTAACTGGAAATTCTAGTTTCTAGGATAGCCGCAGACCATAAAGTCATTGTTCCCTTCAAGTATTTAAATATCCTTTTTTATATCTACCAAATGACTTTGTTTGAGGCGGTGAAAACAACCTACCATTCCAGCGACTTGCATTATGTCGGGATGGGGATCGTGATGTATGAAAGAGCTGCCTATCGTAGGGCGAATACATCGCGATCAACATCAAGTGAGATATCATATTTACTCAACTTACGGCCAACCACCATGGGTGTGCTAATTGGAGATCTTCCACATCAGAAATTTCTTGCGGTACATCACTTTCAAATATTTTCTTGAGAAATAAAAATTCCTTGAACTTTGTTTACATGTGGGCCGAAAGTGTAGTAGTTCTCCTATCATGGACATTTCAAATTGTTTTTGCATAAATTAACAAACCTTTGAATGAGATGATTCATTAGTACGACCAAAAATAATATCATCTACATAAACCAAAACAACAAGTGATTATCGCCTTAGGACTTAATGTAAAGGGATTCGCATCCTTGATTACCTTTCTTGAACCCTTCTTGTAGAAATTTGTCGGTTGTAATACCAAACTTGTGGTGCTTGTTTTAGTCCATGCGCGAGGCCTTCTTGACTTACAAAACATAATTGGGTTATCTATCAAAGAGATCAGCACTAGGTTTATCCATATATGCTTCGCTTCCTCTGAATCTCCATTAAAAATGATGACGCATCCATCCCGATAAACTTTGAAGTTCATTATGACATGAATAAGCAAAATATTGATAGCTTCGGTCTTGCTTAGCGGGTGCAAAAGTTTTCATCAAAGAGATCACGACCTTCAACATTGCATATCCCTTACATACCAATATGGATTTGTTCTAACAACGTCCTTTTTCATTCGAACATTCTTGAACTGCCATTTGGAACCTATTACATTCTTATCTTAGGGTCTAGGGACAAGCTCCCAAGTATTGTTCTTCTCAATCGATCAAGCTCTTCATTCATTGCTCTAATCCAATTATCTTCTAGCTAGCTTCCTCAAAATTTTAGGTTCGGTCATAGACAAAAAGGCAACTTGTGAGGATTGTTCAAGGTCTTTAATCAATTTCCTTCTTATTAGAACTCCTTCATTTTATATCTCCAATTATCCGATTTTCGGGATGATTCTTTCTAATAATTCGAGGAGGTGATTTTGCTTCTTTCTATTTATCTATGTCAATTTGAATATTCCTTATCTTCTTCTGATTCAGATTCTTCTCTTTCGAATCCTTGGACCTGTTCATCTTCATCTTCAATTTTACGTACATCTTTTTTGTTTCTTGGTTCAGCATTTTTTACATTTATGTTTGGGATTTCTTCATCAACTTTTATATCTATACAATCAACTGGTTTGTATGGGTCTCTTATTGTAGCATCTATACCCTTTACTTTTTGTAGCATATCCCAAGAAGATAACTTCATCATCCTATCATCATATTTGGCAATATTTTCATCATTGTTCTTGATATAACATGTACTTCCGAAAACTTTAAAATGCTTGATTGAGCCGGGGTCTTTAAAACCAAAGTTCATAAGGGGTCTTGTCCTTTGTGTGGTATGAGATGAGATTTGTTAAGGATATGAACGGTTATATGAATTACTTCCATAATATGTCTGGTATGTTCCTTTCATTCATCATTGATCTTGCCATTTGTTGTCTTGACCCTATTTGCCTCTCAACAACTCCATTCTGTTGTGGAGTCCTTGGAATTATTATTACTCTCTTTTGATTCCATGTTTTTCACAGGGGAACTCTTTGAAGTTCAGACTAAACTCTCCTCCTCTATCGGACTTTATTTCCTTTAATACTTTTCCTATTTGATTCTCGGAGTCAAAACCTTAATAAATACTTTGAATTTTTTCAAATGCTTGAGATTTTTGTTTCAATAAATTCACCCAACTCATCCTAGAATAGTCATCAATAATCAACATGAAGTAATTTTCTTTCACTGTACCTTCCTGTCTTTATGGTCCACAATCGCTATGTACTAGCTTGGAAGGTTTTCTATTGAAGGAAGTTTTAGATTTCAATGAGTCGCGAAGAGTAAGCTTTCCTTTTACATTGAGTTTTACAAATAGGAGTCATATGGCTTTGATATATTCGGAAGATCTTTTCCTGCCCCATTGTTTAGGTTTCTGATTATATGATCAAAATTTAGGTGAATATTAAGTCTCCTATGCCACAGATAACTTTCATCATATTTTCTTAAGTTGCATTCTTCTTCTTCTTCTTTTAAAACATAGGCGGTGTTTTCTATTCTTATACTGTACAGCTTCCGTGGAAATCCACATTTTTTGATACGGTCCTTTGAAGTAAAACAACTTCACCCTCGGTCCACCGGACTTGACTAACACCAAGGAGATTATGTTTCAAATATTCTACAAGCAACACATCTTGAGCTTTTCTTTTCGTTACACAAATTTACAATTCCTTTACCTTTTTATCTTTCGGTGCATCATTTCCAAAAGTTACATTCCGATTTGCTATCCTTTGAGTTAGAAACTTACTTCTATCTCAGTCATGTGTTTGGAGCATCCAACATCCAATATACTAGGGATTCTTTTTCCATGACTGATAGCACTAATGATCCACCTTGTCAGCTTCACTTTCTTCTTCAAACTTTGACATTTTCAGTAGAAGGGATCAAATCTGAATTGTATCTCCTTAATCGACAGTCTGCTGCTTTATAACCATAGTTATGATAGTTATAACATTCAAGTTCGGTGAATAATGGATCATAACGTTGTGATGCTCATATCATTTGTTGTGTTTTTCACACAGTGTCTTTCTTCCAGTCATCACATTATTTATAATATGTGATTGTTTGTTTACTTAGTTGTCTCAATCTTTGGTGTGGAAGATAGTTATTCATTGAATATCTTGATTGTTCATGTCTAAATCTTAAATAATAGTTTGTAGCTTTGTGACCAAAATTAGAATAGGAAAAACAATAACCATAGAAAAATCTTTGTACCTTGAAAAAATGCATTTTGCTTCTTTGAGGGTCGACTTACATTATACGATAATATTTGAGGTCTACAAATTCGGTTTTGGAGATTTTTCTTTCATTTCTTCTTGGTGGCTGATTTTCCTTCTTTCTTTTAGTGGTATTTGTCAATGTTTGAGGATTTGACAAACTTGATAGATTACAATATTATTACTTGGATGATCACTAATTGAACCTTCTTCGTATCCCAATCCATCTTTCAACTTTGAATTTCTTTCGATTTAGAATGGAAGTTAATTCGTCTGAGGCTTTAATACTTGGTAAATTTTGATGATACAATCCTTTAAATTTCTCCATTTCTTTTACGGTTTTTACTATTTCTTCTTCTAAGGATTCACACCTGATTTTCTTCTCTGAAAATTGTTGTTTCGGTATGTCTTCTATTTTCTTTGCCTCTTCTAATTAGACTTCGAGCAAAGTCTTCATCGAGTTTTTTATTGTCTTTCTCGAACTATGTCAACAATTGTTTTTTTTTTTTTTTCTTTTTGTTCTTGATTCTTTGTTTGTCAATCTCTTCCTGTGCACTAATCAGTTCTCCTTCAAATCAACCAGAGCTTCTTCATCATTATCATCACTTGCTTTGTTGATTTTTATTATCATAATCCTCCCTTGGCCATAAGCATGAAGTCATTTGCCTTATTTTCATAGGATGAGTCACTATTGGTGTCATCTGAGGAATTTTCGATGGCTGCAACCAAACTTTTCTTCTTATTATATTTCTTGTGTTGTACTTCTTTTCATCATCAGAGTTTTGATCCTTTTTTTTTTTTTTTTTTTTTGTATTTTAGTTATTTCCATAGTTGAAATATTTGAAGGGAAATTTGCCTTGATATTTTCGACCCTTTCTTTAACCTTCTCACAGAATTTTGCCTCAATATCATCTAGTGCTGAATCCGGTATTCTTGTCTTCTTTTAAAGATGCTTCTCTAATTATTGGATTTATCTTTGTTAATTCTCATTTCATGCAGTTAGAGTTCCTAGAAGTTGATCAATGAATGATTTTTTAAAGATCATTTAATTCTTCTATTGGAGACTTTTGGATTAAATTATCAAGAAGGGATCTTAAAATCTTGAACTAAGGTGAGTCATAAAACTTCTCGCAAGACCCTTCATTGGCTACAGAGTTCTTTAACTCTTTAAAAGTATTTGCTAATTGTTTCATCTTCATTCATTTTTTAGTTGTTCAAATTTCAATCGTATGTTTGAAGTTTGGCATCTTTGCTTTCTCATTTCCTTCATAATTGTTAATAAGTTTATCCACATTGCTTTGGCAGTATCAAGGATGCATCACCTTTACAAACTCGGCTTTAACAAGTCCATTCAGTCAACATTCATCACCTTAACATTAAAACTAAACTCAAACTTATCATCCTTGGAGGCTAACACAACAGGAGCTTGGTATATCGGTTTCTACTACATCCCAACATCAACACCCAAGGCCATTAAATATGTTCTCATTCTAATCTTCTAGAAGGAAAAATTGTTCCATCAAATAGAGGGGGCTTAGAGGCTGAAGTCCCTTCATGACTTGTCATGTTTAAAGCTTCTGATCTACCTTTAAATGAAAGAACCATTTCATTACCAATTATTTTGAAACTTACTGGCTTCGGCGAGGGGTGAATCAATTGTCCTTGAGCTTAAACAATTTTTAAGTCTATTAAAATGTTCTTAATCTTTCTTCAATTTGATCATCAACGTTATACAACATATGGACGGTAAAAGTAAAAGCATCGATCACACATAAGGTATACAGAGCCAGTTTTCTGAAACCATAAAGGGAGAAAATCTCTTCTTCTTGAAATGATAGGGCGGGTCTTTTAGGATACGTACATCATATGGTGAGCACCAACTCAATGTGAGGTTGCTACTTCTTTTTTACAACCAACCTGTATAACATAGAACACTTGTTCTCCCTTGCACCACCCTACCACCCTGGTTTCTCTGGTTGCAACCAGATGGAAGCTACAACTTCCTGTGTTCAAGATCTCACTTGAAACTCTGAGGAAAACAGTCCTCCCGAGAACCTCCCAACCTACCTAGAATAGAATAAATAAATAAGCAGTCAACTATNCTGTACATCATATTTAATTGAGCACCAACTCAATGTGAGGTTGCTACTTCTTTTTTACAAGCTGCAACTTGTTTGAGAGCACCAACTCTCTGGTTTCTCTAGCACCCACTAGAAGGAAGCACCAACTCCCTATATGTTCCAACACCAACTGGATGGAAGCACCAAATTCTAGTTACACATGCTCCAACCTGTATAACAAAGAACACTTGTTCTCCCTTGCACCACCCTGCCACCCTGGTTTCTCTGGTTGCAACCAGATGGAAGCTACAACTTCCTGTGTTCAAGATCTCACTTGAAACTCTGAGGAAAACAGTCCTCCCGAGAACCTCCCAACCTACCTAGAATAGAATAAATAAATAAGCAGTCAACTATGCAGATGAATCAATTCTTACCAATTTTTCTTTGTTCTGTAAATCAGGTCTTCTACAAATTGTTCTTCTGTTCTTCTCTTCCTCTGTTTGTTCAGCAGGTCTGCTCTGCATCAACTCGTTCTGTCATTCTTCTCTGTTTCATGTTTTCTTCGTCATCTGTTACACTTTTCTGAGCTTTATCTCACACTGCGCATCTTCTCAATCTTACACTGTGCATGCTCTCATATTCCTTTTCTTACAGCTTCATCTATTTTTCATGCAGAACGATTAACCAGACACAGTCTGTCTCATTTTCTTTTATACACCACTCAACAACAGTTCCACTTCACATTCTCTTCAGAAAATGACAGACCACAGTCCAAGCCACTGAAACGCCAACTATTTGGAAATCATGAGTCCGTTTCACTAACAGATTTGTAACTAAAAAGGTAACTGTGAGAGAGAGAATAGTAACCCTTCGATCATATTCCCATTTATCTGCATCGTTGGATGAACTTTATTGGCATTGCCTTTAAATCGGGTTTTGGCATTTCGACAATCCTTTGCTGAGTGTCTCGACACTTCATTTCACGATTTTCGAAGTCTCGATGTAGAACTTTTCTGCACTAGCTCCTTCCCCAATAAGACTAGGTCATAACTAAGCGCCTATGCAAAAAAGCGCTTTCGCGATTTCTCATTTCGTGATTTTCTACACTATGCTTCATTGACCCTAAGTCAGCAAAATTTCGATCACTTGCCACATGTCCTATGATTCAATGGTCCAGATGCGATTGATTCAATGGCTACGATTGAATCACGATTTTGCAATTTTGGCATTCTTCTTGGACTGGGTTCTTTGCTTCTCCATGTCGCGATTCACGAAACTCCGATATGGAGTTATATCAACAGTCCAAATCTAATCTTTATTCAACGGCTGCGATTAAATTGTGATTTCGCATATCGCGATTTCAACATCCTTGATGTCTAGTTTTTTTGTCACTTCAATGTCCCGATTCATGAAACTTCGACATGGGGTCGGATCAACGGTCCAGATCTGATCTCGATTCAATGGCTGCGATTAAATCGCGATTTCGCATATCGCGATATCGGGATTCCTTATGTTAAGAAACTTTGACATCTCCAACTCTCGATCCCCGAAACTCTGACATGGACTGGAATCAATGGTCCAGATTCAACCTTAATCTGACGGCTCAGATTAAATCACGATTTCGCATATCGCGATATCGGGATTCCTTATGTTAAGAAACTTTGACATCTCCAACTCTTGATTCCTGAAACTCCGACATGGACTGGAATCAATGGTCCAGATTCAACCTTAATCTAACGGCTCATATTAAATCGCAATTTCGCATATCGCGATATCAGGATTCATTATGTTAATAAACTTTGACATCTCCAACTCTCGATCCCCGAAAATCCGACATGGGCTGGAAACAACGGTCCAGATCAAACCTTGATCTGACGACTGAGATCTGTCCTCCTCTTAAATGATCAGAGATTCTTCGATTACTCAATTAATGTTGTGTTTCCTTCAATCATTCGCTGCCTTCGATCATTCGCCTTCGATCATTTGACCTCTCTGAACTTATCTTTTGTTTGCCTGTCGATTACAAACTTCCTGTACTCATGCCATCTTCACTGTTGTACTTGCCATCAATGACAAGCATTTGTTGTCTGTTAAATATTTGCCAACAATCCTCTATACATTCTTCCTGTACTTATGCCATTCGCTCTTCCTGTACTTATGCAATTCGTTGTCTGTTAAATATTTTCGAACACCGATATGATATTTGAGCTAGAAGTTATGGCTCTCAAAAGTTAACTAGGGGTTAAAATTTACAATCCATTGTTTAGCTTGTAAATCCCTTGTACTAGCTTTGTTTGACAAATGGTTTACACCATTATAAATATATATTTGAGATATATTACTTGGGATGATGAAAATGTGTGTCCTAGTAGGATATAAATTTTATAATTTGACCTCTCAAAAATGTCGTTTAGGCCTCTAAAAATGGCCTGCAAGTTGAACACTCAAAAATCACTATAAATTTATAATAATTTTTAATAATTTTAGTGAAATTTAGTTGAATTGTGCTGACTCAAATGATTAAATGGAATTTTGAGTCCACCTGACACTTTGTATTGGTTCCTCATCAGCCTTCGACCACCATGATCATGCATTGTCCATCCTTACCTCCTTCCTTTATAGACACACATACTAATTTGTTTATCTTTTGTAGCCCCACCACCCATATAAATCATTCATTTGGTCACGAGAATGGGTGGTCCCCATCAACATACATTCACCATGTGCACATGAAGTTACACACCCTTTTGATCAACCAGTTGACAATTGGAGGGGGGGCGACGATGATCGACATTCCATGTCACATTGCAACCCCCAAGCTTGTCCGACCATTAACACAATGGGGAGGGGCTACAAAACATAACCAAAATTTCATCCACAGATCATGTGTCATGCATCCATGAATTCTCCCCCCCCTACCCCCACCTTAGGTTATTCTAACCCCATTTGAAAACCCCAACAATTTAGCTCTGTGGGTCCAGCTCCAGGCTCCATCAGGTAGGAGGGTGCCAACCACCGTGGCTCTAGGCCACCTGCCACATATTCCACCATGCCTACATGTACCTTCCATCGTGGCCCTTCCACCATGGTAGTAAAAATCAATTTTTTTCCACATCAGTTGACATGTGTCCCCCAAGTCATGCTGACATCAATGGTATAGAAATCCCATTTTTTCCTAATTTTTCCAAATTTCAAAAATTTCACAAAAGTGACCAAATTCCTAATTTGTTTTTGGTCCTCCCTTAAATGTTGTGATTAATATTCATATGGCCAATTTTTCTTCCTTTAATAATCCATATGACCCTTGCACTTATAATTCGACCCTGAACGTCGAATTCCTCATGGATTCTTCTATGGAAATTGGGACTTTTGACCAATTTTGCTCAATTTCCACCATGGGTACTTTGTTACCATGAAATTTGTCCAATATCACTCCAATAAAAAATAATTCAACCTCTGGAAAAACCAATTACTTGCGTGCATAGTTGGTCGACATTCTTGGTGTGAATTTTCTTCAATTCCTTTATGGAATTGGGGATTTTTCTCAATTTTTCCATGACTGCCTTGGTAAATTTGGAACTTGTTCATTACACCCAAAAATTACCCAATTAGAACTAAAGTTGATTGTTTCTAATTTATGGGCTTGATCCTTTCAAATGACCCATGAAATATTTCCCAATTCATTGTAATATTTTTTTTTAACAAATTACAGATGTACTCTTCTTGACATTCTGACAAATGTTTTCTTGCAGACTCTACAATTTCATTTTCTATGCTCTGTTAGTTGCCCCATACAAGCTCAATATCTATAAGCGCACTCTGATACCATTTTTTAACATACCAAGCTACCCACAGGCCAGGCATGCTAATCAAAATTAAACACTTCAAAAATGATTTCCAATTTCTGATGACATTTAATTAAAAAAGAAGCTTGAAAGACTCACATGCAATCATCAATATTCAAGCTACATCATAAAAAAAATGGAAAATATCCCATGCACAACAATAATCAGAAATAATTCATATTATAAAAATAAAACTAAGATATAATAATTAATACACAGTGGAAATAAATACACAAGTAGAGAAACACATAACAAGAGAACTCATCTTTATCAAAATGATTCATCAACTAGAAGCAGTCAAAGGATGTTCCACCCAACCATAGACATTGTTTTTTCCAAGAATCAAAATCAAGTCACCCTCGAGCCAGGAATATGAATCCATAACGATGGTTCAAGGGTGTCATTGATCTTTCCAAACTAACTAGTCAGCACTCAAGCTCTCACAAGTTTCTCAACACACAACAATCTAAAGTAGACCATATCTCTTCTCTCCAGCCTACACAACCCAAGAGAATGGACCCCCTTCTCTACCATACATTCCCTTAGGTTTTCCACCTCCTTCCAGGGGTCCAATGCATTTGTTCAAGAATCTTCCCGTTGGGACTCTTTCGACTCGCAGCTATGAAAAAAATATTGTACATGCCAATTCATCTTAGGCATGCATGCACAAATTCATGGCTGGAATACACCAGCCATTAATACAACCAATAAACAATGGCTTCTTCCTCATCAATTCATCCCCCCCATTTCCCAATCCATGAACAAGGATCAATGAGGAATGAAAATTGAGCAACAATTAATGAAAGAGTGAAAGTGTGAATGGAAAAGAACCCCCAAACATCAAGAAAGATGGGTTTATAAATTTACTTGGAAATAAAGAACCACGTGGCCTTCCTCCAAGAAGATCATGTAACCACTTCTCTCAATTAAAGAAATTATGTGTAAATAAAATATCATAACAAACTTAGCATCTTAAGACGCCTCTCTCGTGGAATCATAGATTCTTATGTAACATCCTAGTTCTAAACCTTATGAACTATAATGTATTATGTAAATGTGACTTAAGTTGGTGAGCCAGTAAAGTTGAATATGGGCCAGAGTGCCTAGGAAATGTAATACTTCATATACTTTAATAAAAATACATTGTTGGCTGCAAGACAGACAAGGATAACATATATAGGGGGCTATGATTCCACGAGAGAGGGGGCTTGAGGGGATCAATCTTTTATTATTATTTTATTTTACCCATAATTGATTTTATGGAGAAAAGGGGTTACATGAGCTTCTTGGGAGGGAGGCCATGTGTTTCTTGTCTTCATGTAATATAAGCATCCCTTGGGGGTTGTTGTGGTGCACTTCTTCCCCTGGTTCATTTTTTTCACTTGTTCTTATTCATTCACTATACACCCTTCTCACTCTTTCATCTTTAGGATCCTCATTCTTGTTGAATTCATGTTCTCTTGGTATAAGCATGGATACAAATGTTTTTTTGGGTGGATCTTCGTTAAGTTTGCTCACAACTATGAATCTTGAGATTCCCAGCATGAATATTCTTGACCGGAAGCAATGGATCCCTGGAAGGAGATGGTGAGCCTGAGGGACTGTGTGACAGAGAAGGGGGTTCTCTCTCTTGGGTTGTGCAGGCTGAAAAGAAGAGAGTTGGTGCACTTTTGATTGTTGTGAGTGTTGAAAGTCCTGTGATAGCTTCAGTGATGAAAATATTGTTAGTATGATATCGATGGTACTTCTTCAAGAAATTCTCATAGATAAGAATTCTTGGAGTTTCCAGTAGGGATGTTTCCTCACCAATAGTACTCAATCCCTAGAGAGAAGTGGGACAACCTGAGGGACTGCATGGAGGAGAAAGGTGTTCATTTCTTAGGGTTGTATAGGATGAGGGGGAAAGGGATATGGAAATTTGGATTTACTGTGAGGCTGGGAAACCTGAGAGCTAGTTAGCCAATTGCTATGTATTTAGAATTGGCCTAGGACCCGTCCTTGTGGATTCATAGTTGTGTCTCGGGGATGACCTGTTGTTGAGAGTAAATGAACAATGATGTCTATGGTTGGGAGGAATTTCCTTGGTCTACAACCAATTGGTGAATGTTTACTTCAAAGATAATTTCTCTATGTGTTTTATGTATAATGTTATTCCACTTTGTCTTCAATTAGCTCTGAGATATGTGTTTTTAAATGTTCTTGTCTACTAGTTATTGTTGTGCATGGAACATTGTCTTCTTCTTTATGTTGTATTTTGAATATTGTATTATGAATGCGATTTTCATGCCTATTTTATGAATCATAAGTCTTTGAATTCGACATAAGTTCAGAGAAATGAGCCTTGGTGTTGTAGCATGCCTCACCTGCAGGTGGCTAGGTGTGTTGCAACCTATTGAAGTAGCGTAGCATGGCATGTGGGTGGCTGGGTATGTTACATATTGATATTAGAGCTAAAGGTTGAAAAATTGAGCTGGAATGGGATGACCTTGCTGGTTAGAGTCTGGTGGTTGGGATCCATTATGACTTGGAAACCAAAACTATCAGGAGGAATGGTGTTGCAGAGTCCACGAAAAATCTAGAGTATAAGATATTCTTAGTAAGGGATTGAAGAATCATGACTGTCCCTTTTGAATTCGAAATCGATCACCACCATGGGATTAATTTTATATTTGGAATGTTGGATCTGTTTGGGAGAAGACTGATCCTTTGCAGTCATCGGATCTGGAGAAGGTGTGGGGTCATTAAGAACCATAGTCGTTTGAACTTCATTTCTTCAAAAAATGTTAAGTATTTGATGAAAAGGAGGTAAAATCCTCAAAGCTTCAAAGTCCCGTTGTGAATCTACATCGTAGATCATAGGAAGGAGTACTTGACCATCATATTTCTCCAAGGACAGATCTTGGTTGTTGGATCAAGCATAGATAAGGAGGTGAGTCACAATGGAGAATATCAGTTCCCAATCGTTAGATCTACATGCAGGTGAGCATGAGACATAGCTCTCACGACAGTTCAGAGGTTTGGCACTCTAGCAGAAGCGAGTCCTTAAGATTCCAAGAAGAAAATATCCTGAACTACTGAACTACAGAGAAAAGTATGACTGTTCGTTGTCTTGAATGTGTGTCTACAAATTATCAAGTATTCGACATTTGAGAGTTTTATTCCTTATGTCACTTGGAGAATTTTTCTCCAAAGTCCCAAAGTCTGGAGTTAATATGGACAGTTCATGGTTAGGGGAGATGTGTCTGTAGATTAGCGATTTTTTGAAAGTTCTTCATTCATAGGAGTTGTTGGATGGAGTTGAAAAAAATCCTTTGAATCCCGAAGCCCCGAAGTGTCAGAGTCTCAAAACTCCAGAGAAGCATGGTTTGAAAGTTTTTGAGTTTGAGAGATTTGTAATGTTATGTGGTGAATTCCCATAAATCCTGAAGTCTCAAATATCCAGAGAGAAATAGACCGGGTGTCCACCAGTTCAACATTCACAAGTTTTGAGGTGTATGCTAGAAGAAACTTTTGAAGCCCAAAGTAGCCGAAGTCACAAAGCGTTGAAGTGACGTGACATGCTGACATCATCAAGGGTGACATGGAATCACTTCATGAATACCATGTGTCATACTATTTTATGATATTCATAGACCCTTTTTTCTAGTTATAACTTGGCATGTGTCAACCATAGAATGGGCCATGTGTCATCTCCATATTTTTCACCACATATCACCCCCACCAATGTATAGTTGTTGATGAGACTCCAGAATTTCGGAGGTTTGACATTTGGGAATAAGGGAGTATGTTTTTGTGAGAACCTCTAAAGTATGAATCTCCGAAGAACCAGAGTAAGATTACTTTGAAGATCCTCTCTGAGAGTTTGTCGATTCGGCGTTTGGAGGGAATGTTGTTTGGTATAGTTGGAACCTCTAAAGCCTTAAGTTCTGAAATTTTGAAGTGTGTAAGGGTTGTCCATCTCAACATTTGATTAATTCATGACTGTTTATCTCATTGAAGCCTCCATATGGGATGGGACCATCCATTCGATGGGAGATCAAATCTCGACTGTCTAATCTGCTAGTGGATTCATTGGAAGGGCTTCGACAAATATTAACTATGGGAGAAATCAAAGATTGAAGAGGGAGAATAGTTGAAGCTCGATGTTCAGAGGTCTTGTTCCACGGGTCGGTATCATGATAAGGTTAAGGGGTTGTTTAGAGGCACGAAGGGCCTATAAGTGAATAAGCCCTCAGAAATTATGTTCGAGCGAGGTCTTGTGTAGAGAATAAAGAGAAAAGTGCTAGAGGAAGGCGCTAAAGAATTAATAAGCCCACGGTTTTGATCCATGGTCACATAGAAATTCGATTGAAAGAAACATCAATGCATAATTTGGATTCTGCACAAGTTTAAAGGGGACTGTGGAACATTTTGACAAAATCCTGTCGCAAAACAAGAAAAAAAGGGTTGAAAGTGGTTTTTTTCGGGAAGCCATAAATTTCAGCGCAGATATCAAATTGGGGGAAATATTACAATAGTTGGGAAGTTGAGCCGGAGGAGAATGACCTGGAATCATTCTATTTTGGATAATTGTTATAATTGATATAATTGTGTTCATAAATTAAACAGAAAAGGTGCCTGTAAATTTAATTGACAATTTTTATATAATATGTATAATTCTAACAAGATGGTTTCTTCCAGGATTAGAGGTATAATCATATCAATTCAAGAACATGATCATATATTAGAGTCATGGAAGCATGAAAAATGCTACATAAGTTGGATGAGGTACTACAAAAGAAATAATCCTCACATAAGATATGAATCTAGCAGGTTAAAAATTTCATTGAAGGGCATAGAAGGGAAAAGGTAAGTCTCCATATCCTTCAATGTAGAAATGTGTAGAGAGTTGCAAACCTTAAGTGTGAAAGAAATCCACTTCTTATATTAGATTTAATATTGGAAGCAGGATACCAATGCAGATAAATTGAATGTTGTCTCACTTGAAAAGTGTCACTGAATGAAAATGGACTTCGATTGGGGAATGGTATTAAGTTTGGAAGGGTGTTGGAATGTGTCATAAAAGTAAAGTTGGATATGACTACCCAAAAAGAGTTGTGAAAATTGGAGCACACTGGTTGGAATGTAGAATGGCCAAGGGGAACTTGGATGGAAATTGTTTAGACCAAGGAACAATAGTGAAGATGAACATAATGGGAGCATGCAAGGAAACAAGGATCTGGAGGAATTCAAGGACAACCAAATACAAAATAAATAGATAAATGAATTAATGAATTAAAACAAAAATGCACTAGAGTGCATGAGGCATACATTCAAGTTAAAATGCATATGCATTAGTAGGAATGCTAACAATGAATTCTTGGGACATATGGATGTGCAATTTTACATATGTACATGCTTGGATATGCATATAAGATGATTGTGAACTTAGAATAGTCTATTGTTATGAAATAATATTTGACTACGACTAATGATGGATTATGTATTCAGAAAAAATGATATAGCAGAGTTAAATATGTGGATGTTGTTGTTGATTATGATTTCCATCTAGGTGAAGGCCCATGAGGATGGAATGAATGGTGATCATAATGATGAACGAGGAAGTACATGAGCTTATACAAATATTAGTGGGTCAGATAGCAAAAAGTAGGTTGATAACAACCAGGCAGGTATGCATTTAGTTTTTGTTGATGCATACATGTTTAAGGGGATGGAGGTAAGAATTCCCTTAGTTAATTTTCAATATTTAAACTAATATGTAATGGACAAAGGCATAACGTATGTAAGTGTTGTTGATTATAGAATGCATTTAGATAAAATATTGGTTCAATATTATTTTATGATTGGTTATGGGATCATAACTGGGTTAATTCAGGAGACATACTCCTTCTATAACAATGAATATCCATAGAGCTAGTCAGGTGTGAGACCATAATATGGTTATATATGGAAGGGATATAGCGCTATGTGAGTGCTCAATGGTATGTGTTGTATATCTGATGTTTGGACTGCAACCTCTTTGTCGACACTGAAGAGCACTTAAGAATTATATTCTTAGTGTTGTGATTGGGTTGAAAAGGAAGGTATCCAAATAGTTAGGCAAGTAGTCGGAAGTTTGTGGATGACGTGTTGAGGCGTTGACCAGACCTTCCGACTCATCATGGTGGAATGCATGACATAGATGTGTGGTATTATGTAGTCAATGCATCAATGCATTGTATATATGTGGCCATGGGTATTGGCACATTGATTGTTATTTTTAGTAATTAATTGTTGCATTATGAAAATCTTGTGCTGCTAAAAATACATAATGATGGATAGATGAATTATATTTAATATGAATACTAGTGGGAGGTGATTGATGTTTTATACAATTATGAGCTCACTTTTTGGAACTATTAAAAATGTTGCAAGTGATAATGCATGAATCATTGAATGCATTAGGTGACTGCATGTATATATTATATAACATAGAAATGATTATGCTAACAGTTGAAATAATGTGAGTGTTGCTAACTCATGAAGTTGAAAACACTTCAAGAGTTGTTAGATATTACAACAAGAAAGTTGTAGGTTAAAGAAAATACATAATGATAAATTACAGAAAAGCTATGGTGAGGGGACAGTGATAAAAATATTTATGGAGAGAAGAAATAAAATATTAGTTGGTAATACATGTCTATGTAATGATGTGTTCATTCCAATTGATAGTTGGATTAATATAAGTTATTGAATTGTAGTTGTAAACAATTATGAGATCACTTTGTGATGTTGTTTTGAATCATTACTATATATATCTTGTACATGAGATACTGACAATTTGATTGGCTGAGGAATGCTAAAATTGCGAGAAAAAAGGGACTTGTGTATGGAAATGTTGTGATCCCATAAAGAAGACCAATTCTTATTGTTGAAAGAACCAATTATTATGAGCATAAGCTCATGTCTGGAAATTTTATTTTTCCTATATAAAGCAATTTTCAGAATTATAATTTAATAATTACTAAGAGATTGTTTTGGTTGAATGTAAATTGAAGAAATTGTAGGTAGAATGGTCTTGGATATGGCAGGGATGTAAGCCCATAAGGAATAATAATATACACAACTGCAGAGCCAAACATCATGAGAAGAAATCTCATACTTGAGCATTTTGGTTTTCCTGTATAAAACAAATTTGACATTATGATTGAAAATGGTTATAATGATATCTCATTATGATTGTATGTGTATAATACAGATGAGATGTTGGATATGCTAGCTGGAAAGCATGGAAAAGGATTTTTTTGTGACATGAGAACCTTGTGTCCCTAGAAATATTCTTGTGCAAGAAAGACTTGGCCAGGCAAGATGGATCTCCTGAGGGACTTTATAGTAGAGAAGGGAATGTCTAAGCTTGGGTCTGGAAGGTGAGTAACTGCAAGGAAGAGGAGACTTTGATATAACTTGTAAACTATTGATTGTGATCATGCAAAAAATGGATATGTCAAGGGATAAAAGTTATCCAAGTTAACAAGAAAACCATATAGATGCAACTCCATCTACCACACATATAAGTATTGATTAAGAAAATTTACTCTTATATTATGAGAAAGAATGAAAATTTTATGCACAAATTGTGAATTGACATGCTTATTGACTTGAAATGTTGTAGGGAAATGATGAATGTGGAGGATATAGAAAGCCACTAGACTATGAGGGGAAAAAAGAATAAGGTGATGTTGGAGAAACTAAATGACAAAGGCATGGAATGAAGAAAGTCCAATGGACTTATTGCCTCTAGAGTCTAGAAGCCACAACTCTGAAATTTTCTAGTTGAGTGTAGTCAAGCCCTCGAGAGAAGTGAAACAACCTGAGGGACTGCATGGCAGAGAAAGGGGTTCATTTATTTCGTTTGTTTAGGGTTGAGAGGGAAGGAGAGCTTACTGGTTGGAATTGATGCCAAAAATATAAATTATGAAGATCATTATACATATTTTTGGCTGGAATGCCTATGTATACATGTTTAATTTTAGGCCAGGGTGCCTATGTATTAAAGATTGGGTTGGATTTCCTTTGTGGATTAAGTCTAGAAGACCTAGATTTGTGATGTTAATAACATTGGAATGGTGTTGTGCACTGAGGACAATTCAAAAATAAGGGGAGGGCGATCTGACATCCCGATTCTAACCCTTATGAACTATAATGTATTATGTAAATGTGAATTAGGTTGGTGATCTGGTAAAGTTGAAAAGGGGCCATAGTGCCTAGATAATTTAATACTTCATATAAATTAATAGAAATAAATCATTGGTTGCATGACAGACAAGGACAAAAGACATAGGTGGCTATGATTCCACGAGAGATGGGGCTTGAGGGGATAATTCTTTTTATTTTTATTTTATTTTACCCATAATTTATTTAATGGAGAAAAGGAGTTGCATGACCTTCTTGGGAGAGAGGCCATGTGGCTCTTGTCTTCATGTAATAAAAAACATCCCTTGGGGGTTATTGTGGTGTGCTTCTTCCCCTGGTTCATTTTTTTCACTAGTTTTTATTCATTCACTCTACACCCTTCTCACTCTTTCATATTTAGGAGCTTCATTCTTGTTGAATTTGTGTTCTCTTGTTCTGATCATGGATACAAATGGTTGTTTGGGTGGATATTTGTTACGTTTTCTCACAATTGTGAATCCTAAGAGCCCCAGTATGGATATTGTAGACCAAAATCATTGGATCCCTGGAAAGAGATGGAAATCTTGAGGGGTTGTGTGGAAAAGAAGGGGGTTCATTCTCTTGGGTTGTGTAGGATGGGAAGAATGGATTGTTGTGAGTGTTGAAAGGACTTTGATATCTTGAGTGTTGAAAATTGTGTTTGTATGATATCGATGGTAATTTTTCAAGAACTCCCCACAACTGAGAATCCTTGTAGTTTCCAGTAGGGATATTTCCTGACTAGTAGCACTGGAGACCTAGAGAGAAGTGGGATGAAGGATTGCATGGCAAAGAAAGGTGTTCATTCCTTTGGGTTGTGAAGGATGAGGGGGAAAGAGAGATTGAAATTCAAGTTTGTTGTGAGGCTGGGAAACCTGAGAGTTAGTTAGCCAACTGTTGTGTGCTTAGACTTGGCCTAGGACCCATCCTTGTGGATTCATATCCCTGGCTTAGGGGTGACCTAATGTTGAGAGTAAATGAACACCAATGTCTATGGTTGGGAGGAATTTCCTTGGTTTGCATCCAATTGGTGAATGTCTACTTGAAAGATAAGTGCTCTCTGTTTTTTTTGTATAATGTTTTTTCGATGTGTATTTAATTATCTCTGAGATGTGTATTTTAAATGTTCCTATCTGTTGGTTATTGTTTGGCATGGCATGTTATCTAATTCTTTAGAATCGTTATGTTGTATATTGAATATGTCTTATGCATGTGATTTTCATGCCTCTTTTATGAATAAAACGTCCTTTGAATTTGAGATAAGTTCAGAGAACTGAACCTTGGGGCTGCAGTGTGCCTCGCCTGTGGGTGGTTAGGTGTGCTACATCCTGTTGAAGTAGCATAGGTCGACCTTTGGGTGGCTGGGTATGTTACACCCTATAACTCTTGTCCGTGTACATCTAACAACCAACAATGTATTTTATCATTATTAATGATCACAACATTACATTTTCCTAGGAACTCCGACCATCTTTTATTGTTTGGGGACTCTAGCCTTTCTTAAAATAAAAAATACATTATGAATGTGGGGAATCAAAGCCAGGGTAATACAAGGAATTTTCTCCCATGCATCATCCTATAATAGAGGATTATTTCCCTCCCCGAATTCCTAGAAGCAATGCTTCTGAATAAGGTATTTTCTTTTCCAGGAAACATTCCATACAAATGATCTCGAGATATTTCTAAAAATTATGATGAGTTCCTAGTGATTTATGAGAGGAAAATACCTCTTATGCTAGAGGCGAGTCCATAGAGTATTATTTGAAGTCAACCATTGCCACCAATTTTTATCTCCAAGAAAATATATGATAATATATGGATCTATGAGACCGAGGCCCCCTTTGAGCTGGGGTAGATAGAGCTTGTCCCATGCCACTAGAGCCCATTTATTTTATTTATGATCTCCTCCCCATAGAAAATAACTTTCAAGGTTTCAAATAAATTTTAGGATCTCTTTGAGAGAAGCTAAGGAACAAAATAGGTAAAGAGGCACGACTTGAAGAAGAAGCTTGAGGAGGAGAAATAATTCGACAACATTGAGTGCTCTAAAAGACCTATAGGGTAATGTTTTATTCATTCATCAAAGAAGGTCCTCCCATGATGAATTTTTCAATCTGTTGTCCATGTGAGGGGAACCCAGATATCTTAATGGAAGAGAACTCCTATGGAAATAAAGGATATTAGAGATATGAAATTGTACATAGGGGGAAATGTTGAAGAAACAAATTGAGATTTTTCAAGATTGATAGTCGTACATGAGGATTCCATGATGTCTAAAATAAATTGCTAGATAAAATTTGCTTCTTGGGCTATAGGCTGATCTATTAGCATAGTTGTCATGAAAAAATTGTTGATGTAAGATGGGAAACTCTTCACCATGAAATTACAACCCTTTTGTTTATTTTCCTCCACAACATCTTTAATGGCTTTACCAAGACCTTATTTCATCAAGATGAAGAGGAACATAAATAGGTAATATCCCTCCATGATACATCAGGAGGGGAAGAAGATAGATTAAGGGGATCAATTGACAAGGATTGAGAAGAAAGCATAGGAGGTAAGGGAGAGAACCCATTTAATCTAGGCGAGAGAAATTCCAAAGGCTCGGAGAGTATGTTGAATGTACTACCAACTCATCTTGTCAAAGGGTTTTGACATATCATTTTTTAAGAGCATCCCAGGTATTTGTTTTTATTTTGAGGGAATGGATGAACTCATGGGTGAGGATAATCCCATCCAAAATTTTCCACCTCTCCACGTAGCTAGTTTGTTCCTGATAAAATATATATAAGAGAAGATATTTTAGGCAATTGGCAATGAACTTCGTGATGATTTTGTAGACCACAATGCAAAGGGAAATAACGTGAAATTTATTGGGGTCCTCCACTTTATCTTCCATTGGAATTAGGGCTAGGAAATTTGCATTTATATTTGGAAGGACATTGGAGTTTCGACATGAATCTTCCACTAGGGCCTAGATGTCCCATTTTACGATGGGCTAACAAACTTGAAAGGAATAAGAATTAAAGCCATCAGGACCCAAATAATTTCCCTTTAGAATTTCAAGGACTACTTGCTGAACTTCATCAGGAGAGATGAGACACATGAGGGAAACATTTTATTCTGGAGAAACTAGTTGTGGGATATGCTGAGTAATTTTTTGAAAATTCTGCCTTCACTCTACTTCTAGAGAAATGAAGATTTCTTAGAAGAAGTTGACCAACTCTTGCTCAATGTCAGTATGCTCGATCATATTGTTTCACTATAGTTATTTTACATAAGTGATGCGATTGTGATGTATTTTTTTAGGCATGGATATGTGAAATGATTTGGTGTTTTTCCCCCTCTTTGAGCCATTTAATCCTAGATTTATGTTTCCAAGGCATCTCCTCCTACTTATCTCTATCATCAATTTTTTATTCTAGATGCATCTCTTCTTTTATCATATATTATGTGTGACCTTCATGTATCATATCTTGTTGAACCTGTTCCATTTTAGTTGCCAAATCCTTTTTTTCTTGGAAAACATTTACAAATTCCTCTTTGTTCCATATTTTTAATTTGTTTTTGATGTATTTAATATTTTGTTGAAATATGTACATCGGATATCTAAAATTGGGACTACACTCTGTCCACTAGGATTTGTGAGATGGCCCAACCAGAAACCTTAAAAATTGAAGGCCTGGTTGAGGGGGATCTCATGGAGGTTTAAATTAGGCATGAAATTACAGTGGTATGAGCCCCCTTAAATATTTATGGAGGTCATGGGATGGAGGCCATCTAGCAACATTTAATTTGATGCCATAAATCAATTAAGTCTTGAAGCAACTTGATGGATATTCCTTCGCATTCTATTTCCAACGATAGGTAGTATGCCACATGGTTCTTCACGGCTGAGAAGATATTCCCTCATGAAGTTGGAAACACCAAAGAAGGGTTCAGAATCTCATAATTGGTTGCAAGTAATTAATGAAAGGATAAAGTGGTTATAACAAGAAATCACAAATGCAAGGAAAGAGGTTACTTGGCAAAAGTATAAATACACCTCCATGAGTCTCTCATAAGGACATTTAAACACACATTATATTGAATATATCTAAGTGAATAAGTTTTATGGTTTATCTTTTTGTAGAAAATATGAGGAAACGAAGTCTGAGGTTGAGAAGGGAAGTGAAGGAAAAAGTATGCAAAACTAGATTTATGAGATTATCCACAGGCTGTAGTGGAAAAAGGCATGAATATTTGTGGGTCACAGTGGAGTAAAGTGCAGACATTTGCCGATTTATAGAATATAGGTTGCATATATGATAAAAGGACTTGGGGAGGATGTTAGTACCATTTGTTGGCATCTGAGGAAAGGTTACAGGTTAGTATTACTTTGTATCAGGTCAATGACAAGATCAGAGGTATGGTCGTGTGTTAGTTTTCAAACTTATACTTATGTTGTTATGGTACATTCTTGAGGCATGTCACGATACTGATTGTGCATGGTACACCTTGGTGATGGTATGATACATTGTCAAAGGCACATCTTCGATACTCTGCATATGGTTGGTTGTATGGTAGATGAATGATATGGTACACATTTGATGGTATCTCTTCGTGTATGGTTTATGATTGTTGGCACATGCTTTAACCTTCATTGGGAGGAAAAAGGCATTCAAAAATACACATGAAGACAGAAAATAAATATACCACACCCAGAGGGGGCATGCAATCGGGGGATATGTAGAGAGAAAGAGGAGAACATGATAAAAGATATGGTTCAAAGAAGAACTGAGAGATTAAATTGTTTTGGTTATAGAAGAGAACAAAAAAAGGATACTGTATGGATGAGGGCCATGATATTGATGTCCAAGAAGAATATGATAAACCTCACAGAGGTTATGGAAAAGAGAGAGTCTCTAAGGAATTGCAAGATTTTCCCCTAGTGATATCATGGCTTCGCACGTGGGTGGACAGAGTCCTAAGAGTGAATTCCTCTGAGCCTACTATTGGGTGGAAAGGTTAACACCAACAATCAGTTGGTTGGTGATCGATTGTAATACATACATAATTCCTATACCGTATGTATTAGAATTGAAATGATGATTGAATGTATGTGTTTATGATTAAAACCTTACATTGTTTTATCTATCATTATAAATGGTTAATTTTTTTTTTCTGTGAATCCATTTATTTGCATGGTATTTGTTTTCATCGGTTTATCATTAAGGGAATAATTATACATTGGTCCTCAAATGAATATAGGAATAGGTTATGGTTATTTTACTGGTTGTAAATATCTTTCCCTATTTTAGAACTTAAGTTATGTGAATGGAATGAGCTCCCTTAAAAAACCAATATTCCACGAGACCACAACCTTATGCCCACAACCTTAACCAAATCTTGGCTAAGAAATATGAGTGTAGCCTCTAGATCTCAATAAAGTTCCATATGACCAGGACCTTGGAACCCTTCACTAGGTCCAAAAGAAGCTAATCCATCTTGGCATCAGAACTCTCAGAGTTCAAAGATGTGGGATGTTCATGCCTTATCACTCTGAAACCAGTAGAAGGAAACCTGTTGATATGGTTATCAACGAGGTTGAAAAACATCTGACAATTTCCTTAACCGTGACCATGGGATATTTCCGAAAATTAATCCATGACCCACTTACCATTTGCAAAGTAAGGAGAACAGTAGATCCCAAGACATTTTGGATCTTCTCTAATCATTGGATATACATTGTGGCCAGTCTAGCATTGACCACTCTAGGAGAATGAGAGTGTTAAGTGGGTATAACCCTCAAACATCAAACTTGTAAAATGAAAGAAATTGTAGATTAGAGGATGCTTCAGGATCTTTCCTGGCCATTGGATATACACCGTGTTCAATCCAACATTGACCATTACGGGTTAAAGGGAGTGGTAATAGGGTAGAACCCTCAAACATCGAACTAGAGAAGTAACATGAATCTTCGATGCCAGGATACTTCAGGATTTCTCCTGACCATTTGATTTATACTGTGGTTAGCTTGGTGTTGACCACTCTAGGAGTAAAAAGGAAATCACACAACAGATTCTAAAGTTGTCAAGTAACAGAGGCCATATATCTATGGATCTATGTGGACACATCTCGACCATGGGATATAAGGGGCATTGGAAGTATGTCAGTTTTGAGTGACATGGCATGCTAACATCACCGAGGGTGACATGGACCCATGTTTGATGTGTCATGTGTCACCCTGATTCATGATTTTCACATACCCTATGTTCCCATTAGAATATGAAATGTGTACCCCATTGATTGGGCCACATGTCATATTTTCTTTTCCATGTCATCCCCCTGGAGAATGCTCACTTGGAAAAAATATTGTGGAGTACCTAGGAAGCTAGAAGTTCATGACTTCGACGAGATTGGGAAGTTGAGATGCTGGGTTAAGCGGTCAAAGGCTCGGACCCACCTATGTTTATATCTAAATTTAGCATGCCACCTCGTGCAAGTGTGGACCCTTCAGGTGTCCAAAAATTTGGAATTCTTGAGGTTTGAAGTGGTGCGAAAGAGTGAGTTGAAACAGGTCAAAGGATGAAAACATGTGGTAGGACTTCGAGGCTTCGGGACTCTGGAGGATATGCGTGCAGAAAGAAAAAAGGGTCGTTTAACACCGAAGTGTCAAGCATCGAATTTCCCTTAAGCCTATGTGTTAAACGAGGATGAAGTTTCAACGTTGGATTTAATGGTGGATGGATTTCCACCATAGATGCAGGAGCGTTGGGGAGCTTTGAGACTTTGGGGAACTTAGGTCAGTACAAATGAGATGAACCCACATGGGTGCCACATGGCCCTTGACCAATAATTCATGAAACACTTTGGAAGGGCATAAATCCCGGTCTAGAGCTCATATTCGAGCATGGTAGCAGTTGTTAGAAAACTCCTGATGAGAAAAATAGGATGGATATCCCGGGAAGAGGGTTCAAGATGATTAAGGAAGGAGATTGTTTTATACCCGATCCCTCTAATGGATCCCTACGAGGTTGGGTGTGTTACAGAGTGGTATCAGAGTGAGGTTACAACACATGGCTTGCTTGGGCTCATGAAAGATTCAAGTGATTATGTTTTCTTTCTTAGAAAGATTTAAGGGAGAGGGCACCATGCCCTACTCTATCTAACAGAGCATGATTCAAACAAAGGATTGAATGGGTCGGGGAATAGTAATAATATTAGTTTATGAAGGTTAATATGAGCATGATAAGAATATTACTACCATACATAAATTATCAGATAAGTTCCTTGAAGAGAAGGATGGATATTAAAATTCAGTTGGGATTTTACCCAACAAGATTGAATCATGCTAGATTGTGGAAGAAGAAGATTATCATTTCTTTTGGGAAATGATATCCAATAGTAAAAAAGTGGGATTATGCCAAGTTTAATTAATAATAAAACTTGGATGCAAATTGCATAAAATAGTTTTAAGGAATACTCAAGTCCGGAAGAAAAATGGACTGAATAGGTGGCAGGAATTTACTAAAACCTGGGCTTAAATAAAGGATTTGTTAATTAAAAGTGTTGATTAAATGAAGGATATGGAATTGGGATTACAATCCTCCATGTATAGAGGCCTTATGGAAGTAGGTGATATCAGGCTACTTGGCATTTCATAATTGAAAAGAACTTCCTACTAGGGTAAACCCCCTTGTAAGATAAAAGAATTCATGGAAGAAGTGGAATGACACGAGAAAATTCAAAAGTTGATGATTCTGCTAAATAAGTGTAAATTTGTATTATCTAAGGGGATAACTATGCATAAGAATGAAAATAGGTAAGTAAATGGAACTTGTCTGCACTGCAGGAAGGGGTATAATGCTTGGTGCACAAAAATATGTTGAAATTCATATCACAAAGATAGAGCATGCATATTACATGCATATATACTTATTATAATGTACCATTAAATGTAAAATATGGTGATCATATGGTTAGTGATTATATGACTATGTCAGCATAAGTAAAAAGTTGATAATGTTGCGACCTATTAGCCTAATAAGATAGGACTATAAGTATTAATGAGAGGCTGATGCAAGGTCTGATTAAGGAGGTGTCAAAACACCTTTGGATGATTGGTGGATCATATTGACACCCAGAGGTGGATGGTAGCCATATGGATATGGATTGGTATACTCAGATATCTATAAGAGGGAGTCTAGGAAAATATTCCCTTGTATAGATACGTTGATGAAGAGTGAATTGAGGCATGAAGAAGGGACTAGAAGTGGTTATATTATTTCCTTGAGTGATACAATAACTACCAATATGAATTTTAGATTATGGAAGGTGACCCTTGTTGGTTATTGCCATGTAGAGAGGGAAAATTCAATATGAACTATGACTATGAGATATTCATATGATTGACTGTAATCTCTTAATAAATAACACTAATATTAAAACTAAAATATCAATGTGAATGGATGAGGTAAAAGGGTGCAAGAACTGCACCTACATATATACAAATATATGTATACATGCTTAAAACAATAATATGTTTCAAGCTCTCAACTAAGAGGGAATCTTAGTTTTGAGTGTCTCTATGAGACTTGTCATAAGAACAACAACAAGATTCTTGGGAGGAGGATCTGGAAGTCTTATATGTCCTTGTGAACGAGTGACATGGAAAAGGTGCAAGCAATGAGCTTTCATGATGAATGTTTGGCTATGTTTGTATATGCTTAAGTGCATGGATTTAATTCATTTTGAGGTTTCTTGATATGAAAACTGATATTAAGAACAAATAGATAATATTAAATGAGAAAGAATTCTTTGTTGTCAATATAAGAGGGAAAATGATTATGCCTTGAGGATCACATGAGAATTATTGTTAACAATCATGAGTTGAATGATTTTAAAGTAAATATATATGTGAGTTGTGAAATATACCTATGATAGCTACACATAGGCTTATGATTATACATGTGGATAAGTACGTCATGGATGTAAGTTAACAAAACAAGGAATATGTGTGGATAAATAATCTGGATGCATAAAAAAGATGCATGTTTATATTCCTTATGGAAATATTTGGTAAACAACTAAAGCTAAATCAAGGTAGAGGCCATCACAAATAGTGAATAATATGCAATAAGGAAGTTGCATGCTGAAGGATTTCCCTGTGAAGGAACGTGGTAAATACTCTGTCAGGAGGACAAAATCACAACTTTAATGACTGTTGAGAATTAAGCAGTGAGATACAAGCCTATTTATATAATAATCCTGGATTACATTCTAAAACAAAATGTATGAGTGGAAGACTAGAAAATGAACGTTGACCATTCTTATAACCGAATGGTAATGTGAAGAATGCACATGTTCATGATTCATCGTGAACAAAAGATTTGTTGTTATAGCATGTTGATTTACCAACAAGGTTGAGGTGAACCTAACCAAGACTGCTCAAGGAAAAAATCATGGAGATCACAATAGGAGGTAGATTGCATAAGCAAAGAAGGAGAAAAGGAGGAACTCTTTTCTCACCGTAAGAATGATGAATTGTTTAACAGAGTTGTAATCCTTAGAAGAGAAATTATGGGAAAAACTATAGTTGGAAAAAGGGAGAATGAATAAATAATCATATTTAAATGAATAGGATTGGTTAATCCCTGATAATTAAAGGTAGTGAGGACTTGGAAAATAACTCAGCTGGCCTGAAAGTCCAGGGTGGTAGAAAAGGAGTTGGACAAAGGAAGAGTTCCTTGACCCCTTCCTTGTTGATTATTGTATTTCTATGGTACGAGAGAATGATTTACTAATAGAGGAAAGTTTTTTGGAATAAGGATGTGGATGGTTGTATGATCATGGAATACAACTAAAAATTTGATTGGGATTGCACTGGCTAACACATTAAGGAGTAATGTGGTAGAGTGCATAGAGATATGTTGGGGAATATCAGAAAATGTTTTATTGATTTGAATACTATGATACAAGCATTTTTATTTTACATGATGACTAATATATTTGTGATGTATGTCATGTGTACAAATAAATTGGAGCTATTGAGAAAGACAGTTGCCAATGATGGATAGCCTCAAGCAGAGGAAGACTATGAAAAGGTTTTTGTTAAAAGATTGTTGAAGGGACTTTAAAATTGCCCATAAAGCACCACTTATGAGGTAATATCATATAGGGTGCTAGCAACCACAACATGTATAAAAATTTCCATAGCTATGTGGCATAAGGTATGAAGGAATTTGGTAATAATCCCTTCTGAAAATATTCCATTATATTAACGATATGCAAATAATTTTTGGGTGGTTGATTGTATGCCATTGGTACCCGAACAGGGTAATATTCAAGAAAGAATAATTTGAAAAATAGAGAGAGGAAGTCTATTCCAGTCAAGGATGAGTTATAATCCTTGCAATAAAATGCATGAGTAAGGAGTACCATGGGTAAAATGACCAATCTAGGAATATTGGAAATAAAGGTGCTCATAGTTATCACATTGCATGGAATGCGTTGAGGAAATGCATGTTTGCATAAGAGGGTGGAAAATGGATTTCCCATTAAGGAAGGAGGAACTTCCAATACTCTACTTTCATTGTAGAGGTGTTAAATAAAATGAAATTTTGGATGGCCATGAATGTTGACACCATGGTCACTGATGAAGGAAGAATGCTTGGGTGAATTCAAGAGAAACTTTTTAGTTTCATATATGCTAATTTGGGGATCATGATCATCCTCTGGCAGGAAGCACAATCCTACTGTAACAATGAATGAGAATGATTAAACCCTATGGTGAATAGGTTGTTTGAGATCCAACTCACCATGACAAGGTGCTTTCCATAAGTGTGGAAACCTTAAACCCAATGTAGGGAAACATTGGGTATGAATGTAGCCTTGAATATTGGCACATGGATTAAAGTCGTTTCACAATTTAAAATTTCATTGGGAAAATTTAGTGTGTTGAAAGGATGGATAGTTAAATAATAATATATCCTTCTGCATTGTACCCTTGAAGATGAAAATGACTTGGACCATTAATATGCATAGTTTTTAAAATATAATGTGCCGGAAAAGTAACACTTTATTTGGCTCAAGAATGTTGAAATTGCAGAAAGAAAAGGGTCTTCGATATGGAAGTATTGTAATCCCATAAGGAATACCAATTTTCTGCTGAGCTAAACTGCTATAGGGAGGAAGGTCCCATACTTGTGAATATGTTTCATGAGTGGAACAAATCTAAAAATAAGTGTGGAATTTGGAAATATGTGGGCGATAGATTTGCAAGAAAATTGTGAATTTGAAATTGATGATAATATCTCATAATTTATCTATACCTGTGATATAAGTGAGATGAAAAATATTTATCTCGAAGAACATGTGAAGGCTGTCAATATGGAAGTAATGAAAAAGGATATTTCTGAGACATGAGAACCCTATGGTAACTCATGATCTCCCTAGAATATGTTGTGTTCTGGCAACACAAGCTAGAGGGACGCCTCGACAGATAAAGTTTTTCGGACGCCTTGATTATAAGTCTCAATGAAGTGTTTATAACTCTTCATGTGTGAGAAAGACTTGGTAAGGAAATATGGATCACCCAAGGGACTATATAGTAGAGAAGGGGATGCTTGAGCATGGGCCTAGAGGGTGAGTGACCGGAAGGAAGAGGAGACTCTGAAAATTCTTATAAACTATTGATTGGTATCATGCACATAATGGGTATGTCCAAGAAACAAGCTGATCCAAGATAACAAGACAACCATGTGGATGAAAATCCACAGACTACAAAGATAAGTATTGTACTAGATTATGAAAATTTTTCTCTTGAATTTTACACAAAAATAAAATGTTTTCGCATGAAATTATGATTAGTATGCCTGTTTTTTAATATTAGTGAAGTCAAGTGATGAAGACTAATAATATAGAAAGGACCTGACCAAGAAAGAGGATCAATATTTCTGATGCCGCTGAATGACAAAGGCATGATAGGTGTTACTGAGARAGAACATCGAGGATGGTGTTCCTTTCAAGGGGGAGGGGATTTCAATACCCATGTTGTTATYGGAAAAATMGGTAATTGTGGACACAAASTAATCTCCTTAACTTCAACAAGAAGCTAGAACAAAATAGGGAAGAATACAAGTTTCTCCTTAGATTTCATTGTCATATAAACTAGTTCAGAGAGGGACAAATGACATACCATTTAAATGATGTTTGATCCTCGCTAGTGTTGTCCTTGCTGCTCCATATTTGGATTTGTGGGATGTTTGACCTATTAAGAAGAACAAACCAAAACAAAGAGAGAACAATGATTTATATATTCTAATGAATTATATGTATAAGATCAAGGAGTTATACAATAAAAATAGAGACACCTTTATAGGGAAAAAATGTATTACTACATTATATTAAATGAAAGTGGAGAATACAACCCATGCCTTGATGTTGCAAGGTCCCTTCCAATAGATGTTTCCTTCAACACACACACCTTTTCTCCAATTATTTTGATCAAGAGCATCCACAACATGACTTGGAGAGATAAAGGAAAGTTATCTCAAGTACAATCTACAACAACATTCTTCATGCATAAGCCAACCTAGCCTTTCCCATGAGAGATCCCTCTTTATATAGGGTGAAAGAGGTATGGATGAGGATATTAGGAAGATCCCACTAAATTAGATAAGGAAGTAAGATCCAAAATGATATGAGGCAACCTCATCTTCTAGAAGATTCCTTCTCGAACTTTTGTGAATTTCCTCTTTTTCCCTTTGTTTGAGAATCATCGTACCCTATACACAAGCAACATGCAATGATGCCACAATCCAGTTTTGGTCCAGCATGTGACGATTAGGCAATGTCGCACCCCTAGCATTTAGTAGGGTGCGATGATATCCTTAGATATGGTTTTTGAGAAAGAAAAGAGAATCCACATTTCTCATAGAGAAAGTCGCATTTAGTATCTTCAGGAAATATGGAATTGAGTTATTCACATATTGTCAGTTGATCACAAGGGTGACCAAAATAATGTGTAACATAATTCACCCCAAATTATGAAGTTGAAACCTATGACAACTGAAATAATTTGTCAAATGTGTGTGTCTAAAACAAGGAGTGCATCGGTCGGGAACATGCAAACAATCAAGCATCTACATCATGATATATCGTCTTCCGTGGTAGGAATTCCCATACTCAAACTACAAGTGACTCCAATCATAAGTTTCAAGTGATTCATGGCCTCCAAACATATGTGAATGTGGATCCATGTCATCATCATTCAACATAGCCACGAGAAAGACAATGTGGATCTATGTTGTTAAGAATTCAAGTTTGGACATAGCCATGAGACATAGAAAGTGGATCTATGTTTTAGTGAAAATTTATGAATACTCCATCGTAAACTTGGCCGATATGGTGAGATTGAGGGTATTCATTTCCACTCTTCCAAAGTATGAATCTATCCATTTGATTACAAGTGTTGAAGTCAAGCATGGTAGAAAGCATTTGATTATCGGTCATTAAGGGATATCGTTAAAAAGTGCGAGGGAAATCATCATTGTTGTTAATTAATCCCAAGGTACTCAAGTACAATCCAATGAATGTGAATAAATGAGTTGAAGTCGAATGCTCAATGGAATATTCCAATCAGGGATCAATGATGTGAACCCTTTATTGAAAGCGAGGAGACCTGCCATTGAGGCATGTAGGTTCCAAGGTACTAAATGATTTCTAAGTATAATTATCAGATAATATATTGAAGTCGAAAGTAAAAGACTCGTCATAGGAGGGACTTAATGTATCCCACATTAATGACATGAAATATGTAACATATTTGAAATAGATTAGATTACAAAGTGATTTAGAACTGCATCAGGGAAGGCCGACATAATAGGAATTTGAGGAATGTAGATGGTCGAATCGATAGAAGGCTTGTTTAGGTTGGACTTCTCTTGAACATATGAATGACATGGAAATTTTCTTGGTAACATTGACTCAAAGAGCACCCAACATATGGAGTTGTGTATGTTCAAATGAGAAACAAATGGATTTTCCCAACCCAGGTACAATGAAAAGGGGTGTCATGTTCAACAACCACTTACTGCCACTAACACAGATATAGATATACAATTGTTTCCCAATTTCCCCCCACCATTTCTAGCGAGTACCTCTTTATTTTTACGCAATATTGAGGAGGATAAAATATTATTGTAATGTAATCTCATCCTTCATATGAGTCCCTTAGATTATTTTTAACGAACCCTAGGAAGGAGTGGCTCGGTCCCATATGGGCCTTTCGATGCTTGTTTTACGAGTCCAAAAAAAGAAAACTCAGGGGTTTTTCATGTTTAGAGAGTCTGAAAAAAACTTAAAGAGAACTCCATAATGTCATTTTTTGTAAGTTAGTCCGACGATACTGCAAAAGAGATAATGTATCGCTCATCAGATGTTTTTTCAAATACTTTTATGAGCGTGAAAAGACCAAGGTCTCTTTACAATATTTTAATTTTCAAGGAGTTTCAAAAGAGCTTAAAGGATACTCCATAGGTTTCATCTTTATTATTACCATTACGAGTTCAAAAAAATCGATAAAAGGTTACTCGATTGCATTCTCATGGTTTCACCAACATGAGAAATAATTAAGACAATGCTCAAAGTTTTTCCTAGAAAACCGTAAAAGTATATGTAAATCACAAGAACATGCAAAAACGACCAAAAATGGAGGATCGATATCAAAATTATGGCCATCAGATCTATCAACCTATAATAAAGACACTTTGGAAAGTACATTAGGCTTAGTGCATAGGTAAAAATATTCAAAATGTTAATTTAATTTGAAATTAAAATGGTAAAATGTGAATAAAATAGGTCAAAATAGCTCATTTACCATGTCAGTGGTATTTCCACCCAAATAGTGCCAAAAACACCCTTTTTCTTCTAAATTTCAAGCGACAACTCTGGAGATATTATTGCACCATTTTTCGAACTACTTCTGTCAAAAAGGTATTATCCTTCCCCTTTCTCTTTTCATGGTTGAATTTTTTATTTTAATGGTTCAATTTTTAGTTAAGGGAATTTTTTTAGGGGTTATTGCGCTTTGAGGTCGTCGCAGGCTCACTCTATCGTGAATTACGAAAATCCAAAATCGTCACAGGGGTTATCAAACTAGGCTGTGACGATGTCGATCTATGGAAAAGAGAGCCCTTGCGACGAATGCAACTCAAATTGTAAAAAGAGAGAAAGAGTTAGAAAAACTTCCAACTTTTGAATTTTTATGAATCTAATCATCCTTTAATATTTTTTGGGAGGTTTTCTTTGGTCATAATACTTGAGTGGAGGGAACGTGAGAATGAGTAAGAATATTAATTCGTTGGGCACTATCATGGCACTCCGGGAGTGTGGTTTTCTCAAAATTTTCAAAGTTCAGGGCATGAGAGCCCAACCGAGGCTATTGGAGTACCTAGTTGACATGTAGGACGCCAATGGAAAATCATTTCACGTAGGTGTGCATACACTTACCTTGTATATTGATGACGTTTACTTTTTGACGAGATTATCTTTTCGAGGCTCTCGAGCATCATTCTCGGGAAGAAGAGGTGGTGGAGAACCCATGGACTATTACGTTGCACATCACTACATGCCAGGTACAAAAAATCATAGTGGCAAGGTTTTCATAAGGGATGTTCAAGAGTTACCTTTGAGAACTATCCTCTACACTATAACTCGGATGGGAGGTATTTTGGCTCCTCACATGGCTTTACAAAGACAATTTCAGTATGCTATAGAGTGTATGGAGCCCCAAGTCTTCAATTGGTACGAAGGTATTATTAAAAACATGAAGAAACAACTGAAAAAGTGTAGGAATGGTCGACTCAAATAGTTCGGCTATGGATCTATTTGGTTATCCTTGTTTTTAGATAGGGTTCCCGTTTTACACCTACAACATGTGGAGTGGGGAATACCTTCTTTATAGGATTCTTAGATGAAAAGAAGGGTGGACATGATGGATCGCCATGGTGGCATGTCAATCGTCAAATATGACCAAGCTTTCTTCCAGTGGATGATGGATCAGCTCATCATGGTGGAGGACTATGCATATGTTGGGACCAATTTCTGTGGGGATCATGACTTCGCACTTCCTGAGGGATCTCAGTGGGGATAAATAGGTAAGAACGATTTTTTAATATATGTTATTTTTTATCTTTCAATTATAAAATGTTTTTTGTTTATGTTTATCTGAGACTAATCAAGTTCTCTCAACAATGAAGATGTGGCATCGTACATACCTCCAATATCATCCCCGATCCAAATACATGGAGAGGTGGGAGCAATGGTGGGTCGAGGGTTGGTTTCTGAAGATCTCGAGGAGATCGAGCACAACCTTTATGGGTTGACCATGAACATTCTAGATATCACGGTGAATGATTTACCTCGTCGCTACCAATGCCATATTGTTGGCGTATCAACATCCATTGGTCGAATTCTACGTTGAGTGGCACGGGAAGTTTCTTGTTATAGAGAGCATCATCCTTGATGCATGTGTATATGAAGACATGAGATTCATCATTTTGACATTTTGGTCTCAGGACAAACACTTTTTTGTAACTTTTGACGTTTATAATATAAAGTTCCTACCATCTTACTTGTCTTTTAAATGTGTGTCTGGATTTATAAATGGAGAAAATGTTTGTCTAAAAAATAATTAGACAAAGCATTTGTTAGTGTGTTTATACATCTACGAATAGGTTGATACTCAATATAGTCAAAATGTCTTTCCAAGAGGAGAATTCTTAGGTAAACTCATAACAATGTAGGACTCTGGATGGAATAAACGTTACACAATTGTAGCACTACTAGTTGTGAATCAAGATGTACAACAAGATGATGGATTACAAATGAAATGGTGTCAATTAATAACTCAATAACTGCATTGTGTTTCGTTATATTATTAGTTGCACGACCAAGCAAAACACCATGTAGGCTGATCAACTCATCTATAGGTGCATAGATTTCCCATGCAACAAATGCTAGGTTTTGAGTACTGTGACTAGAACCATTAGCAAAGCCGATATAGGGTAGTGAAGACACCGATATATGGAAACCAAGCACAATGAAAGGTAAGGATCTTAGAGGAATAACAAGAAATGAAAAAAACACACTAGAGTATGATCCACTAAAAATACAAAGCACTCATGCAAAAAATATTTTAAGCATAATACTTCTTCAAGTAAATCCCATTTTTGGGTTCACCCAAAGGAATTCCATCACAATCAAGTAACTCATAAACCCCTTTCTCCAACACTTGTTTAACGATGTAAGGTCCATGCCACATGGGCTTGAATTTACCGACACCTAATAAGTCACGATCGTGATTGTAAAGGAGAACTAAATCACCCTTAGAAAAACACATGGTTTGACATGCTTGTCACATTGATATTTTACACATATTTTCTACGTTTCTATGACTAATGCAGCATCACAATGAGTCTCATCTAATTGCATCAGAGACAAGAGACATTTTTCTTCGGCTGAGGTGTTAGGGAGAAGTTAAACAACTAGTTTCAAGGATGGAATTTAACATTCAATCGCCATAATAGCTTCAATATTGTGCACTAACTGGAAAGGTGTAAAATCTATGGCACATGTGATGGACATCTGATAGGCCCATAATGTCGAGAAGAGCATAGTGTGCTAGCTTGACTTGTGAATTCATACCATCCGTCGAAGCATAGTAGTTAGAACTTTGTTGATTGTTTCAAATTGGTCATTGGCATGTGTATAGTAAGGGGTTGAGTTTTCATGTTGAAGACCCAACTTATCGGTAAGTTTAGACATCATGAAATTGTGAAAATGGCTACCATGGGCAGTGAATATGGCTTGAGGGACACCGAACAGAGTGACGATATGATTGAATAGGAACAAATCTACAGTTTTCCCGGTATTATAAAATGTAGGAATCACCTTGGCCCATTTACTGAATAATCCACGGCTATGATAATGTATCCATGCCCCCCAACCGAGTGAGGGTTGCATGTCATGAAATCAATGCCCCATTTAGCAAATAGACAAACAAAAACTATAGGTTAAATAGGAGCGGGATGCGATCATATATTATTATTATATGTTTGACAAGCATGCATTTCTTAAGGAGAATAATGCAATCCTTAAAAAACAAAGGCCAAAAGTAACCATCTCGTAAGATATTTTGGGCAGTAGCATACCTAGACATATGACCACCACATGCTTTGGAGTGACAATCATTTAAATATTTCTCAGCTTCAACATAGGTTAGACATTGTTGAAATACAAAATCAATACCACGATGGTAAAGGGTATCACCGAGAATAATGTATTGATGGGCTTGATACCGAATATGACAACGATCAAGAAGAGAAAGATCACGCTGGAAATTTTGGGTTTGGAGATATATGATAATGTCTCCATACCATATGTCATGTGAAATGATGAGAAAGAGAGACTCATTAGGAAATGAATCCTCTGCCATATTTTTTGTCTCAGTGTAGGGAAGATCACATATCAACTCGACAAAAAAAAATGATTTATTTGACTTGGATTGCTCAGAATCCAAATCAAACTATTGGAGAATCACTATCCATTTGGAGTACTTTCCCCCCAAAAAATTTCATGTAAGGATGTGTTGTATAGGGTTGCAATCGGAAATAATAGTGGTTTTGTGCAATAATATATAATGATAAAAATGTTGAACATCTTGAACAGTTTCCAATGCCAATTTATCCACATGCATATATTTGGTTTCGATGGTCATGAGACTCTGACTAAAACAGTAGATAAAATTTTCATCGTGTGAATCATCCTCTTGGACTAGAACCATGGCTATGGTAGATTTTGAAGAATCCAAGTATAAGAAATAATATTGACTATAATCATGGGGAAATAAAAGTGGTGTAAAGGTTAAGGTAAGTTTCAAAGCTTCAAAGGATTTGTTGGCAGTGTCGTCCCATACAAAATCATGACCCTTCTAAAGAAGTCGAGTGAAACCTTTCGTTAGTTCGATATAATTGGAATGAATCATCGTAAAACAAATTCCTTCCCTTGCAAACTTTGGAGTTGGCGTAAGGTGGAAGGAGGACACAAGTTCATAATATCTTCAACCTTCGAAGGGTCCACCCTAATCCCATGTGTAGAAATAATAAAACGAGGAAGTCGTCCAGACTCCACACAAAAAACACATTTGTGTGGATTCAATCGTATGCGATAATATCGACAGTGTAGAAAAATGGCTCGTAAATGTGTCTGGTGATCTTGATGATGCAGGGAATGAACCGATAAGTCATCTAGGTAAGGTTGTACAATGTGTATAATATCATGAAAAGCATAATCCATAGTGCATTGAAAAGTCACACCAACATTCTTGAGACCAAAAGGGAGTTTACGGTATGCGAAATGCCCCAAGGGAAAATAAAATCAGTCTTATGTTGATCCACGGGTAAAATATTTATTTGATTATAGCCGAAGAATCCATCCATCAGAGAAAATATTTCACTCCCGATACAATCGTCAATGATCTAGTCGACGAAGGGGGTTGGATAATTATCTTTGGGACAAGTCTGGTTAATATACCTATAATCAACAAAAACATGGACCGTGCCTTGTTTCTTCATAACCGGAACAATATTATATCCCAATCATTCAACGCTACAGGGTAGACAAAACCACCTTTAAGAAGTTTTTCAACTTTGATTTTAATCGCGGTAGATTTTCGTGGATGTACTAGGAGAAGTATTTTTCGAATGGGTTTAGCATCAAGGTATGTCTTAATTTCATGTTCAACAATATTAGGATCAATTCTAGGCATTTCTTCGTAACTCCATGCAAAAATGTCATGGAAATATTGGGAAAGAGCCTTGTAAGTTTGGATTTCATCAGGAGAAAATGAGGCACCGATGTGAATATTTTCCACCATTCCAAGCTTAATCAAAATATTTAATGGGATGGTAGGTGAAATATTTCCCAAGTTCCCTTCATACAAAACATCTTGTATTGGTTTAGAAACTAGGGGAATAGGAATGACTATAGACAGATTCGAAATTTGTTGATAACTATCGATAGTCTCGGGTTCCAAGAAGAGGATAGAATGATGATGCCCATCATCCAATGGGGTGCCTTCCATGGACATAAATTTCATGATCGTCTCATTGGTTTGAAATACCACATGGAATGGATCAGGATACATATCTAGAAGAGAATGAGGAGAAGGAGTTTTCGATGAATATCTTGAGAAGCCAATTCCATTGGACTTAAAGGCATAATGTCGCCATAACGAAGATAATAGTCTAGGCTAGGTACTATCCAAGGGTAATGGGACTCAAGGGTTTTGCCAACACTAGCTGAAATCATGTTAATATAAACAACAAAAGGAGGAGGAATATCCGATGGTGGGATAGGAAAAGTGCCCATTAACGATGAATCCTTTAAAATACCCACACCAAAATTCCCATAACCACGAGGTGTTTTCACTATGAATGGAATGTTACTAGTGCACGAATTGGAACTAAAAACGATGATCTGATCTACCGTAACAACTTTACCTTGGTCAGGGAAATGTATCACATGGAAAAGGGTAGAAACAATAATGCACATAGAATGAATCGAACTACAGCCAAGTAAAAGGTTTTAAATGAGAGGTGCATCAAACACCTCAACCTCAATAGTAACTTCTTTGCCTTCTAATACAATACATAATGAAGGAAGAACACCATAAGGTTTAAATCATGTAACATTAAAAGACTTTAAATTATTGTGTGACTCGGTAAGGTTAGGAGAGCCAATGGCTTTCCAACAAGTGACAGACATGACACAAGTTGAAGTTCCTTCATCAGCAATGGTTTGACAAATATTCATATTTTTGACAATGACTTGTATTTGAAACACTAATTGATGATGGAGTCTTGGAATCTGATCTTCCAAGTAAAATATTATCAAGTTTGTATCGGTAGGGTTGATTCAACCAATAGCCTTTAACAGTGCCTTCTATTATGTAGGAAAACTTTGAAGGACTTCAAGAGATGACATAATAGAAGGTGCCTATGCCAGATATTCTACAATACTATAGTTCTGAGTGACGCGTGCGTGGGGGTTAAATGATGAATTATGAACAATTCCCTTAGGAGTCAGATGAAAAACTATATCTACACTCGATGATTCGATATGAATAGGACCATTGGGAGGTGAATCTCAAGGAGGAGGTTGAACCAATGCAAGTGGTGAATCATCAACTTTATCGTTAGAAGGAGAATAATATTTGGCTCGAGTAGCGACTGGAAATTCGTTCTTCTTGGAGTCACCAGTAAACATAAGTACATAAGACATGGTAGAGGGAGAAGGTTGGTCATGAATAACCAATTGGGTCTACTCTTGAGAATGAAAAGTTTGTGACAAAACCATAGGTGTAGGAGGTGTCCTGATCCCTTGCAGGAACTTAGTAACCTCATCACGTCCTAGAAAATATTTCATATAATGATCCTCACCACAGATAAGACAAGGATAACGAGGTTTTCTCTTTTATTTATCATCAACAACCTGAGTCTTGGGTTTATCAGATTGTTGATTATTATTTGTATCCTCTTTATTCTTTCCCTTCCCTTTATTTTTATTTTGATTTATACGAGTAGGTGTAGATTGAACCGTATTGACCTCATAGGTTTTACCGGGATAAGGAGTCAGAGGAGTAACATTTTTTACATTAGAAACAATAGATTTTGGATTCGAATGAGTTTTTTGTTTAGACTGAGTCTCAGCATGAAAAGTGCCAATCACACCATCAACAACATGAGAAGCTACTAGAGGTGTTGGGGTTGGATTTTTAGACATGCAAGGAAGATTAGGGATCAATTCATATGATAGCTCATTTGTGAATAAACAATATCTAATTATTGAGCATGACTAATCGCTTGCTCTTCAGTGATAACACTGCCCATGGAAACATCACGGGCTATAGGACCGATGATTTATTTGGTAAACCACTCATCCAATAATTGGTTAGGAAGGGGAACTTTGATTAATCATATTCTCCTCCTCCACTTGTGAATACTATCTAAAATGTGCATGGAGGAGGATTTTTTAAATGAACTCAAAATTTTGGTTCCTGTCTGATATTGTATCAGTAACTGGTAATGTTTTAAAAATTCCATAGATAAGGTGTTAAAATCATTGAATAATCCTCAGGGCAATTCGATATACCATTTGGTTGTCGAACTCATAAGAGTACCTTGGAAAAGACGTAATTGAATGGACTCATCCATCAAAGAGTTGGATGAACAACATATATTAAATGTCATGAAGTGATTATTTGGGTCTTCTCCTGATCGATCGTCAAACTTAGGAATTTTTTAGGGTAATTTGGTAGGCATGACCGACCAATAAGGAGAATGTAAAATGGGATCATTCAAAATCATAGATAAATACGGTAAATCCAAAGTAGATAAAAATGACAACTTCGTGTTCACTTGAGGAAACTGGTAATTTTGAGGAGGGAATCATGTAGGTATACAAGTAGGACTATAAGTAGTATGTAAATAGTTAGAGGGTCCTATCAAATTCGATAGTGGAGGTTGTTGAGAAAAGTATCCAAAATTTGTTGGTTGATTCGATGTGCTACCTTGGAAAGGAGAATTAGATTGAATAACTTTACCCCAGGTAGGATTTACAGATCCTTAATATGGTTTCCAGGGAGTAGGGGGTACAAAAGAATGTAATTGAGGATTTTTTCCCACAGACGGTTGTTGATTACTTTGGAAAGGAAAATTCCAAGGTTGAGATTGTAAACCAGGTGTATATTGTTTATAAATAAGGGTATGCCCCCCAAATTGAGGTTGCACCCCATATTGAGGTTGACCTCCAAGAGGAAGAACTGGGTTATGACCCCCAACTTGGCATATTGAGGTTGACCTCCAAGAGGAAGAACTGGCTGAGGACCCCAACTCTGCGTTTCCCAAGTTGAGGCTGACTACCACCAGGATTGAAACCGGCATGGCACGACTCTGTGCCCCTAAGTGAAATGGGGCTACTTTGGCTAGGGCTGGATGAGATCCTCTAGGTTGTGGAGGAATGTTAGGCCCTCTGAATAGAACCTCAGTAGGTGTAGAAAACAAATTGTTAGAATCATTGTACCTAGGTGGAACAAAAAAATTAAGTCCTCTAGATGGACCCTAGGTAGGATTAACAATAGAGATATTAAAAGAATTATACCTAGGTGGAAGTGAAATATTTTATCTAAGAGGAAGTGGCATTCCAATAGGATATTGAGTTTCCATTGTACTTCCGAAAGAAACATGTGTAACTTGTGGGACCATGGTAGCGCTAGTGAGTTGGAGATGAAGAATGGTATGAGTACCCACCAACAACAGGTTTGAACCAATAACAACATTAATTGCCGTGCCAGTAAAATGATCTAAATTTATTGTATAAGCAATAGAAGTAACACTTGTATGTGACAACATGGGTTGGTTTGGGATCATTCCTAGTTTATCAAAAATATTGTGTCCCGAAGAGGTTCTCCAAAAATAACGGATGGGGACTGAACTAAGATTAAAAATTCCAGCATTATGAACCAGAGTTCTAAATGACTCACTCTGAAAGGGTGGATCATCCACACCAAGATCTGAATAAGGTACAAATGGTATTCTAGTATAATCTTCAACAATAACATCTCCCAAAGAGTTTATTCAGAGAAAAATTGGATCTTATACAAAATTAAAAAATGGATCCCAAGTGAGTTTGGACAACGTCGATTCTGGGTACCTTGAAGACTTGACTCTCCATAGTCACCTCATGTAAAGAATCTAAATATATAGGCCACTAAAGTTACGAATTACGAAAATGATTCTTGGAGTGTTGAACACAACTACCACACTTAGAGGGGGGGGGGTGAATGAGTGTGGGGCTCTTTTTTCCAAAACTTCCCTCTTTACAAAAAATCCTAAGTTAACATTCAACATTTATTCATTACCCATTGTTGTCATTTATAACCAGTTAGATAAGAACATATATCAGCAACATATATCAGCAATATATCATCATCAAGTCATCACCAAAATGAACACAAAGAACACAAGATGTATGTACAATTTTTCTTTTTATTATGGACAACAATCCATGGTTTATCAACAACAACTAAATAGAGTACAACTCTGCAAGAGCACCAGCTCTATAATGAAAGACTCAACTTACACCCTCAAAACCAACTGAGATGAGGTAACAATCCTCAACATATACCATTTTGTCAATAGGTATGCAACCCGCGTGTTCACACGTCCTGGCTCACTACAGCCCTTGTGTGCACGCGGCCAGTGTATAATGCAACAAACGTATGCTTATGAGAAACTAGGTTTTTTCTTCGCTTCAAATGCTCAGATCCTCTGCAACCTGCAATCACTTTCTCTTATGTCTTCCACTATCCAAATTGACCCACATCCAGTCAAAACATATCCAACCTCTCCAATAGATTTCTCATGCTCCACAACAAATCAATATGAATTCTATCTCAACCATGTATAAACAACTAGTATACCATAGTAATCATGTCACTACTGAATGACAAGAGTGTTGCTCAGTCCATCAACCAAATCAATCAAACTGAAACACATCATACAAGCCATACCAAGAATTCCCTAAGCATTCACAACACATAAAAGAAGAGTATCCATCAAGACAATAATGTAACCATACCAGTGTCTAAGTGATAGATCTGAGGCCATAGAATGAAAATATGGAACCTACCTCATCATCCAAGAGCTTGGCACCAGCTCAAACACAAATCTCTATGATTTTATCCAGTCCACACTCCCTGTACATAGTCAGCGCACATGTACACTCACCCTATACATAGCCAGCCTGCATGTACATGTACCCTATACACAGACAACCCGCGTGGGCATCAAAAAATAGGGTTTTCTGTGAATCCGAGAATTTTTTCGTCAAGATCTACGACATTGCCAAAAATTTGATGTGTCCATGAGATCCTCCTCTAGCTCTCTTCCTCGGAATAGATCTTCAATCATGCTTAAGAGATCCACACAAATAAGATTTTCTCACAAGAAGCTCTCCATCAATACTCCAAAATATATTCACAAGAAGCTCTCCATTGATCCACAAAAAGATTATCACCAAATGTACATTTTACAAGAGATCCTAGCTTCGTATTTATACTTTCATCTTCTAGGTCACTTAACCCATTTTTAGGTTACTTAACCCATTTCTAGTTCACTTAACCTATTTTTCTTATTTTAGGGTTAACCACTTTCCATGAATAGAAAGTTATCAAATACTTTATTATTTAAATATTCCTTATTGATTTTGTCACTTCATTTTATCATTTAAATAATATTTCTTGACTTTGTCACTTTACTTCATCATTTAAATAATGATTTCTTCTTTTCAAGAACTTTGACCTTTTGGGGCTTGAAGCCATCATATGGGGGTCCTTCAACTTCGTAGAGCCATAACTCTCAAACGTGAGGAGTTATGTGACATTCCACATACAACTGGAAATGGCATGTCAAGCACTATCCATCTAGGATAGTTTCACCAACAACTTCATTTATATTCATCTCATTAATCGACATGCAAGCATGGGTCCTCTAACCGTTCTTCTAGGATAACTCAATCTGTAAAGCATCTTCCCGTGAGGGATTTCACCATAAGGGGACCACTTTGGAGTTCATCCATTTGTGCACCTTATCAACCATGATAAGACAATAATGATTCATCTTGGCATCAATTCACCACTACATCATATATATAAACTATGCATCATGTATCAATGACAACTCATTGATCCATCTTTATCAATGCATCATATCAATGATCCATCTTTATCAATTGGTTTCCACTTGGACATCTATCATTCTCATCAAGGGCATCATATAAATGATCTATCTTTATCTATTGGTTTCCACTTGGACATCTATCATTCTCATCAAGGGCATCATATCAATGATCCATCTTTATCAATTGGTTTCCACTTGGACATATATCATTCTCATCAAGGGCATCATATCAATGATCCATATTTATCTATTAGTTTGCACCTGGACATCTATCATTCTCATTAAGGGCATCATATCAATGATCCATCTTTATCAATTACTTGACATCAATAAATGACATCAATCAAACCAAAACATTTGCATGAATGACGTATGATCCAACAATATCCCAAGTAATCAAACATTGGCATCAATGACAACACGATCCAACAATATCCCCCTTTGGCATTGATGGCAATACCAACATTGAAGTCAACTACAATTACCAATTATTGATGTCAACATGTAGACAAGGCATGCTCTTCATCAATAGTCAATGTGACTATCTCTCCACATAAATCTCTCCCATCAATAGACATCAATCACATCAATGTGATTATCTCTCCCCCTTTGACATCAATGGCAAAGGGCCATTCTCCTCTTGGGGTTGCTCCCCCTGTCTAGTTGCCGCTGAATAATCTCTCCCCTTTTGAATAAGGGATATCAATCTGATGTAATGCTAAAAATACATTTCTCATGCTTCCTCTATGACCATCGCTCCCCCTGGAATTATGCCTCTGTGCTCTTTCTTCAAATATAGGTCTATTTTTTAGGTATGCATCTGATAAATATCTCCTTCTAGAATCGAGGGAAGAAGAATGACTCCCCCTAAGGGTATGTATCCCCCTATCTTATCTGCAAGATGAAAAATATGCTACCATATGACGATCCTTGGACCTGTTTATGCATCAAAATTTTGCTATACCATACATCATGAAACAAAAGATATGTCATCAAAATAGAGAATCATAAACAATATATACACCAAGTGCATCATGTACTAAAATGTTCCCACCATGCACAACACCCATGTACATCAACCATGTACATCAACAATGTGCCAAAATATATCATTCATGAAATGTATCCACCATATGCCAACATGTGCATCTACCAATATGTCAATCATGTGCATCTACCAATGTGCCAACCATGTGCATCTACCAACATGGAAAACAATGTATCATATCACTCATGATATGTCTCCATCATGAATCAGGTGCCACAATCATGTATCAAACAAATACCAATGTTGTGAAAATCATGTAATACCATATATGAGTGTACTACTATGCACCAATACCACAAAATGATGAGTCTCATACATGTATCCCAAGTCCTCCATAAAACAAGTGTCAATCATCATGCCAGTAAGAGCCTCTATTGATGTACTATAAATGTACCAAACATGCAACACACATAGATCAGACCATGATGTACAACATGATAACCTCATCAACTCACCAACCATATGTCTCATCATGTAGCCAAATCCATATGCAAAATGCATGCACCATGATATCAACATATGCTTCCAATAATACATCATAAGATATACCATCCATGTATACCACCATCAACATCACAAAATTATTAATCCCAGTAGATCAACATAAATCCATACTCTTGGGTTAGTGCTATGCACCCAATTTTTATTTTTATTATACCATTGTGTGATATCACCATGAAAAACTTGCAGTAAACAGTGTAAGAACCTGCAATAAATAATGTTAGATCCTGCAATACAGAGTTATACCATCACATCAAACTCCAAGCCATGTGCATTTCCCTTTTTCAGAAGGCTTTACAACATATACGCGGCCTGATGCACAACAGAGCGCGTGTGTACGTGACCTATTCAAGCTCAGCACGTGTATCCACGCGACTGTCACCATTGTAACCCACATGTGTCATAGTAGATGAAACTTTTATACTTCCCTTCAATCTTTCATTCTGATCTGGCTGCTATGTCTTCTTCACCCACTTCTGTAGATGACCCTTTTCCTCAGAACTTGAGCTATGAGTATCCATCTTTTCAAAGATGTCTCACTTTCTTACTTCATTCCTTCTTCTAATCATGCTACGTGAAGTCCTCATCATGGAATTTCTTCTTGTGTTCCAACACTCTTGGGATTTGTGGCCAAATACACTACAGTTGTAGCATCTCATAGTGTTACAGTGAACATCAAAGTGTCCTACTTGATCACATCTCCAACACCTCATGGTGTTATAGATTATTCCATTATATCTTCTTTCATAATATCTACACTCAAAAGATTTGTGACCATATCCATTACATGAATAGCAATACCCATGAAAAACACTTTCATACCTTTGCTTTGGTGTCCCAAAAATGGCTTCTTGATGTCTTCCTTGCTTTGTACTTTTGAAATTTTCTTTGCCTTGTGTATATGGTTTCTTTGATATATTATCTTCTTTCTTTGATGGACTTGCCTCATTCTTTGAGGTGCTTGCTTCAACATGTGTATCTTCTCCTTTTTATCCAAGACCTGATTTATCACATGATGGTCTTTGACTTTCCAAGATCTCATCCAAGATTCGTGAGCTATTCAAGAATTTGTTTGACTT
>SNQJ01S0002590.1:17876-60379 GCA_010110895.2 Picea sitchensis
GCTACCACCAGATGCGTATGCAAGAGGAATACATTCCTATGACTCCTTTTCGCACTCATGAGGGTCTTTAAGAATTCTTGGTCATTCCCTTTGGCCTGTGTAATGCTCCCTCCACTTTCCAAAGTCTCATGAACCATGTTTTTCGTCCCTTTCTCCGTCATTTTGTCCTAGTTTTCTTTGATGATATTCTCATCTATAGAAAAACCTAGACAAACCATTTTACCCATGTCGATCAAGTGCTCAGTCTACTCTCTCATCACCAACTTTTTCTCAAGAAATCCAAATGTTCCTTTGTATCTTTGGAATTGGAGTACTTGGGTCATATTGTCGAAAAGGATGGTGTAAGGGTGGATCCCAAGAACATTGAATCTATGTAGGATTGGCCGCACCCAAAAACTCTCAAGAGATTGCGTGGTTTTCTGGGTTTAACAATATATTATCGCAATTTTCTTAAGAATTATGAAAAAATTGTATTGCCTCTTACTGCTTTCCTAAAAAAGAATGCTTTCACTTGGACTCCAACAGTTGATCAATCATTTCAAGCATTGAAAGAATCCATGTGCACAACTCCTATCTTGGCCCTTCTTATCTTCACAAAGAATTTTTTCCTCGAATGTGATGCCTCCAGGAAAGGAATTGGCGCAATACTCATGCAATAGGGTAGACCCTTGGCCTTCACTAGCAATTAACTCTAGGAACGACATCTTGGCCAATCAATACATGAAAAGGAAATGTTGGCTATTTTGTATGTTGTGGATCTCTGGAGTCCTTATCTCTTCTGGCAACGATGCCAAATTAAAACAAACCATCAGAGCCTCAATCATTTCCTAGAACATAGGATTTCATCCTCAGAGCAAAAAAAATGGGTGACCAAGCTATTTGTCTATTATTATCAAATCATTTATAAGAAGGGAAAATAAAATGTAGTGGCTAAAGCTCTGTCCATAAAGTACAAAGAAGAAGGATCCCTTTTTTTCCTCTCCTTCATTGTACCAGATTGGCGCCAAGTTGTTTTCTAGGAATGGATGCAAGAATCCAAAAATTCTCGATTGATCCACCAATCACAAGATAATTCTCTAGTTTCTCTAGTTTACTCTTGGCATAATGAAGAGCTTCACTACAAAGGCCATTTATATTTAAGCCACTAGCCACACCTTAAATACACAGTGCTTTCTAAGCTTCATGATTCACCCACAACAGGGCATTTCTGGTTTACCAAAACCTACGAATGAGTTAAACGTTCTTTTTTCTGGGATGGTATGAAACAAGACGTACACACCTTTATGGTTGAATGTGATGTATGTCAATGCAACAACGGGGGAACTGTTAAAGCTCCATGCACACTACAACTGCTTTCGATTCCACCATCTATTTGGATTGACATTTCTATGAATTTCATTGTGGGATTACCTAAATATGGCAATAAGTCAGTCATCATGGTGGTAGTTGATCACCTTTCTAAATATGCTCATTTTTGTGCTCTTCAACACCCATTCACAACATCCACAATGGCTCATATTTTCATGGATCATATTTTCAAGCTTCATGGCATGCCTCATTCTATTGTCTCTGATAGAGATCCCACTTTCACCAACAATTTTTGGTAAGAACTATTCAGGCTCCAGGGCACACAATTACATCTCAGTACTACTTATCACACATAGACTGATGGCCAAACCGAAATCATCAACAAGTGTTTGGAAACATCTTTGAGGTGTTTTTCATTTGACCGACAACATCAATGGGATCAATGGTTACCCCTAGATGAATGGCGGTATAGCACATCTTACCATACTACTACCTACATGACTCCTTTTGATGTAGTATATGGACATAATCCCTCGTCATTTATTTCTTACATACTAGGGGTCTCGAAGGTTCAGGAGTTTGACAAAACTCTTACACTTCGTGTCGCCATTCTTCATGCTCTGAAAGACAATTTGGTCATGGATCATAATTATATGAAACAACAATAAGATCAAGGACATTCAGAACAATGTTGATAAAGTCTCCAAAAAATCGTGACTTTTTCAAAAAGTCATGATTTTTACTCCCTCTCGAAAAATCGTGATTGTTTCATTTTTGAAAAAGTCATGACTTATTCAAAAAATCACCGAATTTTTCACAAAAATCACGAGACGACCTTTGAAATTGTGGGACATAGCAACCCACGAGGATAAAGCCATTTTCCCCTTTTTCATTGCTCATTTTAGTTGTTTGCTTGTGGAGAAAGAAGGAGAAGGGTTTGTGGTCTTCCTCAATCATTGTGGAGGCAACTAAACAACCATCATCATCACCATCAAGGATTTCCAAGTGGAGCAAGGGTTCAATTTCATTTGCCAACCAGTGTTGAATCTTCCATTCATAGGTATGTATCTAAATCCCTCCATGTTAAAACTTTTTTTCTATAGATTTTTGCAAGTTTTTTTGCCTCTTTGCTTGCCTACATTTTGTTTTCTTTTTTTGTCATTTTGCCATGATTTTCATTCCCATAAAACGATGTATTTTTATTTTTTTTATGGGACATCAAGATTGAGCCTTGTTGTTAATTTTTTCTCCACCCTATTACTTTCATTTTTCATTGCTGATAATCTAATCTAGAGATATGATTGTTTTTATCAATGGGATGTTATTTTTTTCTAGTGGGGTTTAATATCATTTTCTTGTTTTTTTGTGCCTTAGGGTTGAATTTTGAAGCTGTCAATTTCATCAAAAAATATGTCAAAGCCTTTGGATCCATTTTAGGTGTATGGGATCCGTGAATATGGGACAAACCGACAACGATTGAATTGAAAACTCTGTGGGGTGAAAATGTCAGGAGGGATTTGCAGGTTGAAATATCATTTAGCTAAAATATCTAGGCATGATGTTGAAGTTTGTCTTAAAACAAACCCAAAGATTATGAGAATTGCATTTGATTCACTTGAAGGAAAGGATAAAAATAAATGTGAAGTAGCTGCAAGGAAGGGCGAAATTTCAGTTAGAAGTTCAACGACATCTACCCCAGAGGAACAATGTAATGGGAGGGGCTCCACAGTTTCAGGTACCGGGAGGTTTGCACCTTTTTTGTTCCACGAACCACCCTTGGAGAACAACCTTCCATTAGGTCAGTGTTGAAGAAAAAGGAGAAGAAAGAAGCAGACAAGGTTGTGGGGAGGTGTCTTTTATGGAGTGACATACCTCTCAGCATCACCAAGAACAATCCATTTTGGAAATTGTTGTGTGATTCCATTGCTGTTGTTGGTCCAGGGAATAGAATACCTACCTTTGAGGAGTTGTGGGGGCCAATTCTTTAAGAAGAAAAGAAGGACATCAACTTTAGATTAGTAGAGTTCAAGCAGTCATGGGAGATATATGGATGCATAGTGATGTCTGATGGTTGGACAGATAGGAAGGGTAGGTCCCTTCTTAATTTCTTGGTACATTGTCCTAGAGGTACCATGTTTATCAAATCAATAGATGCATTAACACATGTCAAAGATGAAGCATTGTTGTGTGAGTTGATGGATGCGTTCATCCAGGAGATCGACATGCATAATGTGGTGCAAATCATAATAGATAATACAACTAATTATGTGGTTGCTGGTAGGTTGCTTATGGAGATGCATCGTTCATTGTTTTGAACTCCATGTGTTGCACATTGTATTGATTTGATGCTCGAGGATATGGGGAAAACACCCTTCATCAAGGAGGTGATTGATAAGGATAAGATCATCCCCAAGTTCATAGATAACCATATTTTTTTTCTTATCCTCATGAGTAGACACACCAAAAACAGGGAGTTGTGATGTCATGCAATCACTAGTTTTGCCACCAACTTCATTACTCTTCAGTCTTTGCTTCGATGTCAGTTTGAGTTGAAGAAAATGTTTTTTTGTGATGAGTGGAGAGATTCTACATATAGCAGGAGAGAGGATGGAAAATCCATTGCCAGATTGGTGTACAATGACTCCTTATGGGAAGGAGTGGCATAGGTGTGCTCAGTGAGTGAACCTTTGGTAAAGGTTCTAAGATTGGTTGATAATGATAAGCCAACAATGGGATATTTGTATGAGGCAATGGATAGGGCCAAAGAAGCTATCTGGGCTTATCATATGGGAAAGGGTAGCCACGCGTTTTGTAGACAGATGTTATTATGGGATTTGATTGATAATCGATCAACCAAAATGCTCCATCGACCCATTCATGCAACATAAATTTTCCTCAACCTTGCATTTTCCTGCAAATGCAACTTTGCTTTTGAGGGCGAGGTGATGGAAGGGCTCCATGCTTGTCTTCAGAGGATGGTACCTGATGTCACGATTCACCTCAATATTAATCACGAGATAAAGATGTATCGGGATGGTACTGGACTATTTGGCTATGAATATGTTGTTTCTTCAAGGAACATTTTGTTTCCACGTAAGTTATTAGAATTTAGAAGATAGTTCAACTTAGAACTTTATGTTTTTAAAATTCAAATTTCAATTATGTATTTTAAATTTTAAAATTTATTTTAAATTTCAATTATGTTTTCTTTATGTTATCTTTCTTTCTTATTTGTTGTAGATGTTTGATGGCAAAACTATGGTGCAAGGGCACCGAATTTACATATATTTTCCATCTGAATCCTGATTCAAACATGTACCTCTTCGGGATGTGAGCACAATTGGAGTGTATTTGAAAAAATACACTCAAAGAAACGCACCAGGTTAGAACTTATGAGAAATTACATTTATTGTTATTTGTAATCTATGAGTCTATGACCCTCAAAAGTTAAAACTCATTAAATTTTTTATGACCCTCTTACAAGCTAGAGTTCTCACGTCTCAATGACTTGGTGTATGTCCATTACAATCTTTGACTATGCTTGAAGCAAATGGATAGAACACCAGATGTGGATGTCATTTCCTTGGACAATATTGATGTATTTTATAAGTGGAGGGTGGAGTCTCATATGCCTATCATGGAGGAGGCACCTGCATGGTTAGAGGAGGAACCTAAACAACAATAGGAACTGGAGGATCAACAGGGAGAGGAGGAGGAGGAGGAGGAGTGGCTTGAAGACATCATGGAGGGTGATGTTCTAGCATCAGCACAACCTTCTACACTTATTGATACACCTACTCCTACACACACCAATTGTCATCCACTATCAAATACAAGGCCTTCTACTGTCAGGGGCAGGCATGACGAACAACCCATTATCTTTTATCGTAAAAGGGGGAGAGGCCCACATTGATATTAGATAGTTGGCTGCTAGTTTTGTTTCGTTTGTCATTGTATATCATAATTCTACCTCATGATGATGAATAATGAGATACATTTTATAATTATATATGTGATGCCATTTTGTATTGGTTCTAAGTTCTAACTATTGGCCCTTCAACATTCAATATCAACTTTGATGTATAATATTTTATTTGGCTTCCACTACATATATATCATTGATTTCCCCATATTTATGTGCCAATGTGTTTATCTGATGTTGTTGTTGCTTTATATGTTTAAAATTTTGAAACAAATGAATATATTTTGTATTTTTTAATGTTTTTCGTGGTTTTCTGATTTTTTTCCCAACTTTTGTCGAAACGATTTTTTCCGGACCCTCGCCGACTTTTTGTCGATGTCGACTTTTTCAACAGTGATTCAAAACACCGATTTTCTATAGGAGACTAGGTGTTTATTCATCTACATCCTTACAAACAAACTTTACTCAAAGATGAACACTATCATAAGCTTTCTCCCAAATTTTATGGTCCTTTTACAATTCTCAAGTGCGTGGGACCATTGGTCTATCAATTAGATTTACCCAATCATTCTAAGATCCATCTCGTTTTTCATGTCTCGCGCTTAAAGAAGGTGATTGGAACTAAGTGCCAAAATCAAACCAATCTTTCGGAGTTGGATGCTAAAGGTTCCATATGGTTGCAACCACAGGCAGTCTTGGACCAACACGAGCGCCGTCTCCATCAAGGCACCATCAAGGAGGTGTTAGTGCAATGGAAAGATAGAACTCCAGAAGACGCCACATAGGAGTTGGCCACTATTATCTAAGAATTTCCTCATCTCAAGCCTTGAGGACAAGGTTGTTCTTCAAGGGGGAGGGAATGTTAGGGACCTAACCCGCTAACTTTTCATGTAGGTATAATAATATATTTCCATGTAATAAAGGCCGATACTAGTTAATAAGGCCTATTTAATAAATATGAATAATTCAATGTAAGAATACCTAATAGAGGCTTCCTCTTCTAGAAATATCTTCCTCTAGAATGTTCTTTAGAAGATAGAATTAGTATAAATAAGAGTAGAAGGTATGTGAGGGACTTGTCTTGAGAATTATTGTAATAGAGCTCTTCTATGTTGGAGGTTTCCCCCTTGAAGAGGCAAGTGAACATTGTTCCCTATCAATAATGGTATTATTCTAGTGTTGTGGAATCCATCTATTTTGTTGTTCTGTTGTTATTCTCTGCAATATCTCTATTTTCTATTGTTAAATCCATTGTTATTCACTGCAATATTTATGCTTATGATTTTATGATAGATCTAGTACCTAGCAATCATTTTGGGCATGGAAATTAAAAAGAGATTAGAAAAACATGAAACTCTGGTTAAATCAAAGAAAATATGTGGAGACAATTTTGCAGAGGTTTAATATGCAGTAATGTAAACCGGTCAGGGTCCCTATTCCTATAGGTGTAAAGTTATCTGCGGATTGGTGTCCCAAGACACGAGAAAAGGAGGAGGACATGTCTTGTGTTCCATATGTGAGTGCGGTTGGAAGTTTAATGTATGCAATGGTCTGTATTAGACCAGACATTGCACATGCAGTGGGAGTTAGCAGGTATATGTCAAAACTAGAGAATGAGCATTGGACAACAGTAAAGAGAGTTTTCAGGTATTTGCGTGGAACTACTAGTTATGGATTTTTCTACCAAGGAAGATAGGGTTTGGATAGAGTGTTGGAAATACAAGGCTTTTTCGATGCAGACTGGGTTGTAGATATGGATCGTAGATCATCTACAATCGGGTATGTGTTTAACCTGCTTGGAGGAGCAATCAATTGGATGAGAAAAATATAGTATGTAGTGGAACTTTCAACTACAAAAACTTAATACATGGAAGCCACTCATGCAAGCAAGGAATTAGTATTGTTACAAATATTGTGTTCATGTATTGGGTTGGTACAACAAGCTGCAAGGATAGAGTGTGACAGTCAGAGTGCAATGTTTCTGGCAAAGAACCCAACTTATCATTCAAAGACAAAGCATATTGATGTTCAATATCACTTTGTGAGAGACATGTTTGGAGAAAATTAGGTGTTTCTGATGAAGGTGGATATTTTGAAGAATGTTGTAGATTTATTAACAAAATCTACGAGCACTGATAATTTCTGTTGGTGTAGAGGATATATGGGCATTGTTTCCCTGGATTGTTGACTATGTAACCCCATGTATGCAAAGAAAAGAACAAGTGGGAGAATGTTGGATATGTGTTATATTCGACGCGCAGGGGGGTGGATCCCCCCTATGTGAGGGTTTGGGGGCAACACCCCCAGATTTTTTTCCTCGATTTGTGTGTCCATTTTTGAGCGTTTTTTTGGCACATGGTTTTTCGCTGATGGTTTTCTATTTCCGATTAAGGAATTAGGGTTGTTGACTAATCCAGATCATTGGATTAGGGTTTTGGATGTCGTTGGATCCTATATGTATATTTTATTGTAAACAATGTATATGTGAATGAATATAGAAGATGTTGGTTTTCTCGATTTAGGTTTCCAGGGGAAAAATCTATGTGCAATGTGTGTATTTTCCATTGTATCTTTTATGTTCTTTTATTGAAAATATTTTTGCAGTAAATAATTGTACAAGGTTAAAATGTACACAAAAGAGAAACTGATGAAACACTTTACATAAATATGTGCATTAAGGAACTGGAACAAGAAATCTGGGTGGAAGTGGCAAGCAAACATCAAACAGTAGAAATATATCATCCTAGAGGTGGGCATACCCATACTCGGATAAACTGACTCAAAGCATGGTCGTCGACCAATACACTATGGATCCATGAAAGTACTGATGATTAAGGATATGGCGACTAAAAATACTATCTGGATCCATACCTCCATGACTCAATCAAGTCACAACCACAAAAAATACACATTGGAGCTATGATATGACAAAAACATAGCCACAGACCAATACAAAGTGGATCTATGTGACAACATATACATTAGTGAGATTTCCAATATGGTAGTTATACTGGAATCTTATACATATTCAAATGATCTCCATCGCATCCTGGGAAAAACATTTAATAGAGTCAACGCCCAACCCAGGGTCTTCATCCCGAACCCAAAATAGAACGATTATAACCATGCAAAACGATGTCTTGATGTCGAACATGGAAAAAACCACTTGATTACCGGTCATTAATGTATATTTTTAACAAGTACAAGGGAAATCGCCAATGATGAAAATGACTCCCAAGGTACCCTAATACATTCCAATGAATGTGAACAAATGAGTTGAAGTCGAAAACTCATGGAATAATTCGATCAAAGGCCAATAATGTAAACCTACTGTTGAAATCGAGGAGGCCTACCATTGAGGCATGCAGGTCCCAAGGTACTGACTGGTTTCTAAGTCTAATTCCTGGATAATGTGTTGAAGTCGAAAGGAAAAGACTTGTTGAAGGAGGGCTATTATGTATCCCCCATCATCGACATGAAACTTACACAAAAAAGTGATGTAAGATGGTGGATTAAATGAGTATGGACTGACATGAGGATGAAAGCTCGTAATACTGCAGAATGGTTGGTTTGAGATGAAACTTCCCTTGAACATTATGAGGCATGAAAAACAACATGGAAGCATTGACTCGATGAGTACCAAGAACATAATGTCACAATAGTTAGAGTACTCTTCGACTGAAATGAAAAAGTATAATGACACATAGAATTGGTATGAGTCAGAGACAAGCATATTACCCAACCATAAGACAAGATGCAAACATGTGCCATATTCAAGGGCGACAATAAACATTTTTCATAATGATTTATGAAAAACTTGACGCACTTCCTTCAATTCCCCACCCACCATGATTGATGAGTACCTCTTTGTTTTTTAATGAGCTTGAGGAGGATAATAGATGCTCAATATAGCTCTTATTTGATGAGTCCCTCATCATATGTTTAACAAACCTAAAGAAGGAAGGGTTCAGTCCCATATGGGTCCTTAAATGCATGTTTTACGAGTCCACAAAAGGAAAACACAACAATATTTTCACATTTACAGAGTCTAAAAATATCTCAAAGATGAATCCATGGATGTTCTTTTTCGTAAATTTAGTCTTCCAAGCCTGAAAAAGTGTTAAAAAATACAAGGGATAACTCTTCTAATCAAGGTTGACTAGAGTATTCCTTTTTTCGTAATTAGTCTTACGAGGCCGAAAATGGGGTAAACTACCACTCGAAAGACACCATTTCAAGTCCTTTTAAGGAGTGTGAAAGGAAACAAGTTTGCTCGACAATATTTTCATGTTCAAGTAGTGTGAAAAGAGCTTAAAGGGCCCTGATGGCTCAAATTTTCGCCGCCACCATGGGCCCCAAGGATAAATTCAAGGAATTCAACCAACGTTTCATGACTATCCTCAACAAGTTTCAAACAAATTCCAAGCCAGCTCAAGAATTAAAAATTGAGGTGTATGCTAACACATTACCAACCTCTATCTCCATGTTTGTTAAAAGGGCCACTAAACCTACCCTGTCTGAAAACTTTGAGGAGGAAAAAATTATTGAATTTCAAATGAAAGGGTGTAAAGGAAGACATATCTCTTTATCAAAGAAAGAAACATCACAGACACCTAGACAAGGACTTATGTTGACATGAAATCTTGGTAAACAAACTGAAAAAAATATTGAAAAGGACAATAAATATATGGAGAGCTTACAAAGGATGGTTAAGAAGTTGTCCAATGAAATTATAGACATGAAGAGAAATGAAGGGGAAGGCACATCAAACCCTAGGCCTTACAAACATTTCTTTAGAAAGAATCCACTTTTAAAAGCTTTAGAACCTCCTCTTGGTATCTTGAACATTGACTTGGGAGAGATGGCCTCACATTCATACTGTAAATATCATCAAGAACATGATTCAGAAAAGTGTTATAACTCAAAATGACACTACTATGAATTTTTTATGTTGGCCTACTCATTCACACACCTGCCAACCCTTTTTGCTAGAGTTCCTCTCAAAAAACACTTTTTTGTATGGTGTACGCACCCTAATACATATGCAGAGACTGTACACACGTTAGTTGCATACCTAAAATTTCGCGTACATACACTAGCTGCATACCTGAAAGCCCTCGTGTACTCTAAAAAATTGCAAAAAAATATAAATTATGCGCTTTCCGACGGAGTTTACGGGCTATTTTAGGTTGCAAAACCATTGTAATTCCTGTATCATTTCTGAAAATTAAATAACCATCATTTATTCATATAAAGAGGACCTTAGGGGGGTCATTTGGACATATGAAAGAGAAGAAAGAGAAATCTGCCAAATTTGCTCCTTTGTATTCCAAGCCTTCTTTCATTATGTTCTGAGTTTCATCCTCAACATTCCCTTCCATCCATCCTCCTTATACAATCCATCCTTTTCCCCTATATTGGTATGTTGGTTGTGAGGATAGCATATTGGGAATAGTGCACTTGGAGATAAAGTAGAGGAACCTAGGCAAGGTTCGTGGAGCGGCACAAACAACATTTAGGTTGTAACTTCCAAATTTGTTATTAATAAAAGAGAAAACTTTTTGTCCCAGATATTTATGTCCATGTGTTTGTATTTATGGATGTTTTTCATGAATATCTAACCCTCTAGAGGATATTGATAGTTAAGCATATGTTGTTATAGTTTGTTCTGTAACATTGTTTCATGCCAGCTTTGGGAGGAGGTCTACAATCTTGGAACGAACAACAACTGGAAGGGATGAATAACAACCGTAAGGACTTAAGGTACACATTTCGATCTTCTTTCTCTTCCTTTAATTATCATAAGGTTTTGTTTGGTTTGGGTAGAATATAACATTTTCTGTCTTTTAAGGTGTCAAGGCTTTGCCTAGTTGTTATACCCATATTAGGGGGATTTTCCCCATAGAAAAAAGGATTGCACTCAATGAGTAAATTCCATGAGTATGTTGGCAAACAAGTTCTTGGATGGTTTTTCTATAACCAAACAACCCAATGATCATACCTAAAATACTACAAAAAATGAGGAGAGTGAACCACCTGAGCAAACAACTATGGTTATGTGGGATGTCATTCATGCCTCATCTTTTGACACTCTTACAGAAGAAAAGGAATTCCCAAATTTTTTGGAAATTCAAACTAGGAGCAAGGCACTCGTCGTACAAAATCAACCTATCATTGCACAAGATCCTAAGAAACCCGCAAATCCCACTTCTTTAGCTCAACAGAACCCACCACTGAATTCTAGCCCAAAGTTCCAAGCTTGTGAAACAACAAAACTATACTATAATGTGGTAGAGGACCTGAAGAAGTTAAAATCTAACATTTCGGTGATGGACACACATAGAATTCCTCAACAAAAATATTTATTGTTACAAGCCCTGGATGAGGATGGCAAACTCATGTTAAACCAGGGCCCAAATTCTAGTGAGAGTAAATGAATCTCTGGGGAAATTCATAAACCTGATGTGAATACAATAACTACTGATAAGAAGCCTCAGTCATCTGTCCCACCTTTCTTTTTAGCTTTTGAAATTTATAACAGGAACTTGCACGATTGTTTGGTTGAATATGGTGCTTCCTCAAATGTTATGCCTCTATCGGTATGCAAGAAACTAAATGCTACTCCTACCAAAAATGACACACATATCATTCAAATAGATAGAACCGAGGTTAAAGTTATTAGGGAATTAAAGGATGTTATGAATCAGATCGTCTCGAAGCCAAAATTTCATCAGGTCATGGATATCACAATCGTATAACTTCCAAAGGCCTATGGGATGTTGTTGAGAAGGGATTGGTCTGAAACATTGCATGGATATTTCAGCAAAGATCGGTCCCACTTATGTCTACCATTAAAGGGAAACCCCAGCATGATTAGGATCAACAAGGAAAAATATTTGAAGAATACTATCACAGACCTGGAAGCCCCTAACAAACCTTCATCTAATGAATTCCCAGTTATAGGGAATTACTCGTGTGGTTCTGATTTTGGAAATTTCTCACCCTGCATGTCTGCAGTATTATTCTCCTATAAATTAGAGTTATCACTTCATGAAAACCTTGGACTAATTGAGCGATATAGTAGACCTGAGGAGAGTTTTCTTGACCAATCCAAACATGATGAAAACCAACTTCCCAAGGTAGATTGGGACAAAAGGGTACCAAACATTATCTCTGAAATTTGGACTCTATTTTTTGATGGATAAAAGTATCAAGAAGGGGATGGTGCCGGATGTGTTTTCATTGATCCAACATAAAAACATAGTTTTTTGCCCTCTATATTAAAATTTGAATGCACAAACAACACTGTCGAATACGGGGCATTAGTTCAAGGACTTAAGAAATCCATTGATTTGAATATCAAGGAACTGATTGTCTTCAGTGATTTGGAAATCAATGTCAAACACGTCAAAAACACTATCCATTGTAATTCTCCCCATTTAAGGAATTATCAACAGGAATTTCACAGGTTGATATAAAATTTCCAAGCATTCAACATCACATCCATACCTTGATCTAAGAATGTGTTGTCTGACTCATTGGCCACAACTGCTTCAAGGTTGTCTCCCTTAGAGGATTATGAAACTTCAAGGTTTATCGTAGAATTATTGTACAAACCCTCGGTCACGAACAACATTGCTAACTGAAGGGTATTTGAAAGAGATGAACATATTATATCCTTCTTAACTAATCAAGAAAATTTTAGAGACTTGGCTATTGATGATGAATTTTTTCAAAAGGTTATGGTCGAACATGATAATCAAGACCCTAATCCAACAAAAGGAAGTAACCCAACCCAACCTAAAATCCACACTATTCCTCAGGGAGTAGTCATTCTTGAGAACCTTTTTTATTTACAAGAGGAATTTAAGAAACCAAAAAATACCAAAACCAACAACGCATGTCCATTCCATAAACTCATAAATCTAGCGACAACTGACAAGCCCCAAAACATCAATCTCGGGAGATCAATATCACTTGAGGAAAATAAGGCCTACCTAAGGTTGTTCAAAGAGTATCATGATGTGTTTCCATGGTCTTATCAATATTTGAAAACATATGACACCAAGATCATTTATCATACTATCTCGTTGAGACCTGAGGTTAATCCCTTCCAAAACAAGCTACGGAAATTCCACCTATCCCTTGAACCTTTGATGCAGAAAGAAATCAAGAAACTATTAGATGCAAAGATAATATTCCAAGTAAGGCACTTTGCATGGGTGGCCAATCTGGTACCTGTTAAGAAAACGTCATCGGAAATTTGCTTATGTGTAGACTTCATAAATTTAAATAAGGCTTCCACAAAAGATAACTACCATGTTCCCCCATGGAACAACTTCTGTCGACTGTATCAAGAGAAAATATCTTCTCACTTCTCGATGGATTCTTAGGATATAACCAAGTGTTGGTATCAGAAGAGGATAGAATGAAAACAACCTTCTGAACCAAATGTGGAACATTCTCCTACAAACGCGTGCCATTTGGTCTAATCAACGCGGGAGCCACCTTCCAAAGAGCAATGGATGTGTCATTTTGGGGATTAATTAAAAAATGTGTAGTGGTATACCTAGATAACATTATTGTTTATTCCAAGGATAGGGCTGATCATATTTCTCATATCACCCAAAAAATTTAAAGGTGTCAAAATTATGGGATATCCTTGAACCCGAAACAGGCTATATATGGAGTAGAGGAAGGAAAAATCTTAGGTCACATCATTTCTAAGGATGGTATCCATATAGATTCTGAACATATAAAGTCAATCTCACAACTGCCACTCCCTCATAATAAGAAGGCTATGCAATCTTTCTTTGGGAAGATTAACTTCATGAGAAAGTTCACCCCATATTTTGCAGAAATGATAAAACCCTTGCAGAGTAGGATAGACAAGGACATTGAATTTAAATGGACTAATGAGGGAAAATAAGCTTTCAAAAAAATTAAAAATGACATATCCCAATCCCCTGTTCTATGTAGCCCTGATTTCAATAAGGACTTTTTTCTCTACACTTTCACCTCAGATCAATAATTAGCTGTAGTGATTACTCAAAAGGATGATGAAAACAATGGGGCACATATATCATTCATGAGCACCAACTTACAAGGACCATAGCTTAATTACTCATCCATTGGAAATAAAGCCTACGATGTCTATGAAGCATTAAAACACTTTAGGCCTTACATCCTAAAGAATCATACCAAGGTCATAGTGCCACATCCAACCGTTAGGTCATTACTCACGCAACAGGAAATGGGGGAAAGAACAGGAAACTGGATGGTTGTTATCCAAGAATTTGACCTAGAAATTAAATCGTCAAGGATCATCTGGGGTCAAGGCCTATCCAAATTGACCGCATAATCCCAAAACCTAATAGGAACTGAGGATTCGGTTGGGACAACGATTTGTCTTTATGGTGTGGTGAAGTATTGTACATCCCACCCACACAAAAATCTTGGTATGTTGACCTATCTTATTTTCTCCATCACGGTACCTTCCCTGAATACCTGGAACCGAGAGAAAGAAGAGAACTCATACTTAAATCTCCACAATACCATCTCATTAACTCAATGATTTTTTTCTTAAATTATGATGGTGTGTTGCTAAGATGTCTGGAAAAGGAAGATGTTGAAAGAGTGTTGAAGGAGCTTCATGATGGTCCTGCAGGGGGACATTTTGCAGGAGAAACGATGACCCATAAGATTTTAAGGGTGGGATATTATTGGCCAACTTTGTTTAGGAACACTCATTCATATGTTAGAAGGTGAAAATTATGTCAGATGAGCACAGGGAAGGATAAAAATGTGGCTATGCCATTGCAACCAATATCCATTTCTAGGACATTCGAGCAAATGGGGAATAGATATAATAGCAGAGATAAACCCAAACTCATCCAAACCACACAAGTATATATTGACCGCTATTGATTACTTCACATGATGTTTGGAAGACATTCCCCTTACCCTTGTCAATGAGAAGGTAGTAATACAATTTCTTGAACAACACATCATGACACGGTTTGGAATGCCTTTGGTCTTGGTATTTGACAATTCTACATATTTTTACTCTACTCTTTTGACTGGATTTTCTTTAGANCTATGCCATTGCAACCAATATCCATTTCTAGGACATTCGAGCAAATGGGGAATAGATATAATAGCAGAGATAAACCCAACCTCATCCAAACCACACAAGTATATATTGACCGCTATTGATTACTTCACATGATGTTTGGAAGAAATTCCCCTTACCCTTGTCAATGAGAAGGTAGTAATACAATTTCTTGAACAACACATCATGACACGGTTTGGAATGCCTTTGGTCTTGGTATTTGACAATTCTACATATTTTTACTCTACTCTTTTGACTGGATTTTCTTTAGATAAAGGGATTATATTGAATTATTTGGCCAACTAATATCCTCTTGGAAATGGTGTTGTTGAGTCCACTAACAAAAACTAAATAAGAATTCTTAAGAAGATGATCATAGAAAATCATCGGAACTGGCACAACGCATTGTATAATGTTTTATGGGATGATAGGGTGACCCCCAAGGAAGCCCTAGGGAATTCCCCTTACTTCCTGGTGTATGGAAAATAAGCCATCTTTCCAACCAACTTGTATCTCCCATCTTTGCAACTTTCCAAATCCTCAAGAGGGCAACTTGTACCCAGTATGCAACAAAGAATTGATACCCTCCTTATGGTTGAGGAAGAACGAGAACAATCTAGAAGGAAATTTGTATCCCATTAGAAAATAGTTAAAAAATTGTTTGATAAACAAAAGGATGGAGACAAAAACTTTGAAGTACAATACTTGGTTATTAAGTGGGATAAAATCAACAAGCCAAAGGGGAAACATTTAAAATTCCAAAATCTGTGGCTTGGACCTTTTCAAGTCGCTGATAAAATTGGGGTAGGCACTTACTATTTGCAAAACCTAAGGGGTGAGCTAGAAGCTCTTCCCATCAATGACCAAGCCCTAAATCATTTCTTTCCATAGTTGTCTCCAAGAAAACTTCCTGTATTATAGTTTACTTTTGTTTATTTTTCTTTGATTTTTTTTTGAATGACGAGTTTGGCGTTTCAATTTTCTTTCCTTTGATTTGTTTTGTTTTGTGTTATCTGATTTCTTGTTGATTTTCTTGTTTCAATTACTCTGATGATAGCACACTTTCAGGTGTGTTCTTTTTCAAAAGTGGTGGTGCAATCTACTGAAGCTAGATTCTTATCTCTCAGTTTTAAAAGATTTCTCATAATAATCGGGAGAATGTTTATTGGTCGAAGGCTTCAACACATGGGTAACTCACGTTGATATATGGAGATTGCTTGAGGAACAAATGGGAATAATGCCTCATGATTTGGGAATACTGAGGGAAATGGAGTAGAGGAGAGTGTGAACACTACCCCAGGCAGAGTAGAGTTAGTTCTCATACTGCTTAGAAAAGACTAGGAAAGAATAAAAGGTATATGGTTTTGATCCTTCACTAGAAAAACATATATCCTCCTCCCTAGTGCATTCCTGACACGTATGAAAAAATGTTGAACATGAAATAACAAGTCGAAGTGTATGATCGGGAGGGTATGCATATATCTCTGTCGGGGCTATGGATGCTCGCTGGTAGCGGAGCAAGGTCTGTGATATCGGGGTGACTCCGTCGGGGCTATGGATGCTCGTTGGCAGCAGAGCAACACCATGGTAAGTTCCATGACTTTCAGGAAAATTAAACAACATCATGTCTCTTCAAAATTTTGAGTTTTGACTCAACTCTCAATGGAAAGGTAGGAGTCAATGGTTAAATGGAAAGAGGAAGGTATTTGGGTGAATCCCCATGAGCAGTCGACAAGAATGTCCCTAGGCCATAAGTATACATATTTATGAGTCATCCATGGATTATTTTCTCAAGCTACTGACCATTTCCTAAGAAGTTTGTCAGCATCATTAAGAGAGAAATAGATAGTTTGGTTTCTCTCATTGAATCGCCATTTGTTGAGCACTCAACACACCCTTAAAATTCTTAAATTTTTGGGTACCACTTTCTATTTTTTGTCGTTTGCATTGTTTCCTTTGAATCAACACGAGTTGCATTTCTACTGTTTTTCCAAAATACTCATTGATTTACACAGTTTTACTTGCATCTACAAATCAAGAAAATCCAAAGAAATCCAAAGCCACATGTATTTCAAAAAAGATCAGAAAATGCGAAAGACTTGGTGGTTTTCCTAGGAAAAAGCTTCAAATCCACTGCAAAAGGAAGATATCTTCGACACCCGATGGGCGCTACTTTGAAGCACTGATGTTGATCAATATCGAGCATCGAATGAAACAATATGCATGTTAAAAGACACAACACATGCTTGAGAATGCCGACACTGATTAACATCAGGCATTGACCAAGTCTGATACTAGTTGCGCAAAGGCACTTCCTATTCAGAGAAATGCCGACAACGATCAACATTAGGTGTCGGCGAGTTTAATCCATGTGTCAAAAGTGTGGCATAGTCTCAAGAATGCCGACACCGATCAACATCGGGTGTTAGTCGTTCAAAATACCAATTATGTGGGGGCACTACTTTCTCGAAGATTTGTTGTCATCGATCAACATCAAGTGTTTGCAAGGTCAATTGACAAAACGCCTATCGCTGAGTCAAAGAGATAGTCCCCGATGCGCGAGTAAAACCAGAAATTGGCACCCAATATTGAACATAGAGAAACACGTGGTCCATGAGAAAGCATCGAACATTGATAAACATCGACATCAATCGATCAAGAATATTAAACCTATCTTCAAACCTGCATCCTACTTTTGGCCGATGCCCGATCTAACAGTTTATGACGAACAATATGAATCATCTATTTGGTCTTTTTGAGGATCCATTAAGTCATCGATACCATCCATATCGGGACCATCTACTCGCATGTATCCATATGTTTTGGGCTTACTAAAAGCCACCACATCGACACCCCAGTCAAATCACATCCAAAAAGAAACAAAAAATGCATCCCCGTCATTTCCATCGCATCAACTATTTAGACACGTGTTTGCTTCAAAACTTCAAGAACCTAAATAGACGACTCTTGATTTCAGACTGTTGCACGCCAATCTATGACCATTTAAAATTCTTGATAAAACACTCCAACGTCCCTTCACGCCGTCGGTATGATCGTCACTTTTACTACTAGAGCTGGCACAAGTGATGGATGTAATTAATGAAAATATCTCATAGATCCGTTGTACCGAAAAATTGATCATTGTGGATGTGAGAGCCAACTGCTATTTATTCGAATACATTTGAATGATCTCATGTTTTGCATAGAACTATTTGAATTTATCTCATGAACTCACGATTGATCTAATATCGCTAACTAACTAAGTTGTGATGTGTTTATCGCAAACCTGTAACTGGTGAGTATTGGACTTGAAAGAATTTTGGCACGCAGGTATTTATCGTAGTTTTCTTTGAAATTTGTGGTAAGGGAGGTATTGAGATGAATTATTATATTTGTATAAAAATTGTCGCCCATATGACCATTAACCCACAGATCACCCAAAACCCCAAAAGGAGGAAGTAAGCAAGTTGGAGAGGTGTCCAACTCGACGGAAAAAAAGATGGAGTTTTCCCCCAAGGCAAAGCCGATGATCAAAATGTCACAAAAGAAGCCTGTGAGTTCACCCCCATTCTTCAAAGACATAGAAAATGACACAAATTCCAAAGTAATTATGCCTTCCTAGTTGGACCTATATAACAAAATCCATTATGAGGATTTCCCAGAATTCAAGCCTCACAGTGACCGAGAGGTAAGGGGATTAGATGACCAAGTCTTCTAGAACATCAAGCGTTCTTCATTGTACATGGTAGCAGACAAGACACCCATCCTGCCATGTGTTTATATCTTAGAGTAGATCATCCATCATTCCTATGCATAGAAATGACTACTGAATAACAAGGATGGGGAATGTATATGTGTGTTCTTGCCGACGGAAGTGAGTGCATATTACAAGCTCAAGGACATTGAATTCAGGTTGAACAAAGATTTTGTTATGGCTTTATATGAGAGAAATAACATCGGTCATTTGTTAGCATTCCGGTGGAGGGAGGATAAGAATTTTGTGAATCAAGCCTCGGGGTGGTACAAAACAACGAACCTCCGAGAACCTTACATTTTCCTTATGGCCTTGATTTGTTGTTTATATGGAGAAAAGTATTTCTATAGGTTCTCTGAAGCCTGGATGACTTTGGCTCATACTGTTGCTACATCTGGAAGCACTTTTAACTGGGGAGCCATTATCTCGAAAACGTTGAGCACCTGGATATAAAAGGCACATAATCCATAACCCAAGGAAATCCCTGCATTCTACATGGTGTCTTATCTCCTGGATGCAATATGCGCTAGAAATGTTTTCCGTAGTTTGAGCCTAAGCTAGCATGTCTCCAAAGTGTCTTTACATGTCTACTTTGACATATTACGGGATAACAAGTACAAAGGATCAATGGTTTTAGTTTGCGACGATTTCATAGCTCGAGTGTATTCTCTAATGTTTAAGCAGGATTTCCTAAGACTATTAGAAGCAGTGAGGAAGATAATATCCAAAATTGGGCAATGGTGCTGGGATGATGCATCGTTGCCTAATGGACCGATCTATCGGTGCTCTGTTCTAGAGAACGATGAAATCAAGCGACAGATTCAGGAGCTGTTGCAGAAAGGTCACATCCGGCCAAGTTCATCGCCCTGTGGGAGCCCGATTGTGTTGATGCAGAAGAAGGATGGGACTTGGAGACTCAGTATTGACTATAGGGTGCTAAACAAGATCATTGTTCGAAATAGGTACCCGATCCCATGGATCGATGACCTTCTAGACCAACTCAAAGGGGAGAAATATTTCAGCAAGATCGACTTGAAGTCTGGGTATCACCAGGTACCAATCGAACCGTCTGATATGTGGAAAACTGCCTTCAAAGCCAAGGAGGGCCTTTTCGAATGGTTGGTCATGCCTTTCGGGTTGACAAATTCTCCTGAAACCTCAATGAGGTTGATGGACGACATCTTGCGGCCATTCACCAACTCATTTGTAGTAGTGTACTCGGGTGACATCCTGATCTTCAGCCAGACTTGGGAACACCACTTCCACCACATCCGACAGGTCCTCCAAACACTGCGGAAACACAAGTTGTGTGCCAATTTGGAGCAGTGCACTTTTGGCATGACTCAGGTTCAGTATCTGGGATACATTATTGATGAGCATGGGGTGCATTGGATCCAACCAAGATCCAAGTCATCTGGGATTGGCCAGCCCCAACCACTCTAACAAAGCTTCAAAGCAAAAAAAAATTGGTCGGAATCTCAACAGAAGGCGTTCCTATAATTGAAACATTGCCTTTGTTGTGCCCTAGTGCTGACATTACTAGACTTGCAACACCCATTTGAGATCGAGACAAATGCCTCTGACTATGCTATTGGGGAAGTTCTTACTCAACAGGGGCATCAAGTGGCATCTCACAGTGCAAAACTGTTCGACACAGTCCGAAAGTATCCCACTTATGACAAAGAAATGTATTCCATTGTGCAGGCTTGGCGAAAATGGAAGCATTACATTTTGGGGAAGGAAACGATCATCCACACAGACCACCGACCCCTATAGTTCATACAGACACAAGGGAAGTTGCAGAACGATCACCATCAGAAGTGGTCCACATATATGCAACAGTTTCATTTGAACATCAAGTACAAGAAGCACAGCACCAATAATGTTGCAGACTGCCTCAGTCGACCACCGATCGTGGCGATAACCACCGTGCCCAACTCTTGTGGGCACAAGACTTCTAATTGGTTGCTTCTCTACAAGAGCGATCTAGATTTTGACCACACATACAAGACACTCTTGGAGGGTAACCGAGTTCCAATTTTTCACCTCCAAGATGCACTACTATGTCACCTAGGACACCTTTGTGTTCCTTCAAGTGAGCGTGCCAAGATGATTTGGGAAGCACACTATAGTTGGGTCGTTGGGCATTTCAGGGTCGAGAAAATAGTGGCAGTACTGCAGAAGTATTTCTATTGGTCAAACCTTCGACATGATGTCGGGAAGTACATCAGATCCTGCACTACCTACGCCATTGCCAAATTGACCATCAAGAAGCAAGGCTTCTATACTTCGTTGCCTACTTCTAGTCGACCTTGGGAATCCATCTCCATGGATTACCTGTCGGGCCTTGCTTCTACTAAGCATGGAAACAAGTATGTTTTCGTGGTCGTTGACAGGTTCTCGAAGATGGCCATTATGGCAGCCTGCAAGAAGAATATCACAGCAGAAGCCACTGCTAAACTCTTCTTTAAACGAGTGTGGGTACACTTTGGGATCCCACAGTCTATCATATCAAATCAGGACAGCAGGTTCCTCAGTACATTTTGGTCTAGCCTCTAGTCAATGCTGGACACCAAGCTCACCAAGTCCACAACTTTCCATCCCCAAACTGATGGCCAGACAAAGGTCGACAACAGGATGATCGTACACATTTTGTGCATGTATAACTCAAAGAATTCACGCACATGGGATGAGAGCCTCCCCTATGTACAACATAGCTATAATTGGGCCCTCCACAGTTCAACCGACCACAACCCTTTTCAGGTGGGCTTGGGATTCCAGTCACTATGTCCCATTGACGTAGCCATACGATTTGCAGCTACTCAGGTTGATTCGGCTCATGTCCAGTCTGAAGTTGCCAAGGCAAAGAGATTCATTGAGCACATTCAACACATTCGCCTACAATTTCATGACATATTGGACATGGTCAATGCTAAGTACAAGAAGCGGCATGATCAACATCGGGTGCAACACAACTTCCAAGTGGGCGACAAAGTGTGGCTACATTTGCAGAAGGAGCGCTTCGTTGGACCCCACTGCAAGCTTCGCCCGATCCGATATGGGCCATACACCATCACCAAGGCTGTAGGGGACAATGCCTTCGAGCTTAGTATCCTACCATTCCTTGGTCTGCACCCAGTGTTCAATGTGGACCGCCTTCGACCTTACTTTCCACCTCTACTGGACACATCTTACATGGCAGAACAACCCACACCAACAGAGTTAAACCCAGACTGCATGGAACAAGCCACAACTGATCGGATTATGGACACACATATCAAGAGCACCCGCCAGAAGAGGATCCAACTATATCGAATTGTTAAAGCAAGCCAACTCCTTCACCAGGGCAAGTGGCTCACCAGGGACCAAGTTCAGCAGAAGTTTCCTCATCTCATGGAGGAACTCAACGCAATGGGGACAATTGCTTCCTAAGGGGGGAGGAATGATCCAGGTGGATATTTGTGACCACCCGCCTATTCCACTTAAACCCCCACCATTGTTTCTTTCAGTTTTTCAGTTTCCTCAATTGTAGCACAATTTACTATTTTTGGCAGTTTTTCGGGTCCTGGACTTCTAGAGCCGTTTTGAGGCCCTAAATGACGTTTTTTGGGCATGGTCCGGTCGATGAATATTAGTTTGTTTTCAACCATGGTATTCACAATTATCATTTGTAGTCCTCAGATAGATCTTTCTAACGATGTATCATATGCATCAAACGGAGATAGTATGCCAAAGTTACGACCCCAGGAAATTGATGTACCAATTTACCCCGATGGGGCCCACATTCGGACGGTTCATCTCCTAGGGTTAGGTTTTTGGATGTTTATGGTTTCTATTGTTTCTCAATAATATTTAGGCCTTCTAACCTCGTTGTAACACAGAGTTCAAAGGCCTGTATCCACCACATCTCTTCTCAGAGATATGCTACCAGCGCCCTAGCTAGTTTATTTCTATTATGTCTGTAAACAAATTTCAGTTCTTTGATATTAATGAAATGAAGTGTTATTTCCACTACATCTTTGTATTCATGGTTATTTGTGTATTCCGTTGCGTTCCTGCATAAATTTGGATCAAATTTTGATTGCGGTCGTTCTGCAATTTCCCCTGTGTCTGTATGAACTGCAGAGGCTTGTGATTAGTGTGTATGATCGTCTCTTTTCCCAGAATGTAATGTTTCCATTAACGACAAGCTTGTACAACAGAATACATTTCCTTGTCACAGGTGGGGTATTTCCAGACAGTATCAAAGAGTGTCTCACTATGGTATGCAACCGGATGCCCGTGTTGAGTGAGAACTGCGCCCACAGCATAGTCAGATGCATCAGTCTCAATCTTGAACGGTTGATGCAGATTGGGCAAGGAGAGTACTGGAGCTAAGCACAAGTGATGCTTCAGATCATTGAATGCTCATTTTTTCTCATTCCCCCACACGAACTTAGCCCTACCAATGCCCTTGGTCACCTGGTTGAGGGCCCATGCAATATGGGAGAATCCCAACACGAACCGTCGATAGAAGTTCACTAGTCCCAAGAAGCTTCGAAGCTCGGTCAGTGTGGTCGGGGTTGGCCAATCACATATGACTTGGATCTTAGTTGGATCAACATGTACCCCATGCTCATCAACAATGTATCCAAAGTATTTGACCTTGTTCATGCCAAAAGATCATTTTTCCAAGCTCGCATATGGCTTGTGCTACCGCAGAGTGCTCAAAACCTGTTGAATATGCCACATGTGCTCCTCCCATGTTCTGCTGAAGATGAGGATGTCATCCAAATATACCACCACAAAGGAGTTGGTGAAGGATCTCAATACATAATCCATCAACCTCATGAAAGTGGTTGGTGCATTTGTTAATCCAAAGGGCATGTCTAGCCATTCAAAGAGACCTTCTTGTGTTGTAGCTTAGATTGGTTGTCCTGAGGGTGGCCATCTCGACTTGGTCCCTTGCTATGTGGGTTGGGGTTATCTTTTCCCTGCTTCGGCTGTGAGGGATTTGCAGATCCAAACTCTCGCCCTTTCTGCTTAAATTTCTACTCGATCTTGACAACGTATCTATAAGTTGTGCCCAATGAGGCGATGTCCAAAAACTCCATTTCTATTTGAATGTATCTATGCAAATAGTCGCGGTATTTGAGTACCAGATGACGATTAGAGTCTTTGATACCCAATTTGGTGCGTATGGTATGGAAAATATTGGTGAAATCTAGTAATGTCTGGTCCCTTTCTTGACGTAGGGTGGTCCATCTGGTGTACTGGTCCTCGTAGCTTCCAACAGGGTAGTACTATTATTTAATGGCGTCCTGGAAGGAATCCCATGTAGGGGCCACCATAAACATTGCAGATTCCTCCACAGTCCTTTGCTCAGAGTAAGTATCCCACCAGTCTTTAACATGGAGAACAACCTTGAGGAGTGCAAAAGTGATATTTTCCCTATCAGAAAAATTGTGGACCGAAAAATACCCTTCGAGCATATTCAACCATTTATCTACATCATCTGCATCTATCAGTCCTTCAAATAATGGAATATCAAAATTTACTTGTATCTTGAAGGGGATTGCATGGTTGCTTGATGAATATGCTTCTCTTGTGGGCAGTCGTCAAAGGATCTGCACGAAGTTGTCCATCATTTCATTCATTTTTCGTGTGAGGGCTTCCTTGAGCAACATTTTAATAGGATCTCTTGCTCCATCATCTTTATTTTCATCCCTCATGGGTTGTTTTCGGGCTCGGCGCGACCGATCTTGTAATGGCTCGATTGGTTCGAGTCCCAACTTCTTGTACCCAGATCTTGTCGGGGACATGCACAAAGAAAAATAAATGAAGAGAAGACCGCTCTGATACCACTAATACGGATTTAGGAGCGGAACAAACTGATTAATAGACTGAATACAATAAACACAGAGATATGAAGAATAACACAGATATCCAGTGAACAATATCTTCTATTGAATAATGAAATAGGTTGAAACTGTAAAACTGCAGAACTGAAACACTTGCTCGAATGATGGTAGTTATCTCTAAGAAGAGATGTGGCTGCTACGCGCCTCTGTCTAAGAAGAATTTATTACAATGAGGATCCAAAGGCCTTTTTGATATTACTCGTGAATTCCAAAACACTAGACATCCAAAAACCTAACCCTAGAAGGTGAAACACCAAAAGTCATGTGGACCCCTATGGGTAAGTTGGTGTAAGTTGGTACCTCAACTTCCCAGGGTCGTAACTTTTGCATACAACCTCCATTTTAGGCACGTCATAGCCTGTTGGAAAGGTCTTTCAGAGAACTACAAATTCCACCATCAAACTCTGACTTTGTCTACAGTTTGACTATGGCAAGCCAAAAAAACAACGTTTAGGGCCTCAAAACGGCCCTGGAAATACAACAAGATGTGCTAACATGAAAACATACAAAATAAGTCAGATGGATTAGGAGAGAGGCCACCAGTATCCACCTGGAGGATGTGTGGGGCTTCAGACAGCCCCATAAGTGTAGAACCCACAATTACAAAGAAGTACAGAAGAACGTGCTGAACAAAAACACAAAAAGATAGAAACACAGAGCGGATTTAGGACCTCATGAATCCGGAGAAGACTGATTTGAATTTAGGAGCGAAGCGAACTGATTAATAGACTGAATACAATAAACACAGAGATATGAATAATAACACATATATCCAATGAACAATATCTTCTATTGAATAATGAAATAGGCTGAAACTGTAAGACTGCAGAACTGAAACATTTGCTCGAATGGTGGTAGCTATCTCTCAGAAGAGATGTGGCTGCTATGCGCCTCCGTCTAAGAAAAATCCATTACAATGAGGCTCTAGAAGACTTTTTGATATTACTCATGATTTTCAAAAGCCTAGACATCCAAAAACCTAACCCTAGAAGGTGAAACACCAAAAGTCATGTGGGCCCCTATGGGTAAGTTGGTGTAAGTTGGTACTACAACTTCCCAGGGTCGTAACTTTTGTATACGACCTCCGTTTTCGGCGCGTGATAGCCCATTGGAAAGGTCTTTAAGAGAACTACACTCCTCTCTTTCTCTAATACCACTGATCCATTGGAGAGGTATTTCAATCTGTTATCCCACATGCATCGTGGGAATTTTTCTCCTCTCACTCTCTCATATATAATTGGGTGAAGGAGGCCCTTTAAGCATGCAATGGATTGTGATGTAAAGCTTCTTGTGAATGAAGCGTAGCCAACATCTGTTTCTTTTTAGAGATAAGCTACCCCATTTTTCTAGTTTGTATTCTACCGTGTTTTTCTATCTTATTTAGTAATAGAAGTCCATTTTCACTATATTTATGTGTTCTCTTCTATATTTTTGTTTATTTCAGTAATAGGTGGGTGGCCACCAATATCCACCTGGATCACTCGCGTGTTTCACTTGGAAACTCATCCCAAGGCTCCAAAGACTTAAGATAACATAAAGTATAAGACTTAGGCTTAGGATAAAATATTAATATTTTGCTTTGGCCCCCCCTTGAGCCCCTTAAGCCCCATTTCATTAACATATTGTGGAATCATAGGCCCCCATGTTTTTGTCGTTCCTCGTCTGCAACTAGTGATGTTTATTTTTCTTATTATTAATGTACAATTGCATATTACATTGTTAGGCATTGAGTGTCATCTACACATTTATACATTGTTAATCCGAGGGTCAAAACTGGGGTATTACACATTGTACATTATTAGACACTCGATATTTCATCGCATACACATTTATACATTGCTAGTCAAAACTGGGGTATTACATTCCCCTTCCCCTATATTTTGCATTGTCCTCGATGCACATCGCTATGTATACATGTACATTTCTATTTTGGGGATCTAACTAGTGGTATTACAACTGGCCTTTGTGAAAATGTGGTTGTGATCTAGCCTTCGAAGATGATGATGAATTAGAATGAAATGAGGAAGGATGGAAGAATCACAATGGTGTTTCAAGAAAGGAAGACCAACTACTCTTTTCATTATTTTAACTCAATTTTTTTTTTTAAATCCAGGTTTCCTTGAGACAATCTTTTCCATAGAGGTTTAAAATCTGAGTGTGTAGGTTTTCATAGTTGGTTGTGATAATGCTTGAAACTTCTCAAGATTGAATATGTAATAGTTTTGAAATGCCAATTGTTAGAGTGGACACTCCACCCATCATTAGGGAAACAAATAAAGTTGTTTAAATTTTTTATAGCACTTGTGAAATATTATTAAAATAATAAAAAAATGGAGTAGGACATGTGAAGGAAAAAATTAAAATTAAAATAAAATTAAAATCAATTAATTTTTGCCCCGGATGGGGTGACACGACACACCGAGTTGGTGACACAGGGACACGCACTAAGGGCAAATTTAAGTGCAGGTTTAATTGCGGATGGCCGCCACCCACGCATTAGCATTAACAATGGGGGACGGCCATCGCAGGGATCATACGAAAGCGACGCTCCCTCGCGCGACCATTTACTCCTCCCGCGAGTTCAGACTGGACATGGATTTGGAAGGACGGATTTGGATGGAGACTAGTTATGGGTTTGCTATGTCATTCGCTTGACCATTCACCATTTCTTCCATGCACTTTGGTGAGGCCTTCCAGGGCTTTTGGTTTTTGGGGAAAACCCATCTGAGACGGCTTGCTCGGGACTTGCACTTGCTACTGTTCTCGTTCGGGGCGTTCAATCTTGCGCTGCATTTTCTTGGTACCTGCATTCACCACCCGGTTTCAATGGTTAGAGAGCGTGCCAGGTCTCGTTGAGGCTCGGCCTGGGACGCCCACAGGGCGCAGCGTCGCAGGAAGAAGCAACTGGAATGCGCTCTTTCTTTGGCGTCCTCAATTCTTCGCAAAAAAGCTCGAGCAGAGCGGCGAATGCTGCTCGACACCATTGTTGAGCAGAGGGCTGGCTGCAACAGGGAAGGTCTGATTTCTAACTTGAATGATGTGAGGGAGGCCGAGCCCGAGGTGGCGCTTCCCACATGCATAGTAGAGGAGGACCTGTCCATTGGAGACTTGCTATGCATTGAGCAGCCCCGAGCTATGGAGGGCTCCGTCCGCGCTTTGAACAGAGAAGACGACGTCCCAGGCTGTCTCATTGAAGAAACAACCTGGCCGGGCGACTTGCCACCGTTTCATGCTGAGAAGACTGCGGATAATGAGGTTAGCGCGGAGCAGAGAAAGGTAGCGGCTGACATGGATGAGGAAATGGATTCGGGGACTGCTCCAAGCAGCGGCTCGGGTGGTGGCCTGCATGGTTTTCTTCTTAGCGACGAACATCTGGCCTTGGTCTTCGAGCTACGTAGCCACCTGGCGGACATGGAACTCAGGACGCTCCTCATGAGCCAGCGTTTAGACATTCTCCTCGGTGCGTTCTCCGGAGCTCCAGCTCAGCATAAGTGTCCCCTGTGCGCGCAGGAGTTTGTTATTCCAGCGAGGTACACTTGNATGAAGGTGACGGTGCAACGGGTGATTAGGTTTTACTGTTTCCTGGCTTTTGTTTACTGCTTTTCTGTTCTATGTATTCTTGGACCATTAGCACCTGTCCTGGTTTCCTTCGGGCAGGACAGGGGCTTCTCAACTATATGTATTATTGCTAAAACTGCTATCAGCCCCTCAGTTATGCTGGTTTCCGGTTACCGGCAGCATTTTTGGTGGTTTTTAGCCATGACTCTGTATTTTTGTCTAAGTTCTATGCTTATCTAATATAGAAGGTACTACCCTCTTTTTTATTTAAAAAAAAAATTAATTAATTAATTTTTTTTAAATATAGATATCCAACACACTCTTTTTTATTATTTTTACAATTTTATTTATTTTCTTGGTGATGGATGGAGCCTCCACTCAAAACATTGGACATTTCAAATTATTATTATTATGGTGATAAATGAAGAGTCCACTCAAAACATTAAGCATTTCAAATTATTATTTTATGTTTAATAGATGAAATGTTTACTTCAAAAACATTGAACATTTCAAATTATTACAGATTTAAATGAAATGTCCACTCAAACATTTAACATTTCAAAATTAATACATATTTCAAAAAATTTCAATATTACCATTATCATATTGCTGCCTTGAATCTTAAATAGTTTTTCTTCGATTGGTCAAACATAAGACTATTTTTTTAGATTCATTGAAGCAGCGTTGTTAGAAGTTTCAAAATGCTTATCAACATACTATATCTTTTTCACGGGACCAATTAATTATTATTCGAGATGGATAAGCTTATTACTTTTGGTGGAACTTGAAGGCTCGGAAAAAATATTTAGCGGATTTCTCTCTAGACAACACGCATATGACAAAACAATTCCGACTTGACTTTAACAGCGGCGTTTGACAAAACAATTCTGACTTGACTTTAACAGTCGCGTTTGACAAAACAATTCCGACTTGACTTTAACAGTCGCGGAAATATTTAACATAAGCTTCAAAATGCTTATCAACATACTAAATTTTTCAGCACTAATTATTATTCGGTAACTATGAGAGACTAATTATTCGATTCGTTTCTTTCTTTTTCCAAAAGAAAATTTGCTCAAAATTATATTAATGATATAATTTTCTTTACATACTGTCATACATGTGATATCAGTTCCTTCACATCCAAAACCACATACATAAAATCCTTTTTCAAGATATTCCAGTAACTTCCTTCAAAACATAACCAAAAACCTATAAGTTCCACTCGAAGGATATGAGGCATAACCCTAATATCCAGCCTAACAAGAAATAATTGAAACAACCCCTTAAAGAACCAAGACTACATAAAGACCCAAATAGAAAAAACAAAAACCTCTACTAGGCAATGAAGTTAAAAAAAGTCCATATGCTTTGTTTCCCCCGCTCCTCCAGGTTCCCACTGATAATATGTTAACCTTCCTTCAGGAGCCCGCAAGGCTTTGGATCACAACACTGAATAGTGATGTCTTGATTTGATGTAAATCAAAATTTCTTATTATCGCTATAGATCTATCTTAATCCTTGATTTATCATGCATAGAGAGTGATCAAATATTTCCTGGTGTAAATTACCCTTTCTTTAAATTTTGCACTATAAAAAAGATTTGAATCTAGAAAGATTTGATTCCACTGAGCCTTTAATAGATCGGGAGTTAAGATGGATCATAGCGTATGTAATTTTTGTTTTTATTAATTGAACCCACTTTTTTAATTGAACCTATTTTAAAATTTTGAATTCTTTGAAATTTAACATCACTTGAAAACTTCTTCCCCACACTGGACTGAAGAACATAATTAATATATATTTTATTGTTTATTAATAACGAGTGTTAAAAAATAATTTTTATTTAATTTAAAAAAAAATTATTAGAAAATTTGTTTTAAAATGTGTACCTAATTTATTTTAGTCAATTAAAATGCAACTACTTTTTAACTTCAATTAAAATACTATTTTTTTAACTTTTCAAAAGTTGAATGAATATATATCCAATTTACATTATTAATCAATTAAAATGTAACTACTTTTTTAACTTCAATTAAAATACAACTACTTTTTTAACTTTTTCAAAGATTGAATGAATATATATCCAATTTACATTTCAAAGGTTGAATGATAGAGCTTCAAATTCAAATTGGATCACTTATTACCTATGTCAACACCACGAGTTTGAAAAAACCAATTACAACACAATTTGACTTTAACACCCGCGGAATTAGCGGAATTATTATTATTCGGTTCCTCTCTCCACAACACGCGTTTGACAAAACAATTTGATCACACTTGACTTTAAGACCCGCGGAATTATTATTATTCGGTTCCTCTCTCCACAACACGCGTTCCTAAATTATTTTTAATTAGATTGGTCAAAACACTGACCAATCTAATTTGTTTTAATCAAATTGGTCAAAACAATTTGATCACACCTGCGGAATTATTATTATTCGGTTCCTCTCTCCGCAACAGGCGTTCCTAAATTATTAATCGGTTCCTCTCTCCCCAACACGCGTTCCTAAATTATTATTCGGTTCCTCTCTCCACAACACGCGTTCCTAAATTATTTTTAATTAGATTGGTCAAATATAAGAGTACTTTTTTGGGGTTATCGAACAGGGCTGTCAGAAGTTTCAAATACTATAAATAATTTTTGGTATATGTCCATACCAAAAGAATCCCAAACAAATTTGAATTGGATAACTCCGAGATGAACAAATTTATTGACATTTATGCCAATATCGAAGCATAGATAATGCCTTACAAACTCACATACTGACTATATGAGATGTAATTTCCGAGATGTAATTTCTATTGATAGGTAATTTTTTTTTTCATAGAAAATTATCCATTATATTAAAAATAATATAATATGTTTACAATTCACTGCTTTAATTGTAGTGTGTTTTCTATGAATAGTCAAAATACAAAAATGAAGCTAAAATTTATGTAAGTCTCGAAGAATTTTTTAGAGACATACTACATGATCTAAATCTTCGTCATTACAAAATACTCTCTCGGAGAGTGGAAATCCATCAGAAACATAACTATAAAAAAACATTGATTCAAAGGAGGAATCCATAGTCATTACAGATTTAGAATATGGGTAAGGCCCTCTTGACCATCCTCCCAATGACTGAATGAGATTTGCCCTTGTCGAAGGAAAAGAGCCTTTTTTGAAAGGCTGTCAGCGACCATGTTCTCTTCTCTATAGATGTGAACAAAAGATAGAGTTCTAAAGAGAGGGATGATTTCAGTTATTCTTTCCATCCAACTGTACAAATTTGCCACCATGATTGATCCCTTTCCATTAAGCTAATCAATAATGATCTTAGAGTCCCCTAACACAAATAAGTCAAAAACCAAGAGTCTTGTGGCAAGGATTAGTGTTGCCCAAGCTCCCAGAAGCTCAACCCTAGATTTTGTGCCTCTTCCACAATTTAAGGTCCATCTATATTATGTGTGGTCATCAATCTTTAAGACTCCACAAGCTCCACAAAGAGTGTCATTATGTTGGGCCGCTATGTCAAACCAAGCGAGAGCTTTGTCCACTAGAAGCAATGTAGTCGAACTCCTAGCTTTAGGGCCTTTTTGTATTTTTCCCACCAACCCTGCAACACCTAAAACAAGATAAACTATTCTCTGCAAGGATGGAGTTCTATCCTCGAATATAGAGTTATTCCTGTCCTACCAAATGTTCCAGCAGATGAAGGATGGAAGAGATCGATAATTCTGATTCTGAGAATACCAATTTTGCATGCATTCAATAACCGAAGTGTTAGACCAACCATGAGTGAATTTCAGAAAAATTTTCACTTCCTCCCAAACTGTAATAGTGAAGGGACAGGTAACAAAAATATGGTTGCTTGTCTATCCCTTTACCCTGCACAAATAACACATTACAGGCCCCTTCCATCCTTTTTCTGCAGATTTTCCCAAGTTAAGACTTTGTTTACACCTACTAACCAGAAAAAAAGTTTAATTTTCATAGGGGAGTCCCAATTCCATAAGTTTCTCCTCCATCCCCCTATCTTATATTTCCAAAGTTTGTTTGACAGAGCTTCATAAACATTTTTAACTGAGATTTGGCCTGATCAGTCACCTCCATTCCATAATAGTTCGTTCGGTCTGTCCACTAAGAATATCCCTGTGTCTATCAATTTTCTTCTGTAGGATTCCCATTCCATTGCAAGATCCCCCTCCAATCCCAACTCGGTACTACAAACCCAGTTTTGCCCCAACACTCCTCGCGCCTCAAGTCGACTTGCCTAGGAATAATAAATGTAAGTTCTTACAGTTAAGTAAAGAAATCAGCTCCTTTGAAAGATAAGAATCATGTCTCAATCCTATAATTGCATCTCTCCCAATTGAAATTGAGTGGCCCGAGCCCGGCTTCTAGACCATCCAATGAAGAATCACCAGTAGAGTATTTCGAATGTTTTTCCAGGACTGCGAACCAAAAGAGGAGAAGGATTCCGCAGAGTGGAGCCAAGATAAGATAGAGCCATGCAGAATGTATTTGTCTTTAATCACTCTTTGCCATAAACCTGACTTCATCAAGGCACACCATAAGGTGTTTGATGCTAAGGCCCCATAAAACACAAAGATATTTCGGAGGCCCCATCCTCCATAAAGCTTTGGTTTAGAGATAGAAATCCAACTGCACAAATGATAACCATTCTTATTTTTGTTCCATGACCACATAAAATAAAAACTCATCTTGCGAAGTTTATTAAGAGTCGCCATTGAGAAGTGTGCTAGTGTTAGCTAGTAAACCGGAAGGCTCTCTAAAACAGCTTTGATTAAAATGAAATGCCCCCCCAAAGATAGCCACTTATTACACCAATGATTGATCCTAGATTCAAACTTGTCAATTAGCCACTGCCAGTCCTCTGTTTTGTAACAATCTGGCTTCATCAAATACCCCAAGTATTTGAATCCCTCTGCTAAATCTTCACAAGAGAATTGTAATAAATCTTTTAAGGACTGTAAAAAAATCGGATCAACACCCGCAGACATAAAGACAGACTTTTGAACATTGATGACCAAACCCGACGCTCCACTGAAAACAAGAAGTATGTCTCGTATTTTTTACCATTCCTCAAGAGAAGCTTTAGACATAATAAGTATATCATCAACAAATAAAAGATGCAGAACCTTTACCAATATCGAAACCTTGATCCCTGTTAGCAAACCATCAGCTTGCGCCCTCTTTAAAGAGAGACTGAGAGTCTCCGTAACCAAAATGAAGAGTAAGGGAGAAAGTGGACATCCCTGACGAAGTCCCCTGCTGCTCTTGAAGAAATCAGACACCTTTCCATTAATTAAAATAGCATAAGACGTAGAAGTGACACAAGCCATAATCCAAGCAGTGGTAGGCAACCCAAAGCCACTTTGAAGCAAAATTAATCTTAGAAAATCCCAATTGGTACAGTCATAGGCCTTTTTTAAATCAAGTTTCAGAATAATGCCTTGAAGATTTTTATTTTTAATGCTATGAAAGCACTCCTGAGCAGTGTCGATTGCATCAAGGATTTGCCTTCCTTTGAGAAAACCCATCTGTTCTTCGGAGAGTGCTCTAGATAGTACCGGCCCGATTCTCTTTGCTATGACTTTAGCTATGATCTTATAACATAAGTTGCAAAGCGCAATAGGGCAAAAATCACTGAAGCTGGATGGTCCATTAACTTTGGGGATCAAGGCTAAAAAAGTAGAGTTAATTGAGCTGATGATCTCTCCACTGACTCTTGATTCCTCAACCAATTCTAGCAAATCCTGACCGACCAGTTCAAAATATTTAAATAAAAATTCAATTGTCCACCCATCGGGGCCAGGACTTTTGTCTCTGGCAAAACCCCTTAAAACCTCAATGATTTCCTCCTTCGAAACTGCCTTTTCTAAAGTATGAACATCTTCCTCGGTCACAATATTTGTGAAAAGCCTTACTGAATTGATCTGATCTTCAATAACATTCTGGCCAGTTTCACTAAAAAAAGACTTGAAGTACTTAATTTCTTCATACTTAATAGCTTGTTGACCCGTATATGAGGCTCCATTTTGATCCTTAACCTCCCAAATATGTTTTTTATTCCTTCTATAACTTGTGAAATGATGAAAGAACTTTGTGTTCTTATCGCCACTTTTGATCCATATCGCCCTGCTCTTTTTCTGCCACATTTCTTCCTCTGCCAATAATAATTTCTTCCTATCAGCTTCAAGAGTGCTTAGTGATTGAGCCAAAGCATCAATAAAGGAATCCTGCAGCGCCTATTTGTAATTGTAATCAATGACCTCTTCAATCTTAGTTAGTTCTAATTGATCCCGATGTCGCTTCTCCCTGGCCCAATGCTTTACTCGCACTTTCAAAAGTGAAAGCTTGCCAACCAGTCTCATTTGTGCTCCTGTAATTAGAAGTAGGCGCAGATCACTCCAAACATCCTGAACCAACCCATCAAAAGAGTCATCATTCACCCAAACCGGATTTAATTTAAACGGGTAAGCTACCACCGGGATCCCTACTCCAATCTCTAGAAAAATTGGAGCATGATCAGACAAGTATGGAAACTCAACCCAAGATCTATATCTCTGAGAAGAAACAATTAGATCCTCTGCAGCATAAAAACGATCAAGTATTTTTGATATGCTATCATTACCATCTCTCCCATTTCACCACGTAGGTACAACCTCGACAGGCATTATATCCACGAGTTTGTTCTTCACAAAAAGATCTTTAAAAAACCCCGCCAATGAGTCAATATGAGTTGTATGTCCCCAAACTTCCCCAACCGAGGTCGTGAAATTTAAGTCACCCGCAATAATTAAGTATTTATGCTTTAACAAACCAGAACCATCCATAGAGTTCCAAAAAACTTTGCGATCCTGACATGGTCCATATACATTTAGAAGAGTAATCTTTCTTTTGTCCATAAGAGATAAGCCTGACAAAAAAATACCACCACTGGTAAGAAAAGGATCAAGAGTTAAATAGTTCGGATCCCAAGACGTCAGAAGTCCACCTGAAGAACCCACAACACTAACAGCGCAAACCATACAATCGGGTCTTAACTTATTCATGAATAATCTTGCATTTTCTACTGCTACCAACGTTTCTTGAAGGAAGATAATGTTGGGAGTTGTTTTGTTCAAAAGTCTACGTAGGGAGGCCACTTTTAGGGGTCCTCCTACCCCTCTAATGTTAAGAGAAAAAAGGATCATGATTTTTCCCGTGCTAGGGCTTTCAATCCTCTAAGCGCCCCTAAATCAGTAATAGCAGGTGTAGTATCTATACGAGAACTGCCAGCCCCTGCCTTCCAGCGAGCACTTCTAGATTTGATAGGTGAAACTTCAAACCCCATACCCCGGGACCATGCAGGATCATAAATAGTATTCTCCCCTCCCCCATGAGAGACCCTAGACATCCCAGGAACTGACTGACTATCCACCAGAAATTTTCCCAAGAAAGTCGGAATAGGGATAGGATTATCTGTTTTAACCATAGAAGGAGCCATATCAGAAATCATCTTATCTAAAGTAGAATCTGTGTAGGCTGACTCGCTATAACCCAGAACACAATCATTAGTCTCAAAACCCGACAAGTGTAAGGGAATCGGAGAAAACCTAGGAGAGACCCCTACAGGACTCATAGTTCTTTCACCTTCCATAACCATGATCTCAGAATCTAAAGGAGGCTTTTCAAGGTCTTGTCCCTTCCTCAAGAATTGATCAGGGAAAAGAATACAGTTTAAATGATCTCGCTCCCACGCAGATAAGGATAAGTAAAGATTGGGGAAATAATGTTTCAACTTACCGACAAATGTAGAATATGTCGTTGTAGGACTGTCCTCTGAGCAGAGTCCCAGATAGTCCAGGGTGTCATACTCTTCAACAACCTGTGAGACATGGCTTGTTGGTAACTCCTCCATAGAATCTTCATCGGCTAAGGAACCATAAATATTTGTGCACTCCTTCCTTAAGTGACCAGTTGTAACATCCCGCTCTTGCGCACTGAGCGAACTTATTCCTTGAGGACACCTGCTTGCAAGTGATCTGGATGATGGATCTCTATATAATGGAGGGAGGAGAAGGATGATGGATCTCTTATGTTTGCCTAACGTTACGCTGCAGAAATCTCTACTTGACTGACTTAGCTTGTGGGAGTTGGGAAGCTCGATGAAGAGTTGTAGCTCGGCCTTGCGAGGCGAGCTGGGAGCTAGCTAATTCTCTAGTTAGCGTGCATGGCCCCTTTGCGGCTCAGGGGGCTACGGGGGAAAAAGAGTACCCCTAGAATTGGCTGGGAGGTACCGGTGAAGTCTCATCGGTCGACAAGTGGGTGTTGGACAGAGCGAGCAGGACATCAACTCAGAGCGGGCGATCAGGCAATGGTATGCTTTCTTCATTTTGTATGGTAGATTGTATTAGTAATATGCTTTGGATCTGCATGTTTAGTTGGTAAGTAAATTGATTGTCTAGCGTTCTAGTTGTTGACTGAATTTTCCTTAGCCTAGCTTGATGATTGATTGGCTCCCATGGCATTCGATTCCTAGCATGTCTTGATCGCCTTGGGTGTATTGATTTGTGAAGTTTGTGGTTGTTTTCCCTTCGTCCCTAGATCATCAGTCCTCGCCTGAGCAGTCGGCCAGGAGCCTGATCTATGGTCGTCGCTTCAGCGTTAATAGACCTATGGATCTCAACGCCCTACTTTTCTGTGCGTGGATGATGAGCGAAGAATGTTCCTGTCAGTCGTCTACCTCCGTTCTTGTCCTTGGTTGATTGTTGATTTTGCCATCTGGCAAAGACCTCTGCGTATGGATTATCTTGCGTACTGGTTGGTTTTTCTTTGCGCCTTGACTGATAGCATCCCTGCGATCATTTCCATGACTTTTCCCATTGGATCCTTGCGTTTCTCTTACTTTTGTCTGCGTTGTATTGGTATTAAGGCAATGAAAAAATGAATTGATTCCCTGTCTGCTTTTTATATTTGGTGTTCTGGCAATGGAAAAACGAAATGACTTCATGCCTGCATTTTTATATTGGGTATTCTGGCAATGGAAAAACGAAATGATTTCATGTCTGCATTTTTTTATATATTTGGTATTCTGTCGATGGAAAAACGAAATAACTTCATGCCTGCATTTTTTTATATTGGGTATTCTGGCAATGGAAAAACGAAATGATTTCATGTCTGCAATTTTTTATATTTGGTATTCTGGCAATGGAAAAATGAAATGATTTCATGTCTTCTTTTTATTATTTAGTATTCTGGCAATGGAAAAATGAAATGGCTTCATGCCTGCATTTTTACATTTGGCATTCCGGCAATGGAAAAACAATTAAATTTCTAAGTCTGCGTCTTGCACTTAAGAATTTCTGGTTTTTTTTTATTACCTCTTTCCTGGCAATTTGCCCCTCTCTGGACTGCATTTCATTTTACTGCTGGGGCGATTTTTTCCCTTGTTGAAGACTGAGTTAAGCATTAAAAACTTACTGATATGCCCACGTTTTGTCTTTTAAAAGCTGACTGATATGCGGTTGAATTACCTACGATTTTGTCATTTATTCCGTACGATTTTGTCATTTATTCCGTGACTAAGATTGTCGTGGAAGGCCCACGCTTTTGGCCTTTAAAAATTGATTGATATGTTGTTAATTACCCACTATTTTGGGTCATTTAAATTCGTGTCTGAGTTTTCTGATTAAACGCCCACATTTTGGCTATCAAAAAGATTGACCGAGTCTGTTGTTAACGCCCAAGTTTTTCTATTAAAACGATGGATTGAGTCGTTGTTAAATGCCCACGAATTGTATGGCATAGTGTTTCGCCATTAACAGTGACTGCATCTTGTTGCTGGTGTGACCACGTTTTTCCCCTTTAAATTGTTGACTGCAGTTGCTGGAATGGATACAAATTTGCCTTAAGTGTTGTCTGCATGTTACTATATTATTGCCATATTAGTTGCCAGGATAATTTTCTACAGTGAGTTATTGGACAACAGTTTCCTTCTTATTGATTAATTGCCACAACGAGTTAAACGGTTAACAGTCATGAAAATTTCCTGGTTATTGCGTTATTAATTGTTTGTTAACAGTTATGTCAATTGCCTTGTGAATTGCTATACTAATTGCCAAGTTAATTAACATGTTAATCGCCTCATCATGCTATATTACTTGTTAGGATAACAGTCATGTAAATCACCGTGTTATTGCTAAATTAATTGTTATGTTGACTGTTATGTCAACTGCCTTGTTAATTGCGATATTAATTGTTAGGTAACAGCTATGCTAACTGCCTTGTTAACTTTGCTACAACGATGTTAATATTTTGTAGTTTCCTTCTCATTATTAATAAGACAGGTAGTATTGTTGGTTCGGTCAATATAGATAGACCTCATGTCGAGATTTAATTGTTCATAAGTGCTTTAATAGTAGCATTCTACAATAAAATCGTTAATGTTGTTAATTAAGTTGATGGCTAGTTGGATGGAGATTTGGATTAATATTGAATTGCCCAATTAGATTGTGATTAATGATTAAATGAGTTTAGTAAGTATTGACCCAAGTAGAGGTTAAAATCGCTAAATTAAAATGTGGTTAATGATTAAATTGTGATGCATAATTTCCGAATCGATTCGTAGTTGATGTTATTTAGATTGAATTTGATGATTTAATGGTGATGAAGAATTGTTGAACTGATTCGTAATTGATGTTATTGATTGAAATTAATGACTAAGGTATAATGTAGAATGGTCGATTGGATTGTATTTAATGTTAATCTGATGTTAAGTTAAAGGCCAATTTATAATTTAGACTTGCTAAAGTTTGATGGATAATCGATGCCAAAACAAATTGTAACTTGACGTGCCCCGTTAGAATGGAACCCATGTTAAATTAGAATGTAATATGGACCGCTTAGCCTGGGTGATTGGTGGGGTCGAGGACAATGTCGTGTGGGCTGGCATCTCCCCTTGTCTTCGTTCTTTTATGTCTCATCGATCTTTCGTGTGGGGGTAGGTATAGTCTCCCAGTTAGTTTTTGGTTCCTAGCACATCGGAGTTTTCTAGAGTCCTTGGTCCGGATAGATTATGTGTGTGCCAAGGTTATTGACGCGTCTATCACGTGGGAACGACATGATTCCTGATGTGGGGATCATGGCGTGCCTTATGGGTTAACGACGAATGATATCTTGGTCGGAGTCGGTGCTTACCATGTGAGTGTGGCTGAGCGTTGTATGTTGACTTGGGCGCATGCGTTGGTTCACATGCCTTGAGGTTCTATTCTTATTCGTCAACGTCGTTATGTCGGGAAGGGAAAGTTGTCCCTTAGCTTGTAGGCGTGTCTTGTTGTGTCGGGCGGTTAGTCTTTACTCCTGTTATTCTGTGCATGTTTTGCCCAGTCGCCCTTGTGCCTGTGCATGGTGTCATAGTTTCCTATTGTCTGGGTTGCATGCTTCTATTCGTCGTCTCTGGTGTGGTCAAGCTATTTCAGTCGTTGCCTTCTTTCCTCTTAACTCTTAAAAAAAAAAAAAAAATTGCACTTCTTCTTCACTTGTCGTCGTAACGAAGGGGACGTTACATATGGTATCAGAGCGGGTTCAACCCTGCGACTGTGGATCACCATGCTTTCCATTGTAGAAACCCTTGAGTCTTAACCTAACGCTATTTTAAAAATTTAACTTGCCCTTGCGATAAGCACGGTTAGATGACACCGTAGAGATTCACGGCGAGGTATCGTGGATGGAAGTGCGACGCCTCCAGAAGTTTCGTGCCCTCGGAGTCTAACCCCCAAGGGGAGGAATAAGTCCTTGGGCTAGATTCGCTTGTAGTAAGGGATGATGGTGGTCTGACACGACCCTTCCAGGTAATGTCAAAGGCCTTGATTCACCATCAGTACTGAGATGAGGCCAGGGCACCTGTACCCCTGAGGGTCCATAACGCGCCCTAGCTAGTACCATTAGCATCCACCGAGAACTCGAGAGAGTTGAGTTTTCGAGTCCACGAGTGTCGCGGACGGCTGTGTCGTCGAGGCATGGTTGTAGAGCAAGGCGTTGTGCTTCACGCTTCGCGATCACGACCTCCAGCATGAAGGTCTGCTTGGTGGTCTTTCACTGAAGGGGAAATCTCTTCTATGGCGGAAGATGCTCCTGCCACTTTGAACATGGTCGTCGATGACATGTCATGGGAACTGCTCCAAGAACGGTTCCAAAAGAGGTATCTTTCCGAGGAATTCGTTGAGCGTCAGCTCAACGATTTTGACGCCTTGCGACAGGGAGAACGTACGGTGCTGAGTACGAGGCCCATTTTTGGAGCTTCTTCGGTGTGCTCCGCACACTCACTGAGAAACTTAAGGTCAACGAGTTTGTGTTGGCCTTAGCATTGGAATTCAGCTTCTACTTCAGGTACCAAGATTACTGGACCGAAGAAAGTATGTTGGAATGTGGGGAGCCAAATTCCTAGCGCGAATTCCCAGTGAAGAGGGCTAGAGCATCTGGATCAATCAGACCCACTACCCTGAGAGATTTGGGCAAGGCCCATCGAAATCTTGCAACGGTGAATAACCGCCAGGCAGAGCACCAGTCGACTGTGCTCGAGACCTCAGGTACCGTCGCTGACCAAATGCTTAGTATTTGATTGATCTCGGTGCTATCGAGAGTTCCATTATGGTGCCACGTTAAAAAGGATTAAAGTAGAGACAGTCGAATAGGATGAGTTCGACTTTGTAGAGATGGCTTTGGGAGCCAAACAAAGGGTTGGAGGAAAGGTTACGGGTTGTACCCTTAACCTGGGAGATTTTTTCACCAGGGACAACCTTTATGGAACGATCTTAATATCTTGTGATGTCATGATCAATATGGACTGGTTGGAATTTCTTGAGGCGATACTCAACTGTAAGATGAAGTGCATGAGCTTGGTCGATGTGAGGGGCAGAGACACGTGATTGTAGGTCGAAAACATGGATTTTCCTTGAGGTTCATCTCTTCCTTGAAACTACGGAAGAGCATGCGCAAGGGGTGTATGCTTTATGTGATCCAATCCTAGCGTTAAAAGAAAAATGAAAAGCAGAAGGTCTAGAACACCTTCTAGTGGTGAGAGAGTTTGCAAAGGTCTTTCCGGAGGAGTTACCTGGGATGCCGCCGGAGATGGAATTGTAGTTTACTATAGACCTAAAACCGGGGACTAGACCGATAGCTAGGACGCCTTATCGGATGTCGACCTCGGAGTTACCGGAGTTGAGAATGCAACTGAAAGAGTTGTTGGACCTGGGACTGATACGTCCAAGTGTGTCACCGTGGGGTGCGCCTGTTATTTTCATACGAAAGAAGGATGGGTTGTGGAGGCTCTGCATTGACTACCGTCAATTGAACAAGGCCACAATCAAGAATCAATATCTGTTGCCGAGGATTGATGATCTGTTCGATCAGATGAAGGGTGAAACGGTGTTCTTGAAGATCGACTTGCGATTAGGATACCACAAGTTACGGATTAAGGAGGATGATGTCCCTAAGACTGCCTTTAAGACGAGGTTTGGAGATTACGAGTTTATTGTTTTACCATTTGGACTGATGAACGCCCCAGGGGTATTCATGAGTTTGATGAACAGGGTGTTCCGCGAGTACTTGGACAAGTTCGTCCAAGTATTCATTGACAATATTGATTTACTCTCGGATGATGGAGGAGCATGAAGAGCACTTACGCTTGGTACTACAATGTTTGCGAGAGCACAAATTGTATGGGAAGTTGTCCAAATTCTCATTTTATCAATCGAAGATTCACTACTTAGGGCATGTCATCTCCAGTGAAGGTATCGTCGTAGATCCAGCCAAGGTCGAGGCTTTTATGGAATGGCCTACGCCGACGAACGTCACATAAGTACGTAGCTTCATGGGTCTAGCAGGATACTATCGACGGTTCGTCGAGGGATTTTCAAAGATAGAAAATCCGATCACGGAATTACAGAAGAAAAACA
>SNQJ01S0002590.1:119009-137425 GCA_010110895.2 Picea sitchensis
CATTCTCTCAATGTTTTTTCCCTTGTGCATATTAGACATTCTTCTTCCTTAAATTCTTCAGGTTCAATTGATTGGTTATTACCCAGTGATCTGGGACTGGCAGGTGATATGGCTTTGGAATGGGAGTCATACTTATCTTTGCTTAGGCGTAATGGCATTTTCCTGAATAATGAACAGGACAGAATCATTTGGACATGGAACAAGACTACAGGTGATGTCACTGTCAAGTCGGCTTACACAACATTGGTAGACATGCATGTGGAAGAGGAACCCGAATGGTGGTTCAGAGCTATTTGGAAACCACAGATTGCTGTCAGAATTATATTATTTGTTTGGTTATGCCTGCAAAATCGCATTCTCAGGTGAAAATTATAAGCTTCGTGGAGGTATTTTCCCTTCTGTTTGCCACCTTTGTTTGAGGAATGATGAAACTACACAGCATCTTTTAGTAGGTTGCGAGGTCTCTCAATATATTTGGAAGGAAGCCTGTTTTATATTAAAGCTTCAGGATATCTGGATTTCACAGCCACTGGTGGATAATTTGAAGACTTGGTTTATGGTCTATCCGAAGCATAGTATGGTTCTCTTTTTTATTCTCTGGGGCATTTGGAGGTTCAGGAATAAAATTTTGTTTGAAAATGCTACTAGGAATGCTGATGGTTTATGCATGAGAATTGTTATGGCCATTAATGAGGTCCCTGTTTCTGCTGATGGAGATAAGTTCACATACATCTTAAATCCAATTTATTTTGGCCAAATCCAATTGGATTTTTTGATGGAGCTGCTACAGGTTTTTTGAGTGGTGTTGGCATAGTCTTAAAACTGAGTAATTCTCATTTCTTTAAGGCCCATCTGGCGATTGGTACAGGCACTAATATCAGAGCAGAGTTAGTTGGTTTATGGGGTTTGCTTTTTTTCTCACTCAGGTTCCAGAGTTTAGACTTGATGGTTGTTGGTGATTCAAAGGTTGTCCTGGAATGGTTTGCTGGTATTTCTTCCTTGAATGTTCTCTCATTACAGTGTTGGAAGAGAAAGACTTTGGAGCTTAAAGCTGCTTTCAATTTGATTCAATGTTCCATATACACAGGTCTTACAACACGGTGGCAGATAATCTTTCTAAGTTTGCTTTGGATAAGCAGGTTGGGAAGATGTTTTATGAAGAATTCTTTGATGGCTCTATAGCCAATGCTGGCTCCTTCAATGTTTTTTGAGCACATGAATTGGTCTTATCCCTTTTGCAGTATATGTAAACAGTTGTTTGGTCTTGTATTCTCCAGACTTTGTAGTCTTCTAAGATAGCATGTTATAGTCAAGGTGAAGTCGTCCTAGTATATGTCTATAGATGATGTTTTTTCAAACAGATAGAAGACACTTTGACAGCAAGTCATGGCTATTGTCTCTAACTGTCTATTTGTACTAGAAAGTTTCTTTTTATTTTAATGAATATCACCTAAACTTCTTTTTCCTTTGGAAAAACAAAAGCGCAACATTCCGTCATAGCCTCTAGGAAATAATCAAATCCAAACTCATATTTCAACTACAGGGTATGCAGGAGTCTGAATTTTTCATACTAGAAGACCCAGGGGAGGATAGCTGAAACTGAATATAATCGAGTCTTGGGTTCGCGAGGCAGCTTGCCTTTGTCGAATCCTAAGGAATCCTGACCAAAACTAATGAAAATCCAAAGTTCGATTCCATGACGCTTGTGTTTGCCATGTTGCAGTGTTCTGTAGATCAGATTTGTCACTTATTGGTGATCCATAATTGGATCGGGAGGAAGGCGAACCATCTAAACAGGTGAACTATCAGGCTTCAACAATGGACTTTGGAGGAATGTGGACAGGCAGGGGAAATCCATTAAAAGCCGGCCTGTGGATGGGAAAGAGAACACGGAGAGTGGAAGAGAGATCCCAACCAGGGATTAGGATTGCTATAGCGAAGCTGCTATTAGTAAAGCCAGCAAGCACAAATACCGCCAGCGAGGGAGTCTCAGTGCTGTAGTGAAGATTTTGTCGGTGAGTGGCCAGTAGAAACCAACAACAAGGGAGTCTGAACAGGTTTTGGAGCAGAAGAGAGCGCCTGTGAAAGGAGGCTCCGAAGTCAGCCTGTGCATGGATTCCAAAACAGTTCGAAGAGCTTGCATGGGTATATATCTCATTGCAGAAGCTGTTTGTGTGTGCATGTTTTAATGCAAACCTTTTCCATCTGGATTTTCTCTCCACTTCAAATCTTCTGTGTNTTATTGGTGATCCATAATTGGATCGGGAGGAAGGCGAACCATCTAAACAGGTGAACTATCAGGCTTCAACAATGGACTTTGGAGGAATGTGGACAGGCAGGGGAAATCCATTAAAAGCCGGCCTGTGGATGGGAAAGAGAACACGGAGAGTGGAAGAGAGATCCCAACCAGGGATTAGGATTGCTATAGCGAAGCTGCTATTAGTAAAGCCAGCAAGCACAAATACCGCCAGCGAGGGAGTCTCAGTGCTGTAGTGAAGATTTTGTCGGTGAGTGGCCAGTAGAAACCAACAACAAGGGAGTCTGAACAGGTTTTGGAGCAGAAGAGAGCGCCTGTGAAAGGAGGCTCCGAAGTCAGCCTGTGCATGGATTCCAAAACAGTTCGAAGAGCTTGCATGGGTATATATCTCATTGCAGAAGCTGTTTGTGTGTGCATGTTTTAATGCAAACCTTTTCCATCTGGATTTTCTCTCCACTTCAAATCTTCTGTGTACAATTATTAGTGTGGATGCGTTGTTTACTCTGATGTGCATTTCTTATCTGTCATCAATTTGAATTCTGTAGTAGCTTTTATGGGCAGAGAAAGATTGTTTGTTAACTAAAACACAGTGGCATCCATAATAAAACAAGGAGCACACCATTTTTTCTGCAGTACTTTTGTAATTCCAGTTGGAATTACCTACGGATTTGTACTGCATTCAGGGTAATTTTCTGAAGGAGTATTATGTTCCAGATTAGGAAGCATGTAGTTTGAGCAAGCTTTCTTTTTAAATTTCTGAATCTACTAAACCCCGCAAGGGCAGGTATTCTGTTTAGATTTCTATTTTCTTGGATGAAATCATGGATACATGGTATTAGAGCACCAAGTTCCTATTTAAGTGTGGTCCGGGCACATATGTTATCGAGGTCTGTGAATGATCCAGACTCGTAAATATTTATTTTGCTAGATGATGGATAAAATATTTATTTTGCCGGACTCAAGATAAGATAAGATAACGGGCAAGCTTTGACAATGCATATTGCCAAACACTGTAGAAAGACAGAAGCTCAAGTGACAAACCGGGAGCACTTTAAAATCCTGTTGAAGAAGCAATCTTATCCAATAGGATACGAAAGAACCCAATAGATTTGGTGACAATAACTTTGCCAAAAACAGTTCAAAATGTGCGAGAATATAATGATGAGTTATATTAACGTAGTATAAGATTCAGCAAAAGATTAACAAAGTGTATTTGAACTCAATACCAAAAAATTAGGTCTATTTCTTTTTTATTTTTATTTTTTTTAATATTAAGAAATTATAAAATGCAAATATAAAGAAAGTGCATTTATTATGGAGTTGCTATACTTTTGGATGCTCTACTAAACTATGGAACAATAAACAATAAGATAAGAATGGAATTGTTTTCTTTTCCTAGTGACCAATATTTAACATGGCCCAATAGCCATCTAATGTTAGGGTTAGCATTTTTGCATGCCTAAACTCTCAAATAGAGTTGGGGTTTTGGACCCTCTAGAATCTTCCTAAAAGTCCACACTTTTAGATCCACATGTGTGAGTAATGGAAGTAGATGTGGCATCCACTCAGTGTCACGGTGGTCAATAGGATAGGTCAACTTGTAGGAGGCATAATTTCCTCATACAAATTTTGATTTAGGTGATCTTCACGGCATTAGAAAGCTTTTGATGTGTAGAACAATGTTGGGAGCCTTTGTTCACTACGTATTCACCCCAAAAATGAATGTTTAAGGCCTCAAACATGCTCCGAAATTTTTTGGACCCCAAATTACCAAAGCGGAACCTGCCCTTAAAATGGGCCCTAGAAGCCAATAACTCCAATTTTTCCACTCGGAGAGTACCAAAATAAATGAAAATTATATAATGATCCATTTCATATCATACCTCCCCATCTAGGGAGATTTTGGGTCCCCAAAATATTTTTCTTAAGGAGGTGAACAAATTTTTTCTTTACCTTCTTGAAGTACCATTTGGCCTTGCCTTGATGTTGCCCTTTCAACCTAGCTTGCCAGAGTTCATGCAATCTCATTTGGTTGTTTTGGAATTCCTTTGCAAAACAATATCTTTTGCTAACTCTATCTCAACTTTTGGTGCTAAGTCCTCTATGGTAGGTAAGACTTGGTCATCAGTTTCCATGTCCAAAAAGGAAGGCGTATGGAGTTCCAAATTTTCCACATTCACTATTGAGTAGACTAAATGCACATATATGGGGGTAGACTAATTCTATAGGCATTATCACCTACCTTCTCCAACACTTCAAAAGGACCATACGACAAATCCTTGATCTTCTTACCAAGACCCTATAGACTTTCTTTGTTTAGATGCAACCATACTGTCTCCCACCTTGAATGTCTTCTTAATTATGCATTGATCATGCTAGGCCTTGTACTTTTTATATGACTTCTTCAATGTGTCCTATACTTGCAAAAGGATTTGCCCTATCTTATCAATGGATTTATTAGCCTTCAATGCTTCTGATGTGGTGTCTTTCTTCACTCCTTGTTGTGCATATACAACATCTAAGAGCGAAGGTGGCAAATACACAAAGCAAGCTTCAAAAGGGGACTTGCTGGTAGAAGTATGGATTGCTTTGTTATAAGAGAGCTAAATATAAATCAAATTTTGTTCCAAGACCTTGGATTCTTTTGATTGCATTACCTCAAAAGTTGAACCAATGTTCAGTTCACTACTTCTGTATGCTCATTTGTCAATTGATGGAAAATTGTAGATCTCCTCAATTTGGTGTCCATTTTCTCCCAAAGTGTAGTCCAAAAGGCACTGAGAAATCTGGTATATGTATGTGAATGATGCTCCATGGTACCTAAAAGTGCACCTAGACCTTTTCAAAGAATATGTTTGCCATGTCTTGTCCCTTGACAGACTTTTTACAAGGCATGAGAATGCACATCCTAGACCTTTTCAAAGAATATGTTTGCCATGTCTTGTCCCTTGATAGACTTTTTACAAGGCACGAGAATGCAGATCCTAGACCTGTCAACTACCACAAATAGATAATCATGTCATTTTCCGGTTCTTGGAAAACCTCCCATTAAATCCATGGAGTTGTCTCCCATTGTCTAGTAGATATAGGTAAGGGATAATATAAACCTTGCTTTCTATTACTGGGTTTGCTGGTACAACAAAGTATGCATTCTATGATAAATCAAGCTACATCTTCTGACATTCTACGCCAATAAACATACCTTTGTCAGTTGACAACTATCTTTCCAACACCAAAATGCCCTACAACTTTGGAAGTCTGAGCGTCTTTGATAAACTACAATCTTTCACCTTTAAGAACACAAAGCTTGTCTAGCTTGTATAACAACCCATTCTAGAGATGATATTCATCCTTATTCTACATGAACTTGGTCTTGCAATGGTTGAAATATCTTCTGTGTATGCCTCTTCGTATGCCTCATGGGTGAAAGGATCCATGTGCATAAGAGTTCCTCAAGTTGTGATCTTGGATGTGAGTTGCCTTGAAAGCATGTTTTCCAATGTATTAGTGCTTCCCTTCAGATGAATTTGTTATAAAACCTCATCCACTTGTAGTATTTGGTTTGTTGAAACTTACTTTGGGCTTGCAAATAGAGTTCCTTTTCATATGTAGGGTGTTTTGAGACTCTACCATGGAACATTTCATAATGATAGCATACCAGCTTACCTTCCCACACCAATATTGCTCCCAAAGCATATCCACTTGCATTTGTCTCCACTTTGAAATGCCTCTGCAAATTGGGCAGTGCAAGAACTTGTGCTTGACTAATCTTTTGTTTCTTCTCTTCAAAATCTTTATGTTGATTCTCCCCCTATTGGAAACTCTTGTCGTTGGTTATTATGACATGGAGTGGTGCAACTACCATTGAAAATGATGCTATAAACTTTAGTAGGTACCGTGTTTCCCCCACAAAGATCCTAATTTCAATGACATTTGTGGGASTTGGCCACTTGACAATGGACTCCATCTTTACAGGAACAATCTYGAGTTCCCCTYCACCAATCATATAMCCCAAATAAACTAATCATTGCTGAGMAAATTCACATTTCTTAACATTTGCTAGTAGTTGATTCYTTTTTAGRRTCTYTAGCAYRTGCATGAGATGTGAGATATTATTTTCCTAGGTAGAGCTATAAACCAATATATCATCTAAGTACACTATTACAAATGAATCTAGAAAGGGACACAATGCATCATTCATCAAACACATAAACCAAAAGGCATTACCAACCATTCATATAGACCTTGTCTTGTCTTGAAGGTGGTCTTCTAGGTGTCTTCTTCTCTAACTTGTACCTGGTGGTATCTCGATTTGAGATCCAACTTCGTGAAGTACCTAACATCCTACATTGATTTAGCAAATCATCGATCCTGGGTATAAGGTATTGATTTTTGAGGGTGATCTTATTTAGATCTATGGAGTCAATACACATTCTCCAAGTCCCATACTTCTTGGGTACTATGATGATAGGTGACCCACAATGTGAGGTTCTTCGTCAAATTACTCCATGCTCCAATAGCTATTACAATTGTTTCTTCAGTTCATCTACTTTCTGGATGAATTGTTTATACTACCCAATGTTTGGGAATGGGGAGTGAGGCAACAATTATGTCTCATGCTCCACTTCCCTCTTAGGTGGCAACCCTTTAGGCTCCTAGAACACATCTCTATACACCTGCAAAATCCCCTTCATATGATGTTTCTGCTCTTTATTACATCCCTCCATATATGCCTTTACTTTTACTAATTTATCCCCTGGCTAATTCTCTCTTAATGAAACCCTTTAGGATCCTAGAACACATCTCTATACACCTGCAAAATCCCCTTCATATGATGTTTCTGCTCTTTATTACATCCCTCCATATATGCCTTTACTTTTACTAATTTATCCCCTGGCTAATTCTCTCTTAATGAAAGCAATACAAACTTTCTACTTGAACTTATCAATTTTTTGGCGTGGTTAACACTTATTAGAGAGATATTGGATTTACCTTTGTGTTCATTGATGATGGATGAATTCTCATTCTTGATTAGGTGGCATTGGTTTGTTCTCCTCATGAATATTACATTCTTCATGTACACGTAGGGGCTTCCAAACACTATACCATAAACATTAAGTGGTACAACATCTACCTCTACTTCATGATCCAAATCTTGAGGGCTGAGATCTGGATGGATTGAATTGCCGAGAGAGGAGGAGCTTAGACGTGCCAATCTTGCATGAAAAGAAGCATGGGAAAAAAAAACATGTAAATGAAGTACTTGGGAGGTGAGGCTAAAAAATGAGCCTCACCTCTAAAACTAGTAAATCACTTAGAGCTAATTAATCTCACAATCAACAAAAAAAATATGAGAGAAGCCAAAATGAGTAACTTGATATTATGAGAAGGCTTGCTAGGCCTTTATATATCATTACAAAATGGTCCATTGGACAAAGTCAAAAAGAGTTCATTAAATGAGTCTCTATTATTAGTATAATAGATCTAACTACCCGACTAATTACGTAGTGGAAAATAAAACCCAATACAATAATGTAAATAGTTCATTAAATGAGTCTCTATTATTATAATAATAGATCTAACTACTCAACTAACCAAATAGTGGAAAATAAAACCCAATAAAATAATGGAGAGTTGGGACTCTCTTTGACTCGTATGGGGGCAACCTGTTAGCCCAATTAATTAATGAGTAGGTGGACATCTATATGGTCAATCTATTAGTTTTGTAATTTTATGACTTTTTACATTCGAATTTAGACCATATACCCCCTAAAATTTGGGTCATTAATGATGTTGTAGTATCCCTAGGGGATTATTTCTTTATCAAATCTTGCAGAGGTATTTCCAAGAGGGAAACAAAGAGGAAAAATATTGAAGATACCCCCATCAAGGAATCAGTGGACCAAATAATTGCATGGAATCTTGGCAAAGTTCGCCAAAGAAATGCAATAAACACAACTTTTTCCTTGAGCGCCTTTGCAGTTGCGAATTCCATCACTGTCACTGAGCTCAATGATATGTTGGATACCTATAAAGTAAGGGTATCAGTTCTAGAAGAACAACTGAAGAAGCAAAAGATTCATATGGAAGATGGATTCATGCATTGGGTAAATGAGAAAGATCAACAACTCAAAGCTGAAATAGAAAACCTCAACAAGGAACATTTACACGAAGTGGAGAGGCTGAGAACATAGTCCCAAGAGGAAACCACTGTCTCTGAGCAACACAAAATGCCAATCAAATAATATGAAGCCAAAGTACAAACCCTATAGGATCAATTGAATGAAAGTAGAAAAACCACCATCATCCTAAAAAATGTAAGGAGAGAAGCCAAGATAAAAAATAAAGATATAAGAGAAGCACAAACACAAATTTTCACTAAGTTGGATAAGATCCAACAATGTTATGGTGATCTAATGAAGCTGCCAAATTAGGTAGAGGCACAATTGGAGCAAAGAAAGGCTTCCCAAGATGCTTTTGATGATGTTATAAACTGGAAGAAGAAGTACGCAAAAACCTCTTCAAATCTCCCAAAATTTGATCATAGGAAAAAGGGAAAACCCAAGTACTACTGGATACACGGAAGGCCTCTTTTCAAGACATTGAGGAAATTGTCAAGATCATCACCAAAGTTTGTTTAAGGATATGTAACTCAACATAGGACATTTTAGAACAATTTGGCCTGCCAACAATGGATGAATTAAACCAGGCAGTGCCCAACAAGCTAAGAGTTGTAGAGGTGGAACAAAGCATAAACAACAACAAACAAGCCAATGAGAGGATTAGTGAAATAAATTAGGTGGTTTTGAACAACTTCTTGAAAAGACTGATACATTTTTCCACTACATTCAATGTAGATGTTCAGAGAGTGCATAAAGAATTGAAATGAAATGTGGTAGAGAAGATCTATGGAGAGCTACAAATAAAAAAGATGTAATCTGATCATATTGAAGACATCTTCAACGCTCATAATCTATGGGCCGCTTATAGAAAGGGTGCTTGTTAAAAGATCTTCCTAATTTTTGTATTTTGTTATAACATCCTCCTATATTGTAATATGAAGAGAAATCTAAGAGATAGAAAAGGAGAAAAGAGATAGAATAGAATGATCAGTAACTGCAGTATGAGTAGTTACAAAAGCCGAAAGTCCTCCCTTGTTCTATAAAAGAAAGATTATTGTAACAGATAACAAACTTTTTCCTGACATATTATTGTAATATTCTTATTGCATGAATAAAAGACAAAAGCTCTATTTGGTGGCCATGGATGGTATTTGATGGTGATATGGGATTTCTCTTTATTTCTAGTGAATGTTAACTGGTTTTATAAATGACCATGCATATGAAATTTTCTTTGTGTATATGTTTAATAAAACTAACGAGTTCATGGTTGTTATCAGATGCAGTGACAATGTTTTGAGTGTAGTAAATAAATTTTTATGTGCCATATCGGTTTCATTGTTGTTGTCACCTATTTCCGGAATTTTTGTGTAATATAATTTAATGTTGTATCTGACTCTTCTAGATTAGCTCCTAACTAGGATAGATTAGACTAATAGATAGATAGGCTTTGTTTTCATCAAACATATTTAGAATTAGAATAATTATTAGAATTAAATTTGATTTCCTTCTCTACTATTTAAAATCACAGTGGCAACCAGACCCACATACTGCTCAAAGTTTGCTACCCCAAATGACAATTAGTCTAATTGGGACTCACCATCAGGCATACTCCCTTATTGATTGACAAACCATTTTGACCCATGAACATAATTCGCGCTAGGAGGGCCAACAAAATGAATGGATCATAAAGAATTTCCTAATCCCAATTATACCCATTCTACTCTGCAGACAAATCCCACTCAGCAGAGTGAACCCCATTCTTTTGATGCTGAGCGAACACTAGACCCACAACTTGCTCTAGTTCCTACGCCTATTCAATTTTCAAGTCATCAGAGTGCATACCGACTCCACCCCACAACATCAACTTCTCCTAGGTTAGACGTTGATGATGTCGCTCAATTGCTGCAGTGCTCTCATACACTAACTCGAGCATTTAGTAAGAAATTGGTCGCGAACTTGTGGAATATCCTCTCCTTGAAAGACATAGACAAACCAAACCCAAAAAACCAACCAAAACCAATGTTCCGACCAAACTAGCCCAACCACCACAACCCCTAATTACAATATATTCAATGGAGTTTCTCACCCTTCTGAGCTAAGTTTTGAAGAATATTTCTCTATCAGTGCTAGTGAACCACCACTTCCTCCTAATTCTACTCCATTTACTCCTAGATATTCTCCCGAAGAAGATTTTTTAGAGGAAGAACCTCAAGGAAATCATTTAGAAAGTAGTCCCAGAGGAGAGATGGCCAACCGTAATGCTAACCAACCTTGGCTTGCCATGAAATACTCCTAGGATGAACCCCAATTGTACATATAAATGTAACTGTACTTTTCATATAAGCTGGTGAGATGAACGAACAAGACCTTGGTTTGGTTCTGCGCACATTGAGTTAGTGCACATTCTTTGTGTTAAAGAGTGCGTGCAACTTAAAAAGGATTATAGCACACCATTGAGTTAGTGCACACTTTGTGTTAAAGAGTGCTGCAGCAACTTAAAAGGATTATAATACATTTTAATATATATATATATATATATAGCATATATATATATATATATATATATATATATATATATATATATATATATATATATATATATATATATATATAGCACGCTTCTATGTAAGCATCGTGGAAGAATAACACACACTAAAAGTGGAAACAACTTTGAAGAATACAACGACATCGTATAAGTGTGTGAAAGGATGCATGCATCAAAAGAAGAGCCGCTTAGGATTGTTATGGAAAATCCCCTAAACTGGTCTAAGGAAGGAGATGTATAATTCCCTTTAGAAATACCACCGATTCCACCTTTAATCTACTCCCAAACCATATCTAAACTAAGTGACAGAGAAAGAGGAAGAGAGGGTTAATGGGTGCACCTTCAATCCTTACAGATGGAGTCAATCTCTTTCACTTGTTTTCACCTCCTAGATCACAGCGATCTCCTCCCAAAGCTGAACTGCAAGGGGTTAGGAATACATTGCAGCAACTTATACAATCTCTAATGATTCGTGCCACAAATATATAAATAAATGCTCAAATTAATGTGAAATATTGCAAACATAGGGCTTTGGGACAAAGATAATTTCTTTTATTCAAAATTCAAGATAAAAAGGTTACAACCTTTGCTCACGACCTCTCTACGAACCAAGTCCGGATCCTCCTGTCGTATTCCAAGTACATCAGTCCCACGTTATATTTTCACAACCAATATATCATCAAGGAAGGAGGAAGGGTTGTATAAGAAGAAAGTGTTGGAGGGGAAAGTCGTGAGGATAAAACTCAGAGTAAGATGCAAATCTTGGGTAATGAAAGGGAAGGGATTTTGCAAAATATTTCTTTATCTTGTTCATGTCCTCTAAATGACTCTCTAAGACCTCTTTTTATATGAGAAAAAATATGGTTATTCGGTTTGGGGATCGGCTACAAGTAAGCCATGGTTAGAAAATCCTCCATAGCCCGTAAACTCTGCCCAATTCCATGCAATTTTATATTTTTTGCAACTTTGAAGGTAAACATGGACTAACTAGCATGCAACACGCCATGTAATGGCTAACTAGCATGCAACACGCGTATGTAGACTATTAGTGCAAACAAGGCATCACGCATTAATTACCAAAAAGGTTGTTTTAGGAAGGGACGCTTCAACAATATTTTATAAAGATGCAAAATGGATGGGCCAATGTCTTAGATGCATAGATGTGTATTTTGGACTATATAAAAGATGCCGCCTAATGTGAGGTAAGAAGAGCAATTGATGGTCAAACACATTACAAATATCTTTAATACGCTAAAGGTACAGTTAAGTGGAGCTCGACGAGTGTTCATGCGAGCGTAGTTACCAACAAAATAATGATAGCGACTGGGAGGCATACCCAAGCCCTCTGTGATAAACTAAGCATACAAGCAATCAAGTACACTGCAGATCGATGTCACCTATATAGTAATCATGACTATGAGACAAATATGAATGTCAATAAAAGTGTAAACTTAACAATACACAACGGATCTACATCTCAAAATCATTTGAAGATATCCAAGTATAATATGATATGCATTTTCAGGAAGTATCGAAGCTTATGGTTGGAGATGAGAACTTCATAGCTCAAACAACAACTCAAGATCTTAAAAAATCATGTAGGAGTATGATAGGAGTGTAAGATTCACTACTTTGAGGTCTCGACATGCCATCTGTAAGCACTAGAGGATCTTGATCATCATGCACATAACTTCATTGATTCTGAATACAAACTTGACTGGACTCTCGGGATGGACGCACTCTGGCTGAAGTTCAAGAGATCAAATGCAGAATGGACGATTCAGGTTGGATAAAACTCTTGCCTTGACAAGCGCATGACAAAATTCATGAGACTCGGCAAATATATTGATTAATATAAGTATGTGATAATGTGAGGGGTACCCTTACAAACTCCATATGTTTGGAAGAGTAACTAAACAGAGGAGGACACAACTCCATGTAACGATAACAACTTCCTAAGGTCAAATTAAATCCCAATGCTTAGTGAACAAAATGAAATGATGTGCTTCTTGTCTGGTTACGCACTCATCTCATCACATAAAAGAGAATGTATATCCATTCCTCTTTGAATATTTGATTTTGTCTCTTTTCAAATCTCTTTAAATTTGAGCTTGAAAAAGAATAAAAATAATGCTACGTTACAAATAATCTCCCTCGCTTCCTAAATTGTAATATAACCATACTTCCTGAAGGTACTATGGAAAACTCAATATGCAGGAATGTTTGATTTGATGGACCTTGTATAAGCAATACCGAAACCATACCTGCTATTTACAAGAAAATGGATAAGCGTTGCAATATTGTCGGAAGGGGTGTACTAAGAGACTACAAATATCTAAGGAAAAGAGGTGGTGGAAGGGACTAGGAATGGCTGCATTAACCTCCACCAAACAAATACCTTACTTGATTTAATTGCCTAGGACCAGAACATTCCTCTAACCCAAAAAAAGTAAATTACCAGTCAGACTAGTAGTTGGGAAGACCTCCTCAAGATTTAATGAGGATGGGGTACCACCCATCCTGTAAGGCTTTCAAACCCGATCAACGATCGAATCGCTTCACAACCTTACGAAAGGAAGGAAGGTGTGTAGAGGTAGACCTCGCTAAGAGTGCGTAGACGAGATAAGCTCGGTTTAAGGAAGGTCCATGTGATGAGCGCAGCTTTGGTTGCGGATATGGCTAATACTACGTTATGATACAAGTCGATAAACGAGGTTGGTCCCTCTTTGCTTGGTATTGTGTAAACCGCTAATAATATCCTTGGAGGAGGAGGAGTAACCTCCGCCCTACCGGAAATGGAAGAAATAATTCATCATAGAGAATCGGTATAGTCAGTGGCTAGTGGTAAATCCATTGGGAGGATCGAAATGGTTGCGGAAACGAAACTCTTCCCGCAATGTGATCACGCCTCTTCCGGTTCGACATATAAGCATTTTCCTGTTTTGTGTATTGAGCTGGAATAATGGATGTATGCTTTGATTTATATATATGTGTGTGTGTATTTGTAAATGGTTTATGCGGAATGATCATGATGTGTATATGCACTCATCTCTTGTGAACTTATACTTCCGACTGATAGTCTGTATGCCACAACTTAGCCCTTGAGGCTTCTTGGAACATAATCATGTAAGATGACTGAAATAGGGAGGACGTCAATTTGAACCCCGTCCTTCCTAATAGAATGAAGCTCCGACTTTGCCATACCGATTCCGCATCTAAGTCCCAATCCATTTCATGGTAAAGCCCGAAGGATAACGGTTGACCTTGAAATGGAGGTTTTTTCATTTGAAGATGAATGGACGCAGATCCGCTCTAGAGAGGGACCCATATGACCAATACCCAGAAACCTTAAGCTAGGCTTAAGGAAGCTATGTCCTCTTGGATCCGGAGCTCCGAAAGTCTGACTCTCGCAAGAGAATCCCCGACTCCAATTTCAGCCTTTATAATCGCCTAAGGTAACCGTGAGACTTGGTTCTTGTGTGTCGACTGACGTTAGGCTATTCTGCCGTTAGGGGAACCCGATTGACTAACTAGACCGGATCTAAACCCTCAAGACCGAGTCGCATGGACTCCGTGAACTCGTAGAGCGGCAGGGATCCTTCGTCCTTCCCGCTGATATACCGGATGCGCGATACTAGCCCTCTTTGTTTGGGAGATTGGGTACCCCTGAAGTATAAGAATATTCTTTGCATCACAACACTTCAACAACGAATCTCCTGAGAAATCCGTAGAGTTGTAGATCTTATAATCTATATGGTCGATTCCTCAATTGAGATCCGGGAGAAATGTTGTATTCGCCGGGCTTCGAGGGTGATGTGGAAAAGGATACCTCCTGAGATGTGGATCTAAATTGACGCGGCTACATGTCAATTTGGTTTGCGTGCATCACATGCCCTATAGGCCCTGTTGTCGCCCTAATGCAAACTTGCAAACGTGAGCTAAGTCCGCTCACTTAATGTGTCCTCGGACATAAATGTCTAAGTCCTTAATCATTACCTTCCTTCCTATGGTACTTCTTCCGTCTAGGCTTTACCTCCTAGGGTAGCTTCAAGGAAGTTGTCCTTGGTTGCTAAAATGGACGTGAATTACAATGTTCTAGGAGTTAGTTTTAATTGGATTATAGGCCAAAGGAAACTAGCTCATATGACAAGCAAGAATGCAAGTGGCAAGTCTAAGTTATGATGAGGAGAAGCCCCTTCCCTAAGTCAACAAAGACTAGGTGCTCCAAGGTTAAGTAAATTGGGTCAACTATGTTCAAGTGTGTTTCGTTATAACAAATATTACAATTAGATCAAGCCACCCAAACCCCACAATGAGAAATACTTCAAGATTATACAATGTTACAAACTTATAGCAATACAAGATATTATACAAAGATACAAATAATTTCAAAACCCTAGCTGGCATGCCCTAAGTGGCTTTTAACTCTTACTTTGGACTGCCTTCATCTGCAATCTAACCACTCAGCACTTGTTGATAAAACAAGCCATGCTTCCCCGAGAGGGATACTCAAACACTTGTTTACCCACACCACAACAATGATTTTCATTCAATAAGATATTCAATGATCAATGTGATAATCACCACATCATAATGATAGAACAACTAGCAACAAAATGATAGATATATCAATGAATTATCACAAGAAATGTTGTCTAACAATATATCACTTATCCCACAACATATATCAGGTGATCTATGTAACTAGTGTTCTTATTAAACGCTTTAATATCCCAACCCCTAACTATGTATGCGTCTCAAATCCCTTATCCTGCCAAATAACCGCCCGGTGCTCAACATACTGGGATTTTATCCCCAAACAGCTTTCCAATAATGTACTTCACGCCATCACCGTCAGCCCGTCGCCACTGCAAGCAAGGAGTAGCCAGACAAGGGGATCTCCCCGACGAAATCACGGGACAGTCCCCCGCCACTTCCCTCGCTACTATCCTCCTTACCCGTTTTAGATGACAGAAACAGTTGTTTAAAGACTCCCTAATGTTTCTAAGTGTTATTATGATCCGCGAGTGGATCTTAGGTTGGTTGGGTTTATTTTGAAGAGAGTTTTAAGGCACTTGTATTTTATCTTGTTTAACGATTTGGTCGCGTATGATAAGTGCTTGAAAAACGAGTGCTTAAAGTAGATGCTTATACCACCATTCACATAAAGATAAAGCAGATGTAAATGTTTAAACCATTAACACATCATCACATGTAAGATAACTTAAAGAGATTTAACCATGTAATCATAAAACATAAGCATGTAATGATAAACGAAAGATGATAACTTGGAAGAAACGAGATGCTTATATCATAAACATGTGACAATGATGATGCTTATGTGTGTTTAAAGTGAAATTCAGATCATGAGATAGAGCATAAGCATGTAAATTAAACCATCAACACATTAAACTCATTAAACTTAAACCATGTTCATCATGAGCCTCAAAAGATATATGTGCAGCAATGTAACCAAGATCAACAGTTAGCCTAGTTGGAACTAGGCCGTGAGCATCATCATGTGTGTGTGGTGTAAGCAATATACCATGAACATATAAGCAAGTTATCCCACAAATGCAATATGACTTATAAACCAATAATGCTTAAGAGATAAACACCACAAGAATGTAAGATGCCAAAAGGAAAAGAAATGTGCCTTGGGTGTTTAATTCATAGGTTATCTTTTAGGTGTGAGGTTATGCCAATTATAGGTGATGCAAGACTTAGATTCAAAGCACAAATAGTCCACTTACCAACCAATATTACTTGTACCTTAGATCTGAGTTTTAATGCTATTGCTGAGTGTGTATTTATGTATGCAAAGTGGATGAGTTATGACTGTCCAAGGCTGCTCAAAAATGAATAGATTCTATGCTTGAAACAGCAGCAAGGTCTAATGTAATTTGAACTATAACAGCAGCAACCTACTAAACCCAAAATTTACTCCTCTTAACACTTAGATGTAAGATCTAAAACTTTAAGAACACCAAAAGACTAGAACAGAAATCTACTACACCTTTTAGCAAGTTGATCTTTAAAAATGTTGTAGTTTGTGAAATGCTTAAGCAACAATTGGATTTAGGTTAAAGAGCATGTATGTTTAAGCATTAAACTTATGATTAGATTAGCTATTATGCATCCAATGTTATCAAGAAAGAAAAGTAGCACAATAACTAACCACTAACCCACAGTTTTGTTTATGTGTGCAGCAAGGAGGGACCACCAAGGTTGCAAGCAAGGGTTGAAGGTGAAGGCTGCTGCTAGGAAAAGGAAGGGTAAGACAGCAGCAAAAGGGAGGACTGTACGTTAGGACAGCAACCACCAAAGGAGGCCGTGAGCTTCAAGGAGGGGCCGAGAGCCTTAAGGCTGCTAAGAGGCCGTGGGCAAATGAAGGGTAGGCCGAGGAGGAAAGAAGAGGCCGTGAGGTTCTCAAGAGGGAGGAAGGGCCGTGGCCTAGAGCCAATGCAAGAAGGCCGTGGGGTTCAAGAAGGGGCCGAGGCTTAAGGGAGATGAGGGCCGATGGCTTCAAGAGAAAAGGGCCAAGGGTTTGGAGAGGGGCCGTGGGGTAGCAAGAGGTAGGTCTAGGCCCAAAGATATCTCCAAAAGACTATAATACCTCAAATACAAAGAACCTTTGCTATGTTAAGTTATCAAAGATGAAATCTTAAGTGGACAAGAAATTACTTAGCAAAGCCTATGCATAAAGAATAAAAAAATTGATTAGTCTAGGGTTAGATCTATAAAGGAAACTTGAATTTAGATTAGTAAAAGAATAGATCTATGTTAGGTTAGTTCTAGAAACCAAAACTAGGGTTAGAACTTCAGAAATCTAATGAAAATAGGAGAAGGAAAGGGAGAAACGATACCAAGCCCTAGCAAGGTGAGCTAGGAGACCTCCCAAGTGTTTTGAGCAGCCAAGAACCCTAAAGATTTGACGCTGTCCACTCCAAATCAGCAAGCTATGGCCTGCAACAAGGGCTGCAAAAACACTTACAATAATAATGAAGGACTCCTATGCAAGCATAGGAACCTCCTAAGCAACAAATGAAGTAAAGTATTGATAGATTTGACCTATCCAATAGCTAAACCCAAGGCTGAAAATCTGTATGAGATGGCTGCAAGAAAAAGATTAGATGAAAGAGAAAAGCTTGGAGTTTGTATGGGCTTCAAGGGAGGACTCCTTCTTGAACCTTCTCCCAAGTGAAACCTTAGAGATGACCTGCAAAAGGTTAGCACATAACAGCAAATGGCATAGATAGATTGCTAGAATAATACTAGGAAGAGATCACTACAAGCCTAGATCATTCAATGAATCATAAACTAGAGATGGACAACATACAACTAGTTTACCTATGAAACCCTAGGATCAACACCATAAACTATATGCAATAAACCAGAACAATATCACCTCTCATGTGGAGCAAAGATGATCACAAACAATGCACCATGTAGTCCTCCCAAGCTTTCTTATTATTCACCAACAAAATCTTGG
>SNQJ01S0002591.1:0-12574 GCA_010110895.2 Picea sitchensis
CAAAATTAAAACATATGTCCCGCACATCTGATCTCCAAACCAAAATGCACCAAAACACATTTGAGCTAGGATAGAGAGCGAGCTACCTCGACCTGCGCCTACACTCCTAACCACATTTAAGATCGACAGAGAGCGATAGAGGAGGTTGAGAGGAGGCCGAGAGCGAGCTAGATCGACAGAGAGACAACTAGGAGGCCTACCCTCATCACATTTGAGCTCTCCATCGATAGAGAGCGATAGAGGAGGCTGAGAGCGAGCTAGGAGTCCGAGAGCGATAGAAGAGGCCGAGAGAGACAGAGGAGAATTGATAGAGGAGGCCATCTATCCCTAGCGTGACAGAGGAGCGTTGATAGAGGAGGCCAACAATGTCATCAAATCGAGTAATTTTTTCTATCATTTAAAAACCCTAAATCGAGAACTGAATACCACATTTTTCCTTGTTGGCCACCTCATAGCACACATCCATTTCTAATTATCCATTTTCCTACTTTCAATTATCCTCCTTGCACTTAGGAGATGATCGTATTCATGATGGAATTCAATTATTTGTCAAATACCTTGATGATGATCTTATAGATGATGTTGCAATATAGAGGGATGGGCCTTAATTTGTATGCAAAGGTTGCTTCACTTTCTTTGAGGAAAAGTGTTATAAAAGTGGCATTAAGATCTTTGAGGACTCATCCATATCTTCTTGAGTCTTCCACCACTTTACAAACCTTTTTATCTATTGTGTGTTAGAAAGCATGAAAGAAGTCGGTTGCAAAGTTTTATGGACCTCGTACTTTACCTAAAACCATGTATTTAACAATTCTAAGTTCCACTTATAATGGTGATATCTTGTTCATGAGGAAAGAATTATGCTCCTCAAAGACCATATTGGGTATATGTTGGTGGTATAGTTAGTGGATGCCTTTTATCCTCAACAAGTTCAATGAGAAGGTCACTAAAGTAGTTCATGGGCTCTTTTTCTATATCTGTGTGGTCATCAACTATGTTTCCTTGTGCATCTATTAGGAAGAAAATTGTATTCTAGTTCCACCTATTCATGGTGGTGCGATGGAAGAAATGCATGTTCTTGTCACCATTTGTGAGCCATCTTACTATATATTTATGCTTCGAGAGGCATTCTTCCTAAAAAAAAATTATGTAAATTCCTTCTTGTAGTGATGATTGATGAAGGAGTGCCCTCCTTCATGATTTGTCTCTGTAGGATGGTCATTTGCTTCTTAAGATGCCATTTATTTTAGAAAATATTTTTGAATTCCTCTGCATTCCATTTTTTGTGTTTGGTTTTGAGATACTTTATTTTTTACTAAAGAATTTACATTTTAGTTCCTTGGATGTTTCCTCCCTCATTCCACCATTCGACAATTCTTGCTTGAAAGTTGTTGTGTGAAAACCATAATTGCTCAAATTTGGATGCTATTTATTTTGGTGTTCCTTTGTTATCCCATTGTAGCGAGATGGGCCAATGGTCTGACCTTGCACCTTGTAAGACTTTGATATTGTTGGCTTGAGCTTGGGCGAGTCTATAGCTTCCTATCACAACCATATACTCATAATATTTACACTTGTTCTCTTTTCCCCATCATCCTTTGTATGGAGGTGGAATTCCACCTTTGTTGACATTTGTAAACACAAACAATAGAAGGATCTAATAGTAATTTTCCTCTAGAAGCCATGTTTTGTTCCACATTGTCAGTGGTTCACTCTAGCAAGAGGAAAAAAAACTTTCACTATCTTATATGTTGAGGTGTATTTTCTCCTTTGTTGACATTTGTGAGCTAATCCATCTCCCAGGGTCTAGTAGAAATTTGCCTCCCAGGGTCTAGAAAAGATTTACCTCCATAAGCCTCATTTTTTTCTACTTTGTCAATCCTTTATTCCAACAAATTGACTCTCTATGAATCACTTAGAACCTTTGATTGAATCATAACTTGGTTCCAAGTTACTTACATGATTATAAATTAGATTCTTTCGCCTAATTCTTTGTGTTGAACATCCCTTACAAGTTCTTAAAAACTTTGAATTACGATGGATTGTCTTGCTTGACTTTCTTTGTCTACTAAGCTCCTAAATTGCTTTTGGTAGAATTATGGTGGGGGTGCTTGAGAGGGGGAACAATCACAATTACAAGAAGGAACATAGCAACGATTGAATATTTTCTGAGGTCTAAAGGGAAGCCACCATAGGTCTTCTTTTTGTGACTGATATAGGATTGTTTAAAGGTCTGTTCATTGTCACTAACAATTCTGATTTCTCTGCTAAGTTTAAGGCTAGATTTAGAACATATTTCAGGCTCTTTTAATGTTGTTGTTTGGAAGGTTAGATTAGGAAATGTTTGTTGTCCATTCACTTCTTCTTACAACCAATAAAACATGAAATACACCTCTAGATCTTTTGCACTTACATGTTGATATTGAAATATGCAAACCACAAGAATTTAACACATGTAATTTTTGGTCAACGTGACCCTAGAAAAACCCCCATGGGGAAAACCAGTGAAAAGTAAATATAATATGTGGTTGCCCATCTTTCCAACTCTCTTTGCCTAGCCTTTCTCCCCCCCTATTTACCAACTCCTCTTGCCTTGCATTTGGACTCCCTTGGTTTATGTGGGCTCTCCCTCTTTCCATGCCTTCGAGAGCCTATCTTTTCAACTCGCCTTGGTGTGTCGTAGCGAAACCCCACATTTGCATTGGCTTTGGGAAACAATGCAACTTATGCAACTATATGCAAGTTTATGCAACAATGGAACTTATGCAACTCATGCAACTATGCAAATTATGCAACTATGCAACTTATGCAACTACACAACTTTATGCAACATGCAACTATGCAACTTATGCAACTTTATGCAACTATGAAAATTAAGCAAATATGCAACTTTATGCAACAATGCAACTTATGCAACTTTATGCAACATGCAACTTATGCAACTTTATGGAACTTATGCAACTTTATGCAAATTTATGAAACATGCAACTTTATGCAACAATGAAACTTATGCAACTATGCAACTATATGCAACTATATGCAATTATGCAACTATATGCAACTTATGCAACTATATGAAACTATATGCAATTATATGCAATTATGCAACTATATGCAACTACATGCAACTTATGCAACTATATGAAACTATGCAACTATATGCAAATATGCAAATTATGCAACTATATGAAACTATATGCAACTTATGCAACTATATGCAACTTTATGCAACTATATGAAACTATGTGCAACTATATGCAACTGTGCAACTATATGCAACTTATGCAACTATATGAAACTATAAAAGAGAAGACTCACACCCCAAATCATACCAAGATACCAATAATGGGATGCCAAGTATGATATGAATCAAGTAAACAAGGACCCCAATAAGTTTGTTACATACAATAGAATCAAGTATATTCTCCAAGCAAAACATGGGTTCCCTTATATTCTCCAAGCAAAACATGGGTTCCTAAATATTTGCTCGCTAACTTATCTTCTCATTTTTCTTGGAGTGTTGGTACCACAAAGTTATATCTGCATGATAACTTATCTCTTGTTTTAATGAGTGTAGATACCACTCAAATAGGTATCTGTCGAATCTGTATTCCTCAAGGGATGATCAAGATATACTAAGAGAGGTTGAAAGTGTGAGACGTGTTGTACTAGATCTACCGGTTCTAGATCAACTAGGTTGAAAAGGTAAGGAAAAAGATTTTATACCCACATGCAATTTTTTATTGCCAACGGAGGGTCGTGTAATTATGATGATGAGAGCATAGGTGAAATTGAGTTTCACTTGAGGTATAAACATCTAGTGAAACTATGGGCACCTAAGGAGCTACCTGACGTGGACACAGATTTCTTCATTGGTGGGAGGATGTATCACATTGCTCCTTCGTCCTTACATGGATTGGGGTTATTTTCCATGGATGGCATAAAGGCTAGCTATGGCACTATAACTAAATTGGATGGAGTATGCCTGACCATTATACAAATACAATTGGTTAATGTTGGTCCGATATACAGCTAATGCGTGAGATACCTGAAAGCGTCGCAAATTATATACAACTACTAGATAACAATCAAAATAAAGGTAACTATGTATATCGATGGAAGGCCAAAAGCCACCGGAAACATTGGGATTTATAAATAGTACATGAATAGTGGAAAAAACTAAGAAACCAAATTGCATATTCGAGGCACGTGAAGGAACGATATTTGTATGTGCAACAAAAATAGTTCCAGTGAAGAGTTGTTGATCGATTACAACTTAAATCAATAGATGGAGAGGGTGACCGTGGAAAGGCACCCACTTCTCCTCAACAGGTAAATGTTAAATACGTGAAAATTATGACTACAACAGATAATCGTATGGTGTAAGAATGACCTAAGGTCCTTTTTACCTCTCTAGTCATGGTACACACCTGAGACCTATTCTTTATTATGAAAACATACCAATGGTTCCAAATGCAACTATATTGCAACTATATTGCAACTTATGCAACTATATGCAACTTATAATTGTTAGGGTCCTAACCCGCACATAGGTAGAATAAGATATTCGGGATGTAATAAAGGTCATTAGTAAACAAGGCCCATGTAATAATGTGAACAAGTCTAATATAATAATACCTAATAGAAGCTTCCGCTTCTAGAAGGATCTTCCTTTAGATGCTTCTTTTTAATATAAATAGAAGTCGAGGGTACGAGAACCCTAGCTTCGATATTACTGTAATAGAGATATTCTCAATCGAGGTTGTTGCCTCGAAGAGTATTCAAGAACATTGCTTTTAGATTCAAAGTGCTATTTATGTTGTTATTCTTATATCATTCTCGTGTTATTGTGGTGAATGTTATGGTTATATTGTTGTTATTATGCCATTACTAGCATTTTACTTCTATCTGCATACATTTTATATCTAGTATACATAAGTGGTATCGTGAGCAATCGCCCCTACAGAAGTGTGGGTTAAGTTTTTTCGTGGTAGAGACGTGATTCGGCTGCCTTTAAGCCACGTAGATCTATCATTATGCCCATAAACCCAATGCTTGAGGGATCTATACACTAGGAAATGGTTAAGTGGTTTTTAAGCGCATGTTTGTTGGCCACCGTTGTAACCCTTGTCTATACCCCTTCAAGTGGTAGTGCATCGGAAAACACCTGCATGGATCCACGATTACCTCAAGCCCCCTTTAGATAAATCGATCAATTCACCCTGACCGGTAGTGTCACCGAGAACAACACTCTGCAACATACCTCAAGACTGTAGTCGTACGACTAATGGTACGGTCTATCCCCTTTAGTTAGTGCCCCCGGTGATATTGGGCTAATGACTATTGTTGGACCTTTGCATCGATATCGAGCTATAGCACATGGCGAACCCTTGTCTGTAGAACCCCTCAATACCTAACCCTTCGGGACAAAACATAAACAAATTAAAACAAACAAGATCTATCACGCTATGAACTTTGTTTCGGTTTCCAAGTAAATACACATTTCTTTATGGTTAAGCATTTGCATTTCCTCTTTGTAGTATTCTTCGCACTGCACGTGAAAAAATAAAAATAAAATAAATAAAAAATTTTGAATTTTTTCACCATTATTTCGCAACCTATTCCATTGATTCATCCTTTCACCCTTATCACATTCATCCATCATTTTTCTGGAAAAAAAATTACCCACCCCTTTTCGGGCTTCCCCCATCCTTCGCGGCCCATACTCCCAGCCTAAGACTTTGGAAGCTCGTCAACACATTGCAATATGGCCTCATTGAAACCCAACAAGAAGTGAAACAACCCGGTGCCAATGTTGTCACCTACCAATACAACCATGTAATCCTCAATGGGAGAAACCAAACAAGACCTCACCACCGCTTTGAATCACTTCGCACTCGCACCAACCGCATATCCCTAATGATAGATAACCCTTTCCTCTTCCTCACCCCCACATAAGGTGACCATTCCTCCTATCTCATACCTGCGTAACCATCACTTTCAAAGTGACTCACGCCTTTCACTCGTGAGGACTAAATTTGATGGCTCGGACCCTAATCGGTTGGGTAACCTAAATGGAACATTACCTCTTTATACAACCTTACAAATGACTTGGAAAACTATGTATGGTGTTCTCCATCTAGATCAAGAACGCTATACGCAGGCAATGGAGAAAATTCTCGGCCAAGGGTATATCGCTTGGACACAATTTGTGGCAGAGCTTTATGAACTCTTTGAAACCGACACCAACCATTTGGGTTGTTGAAAAGATAAAACAATTAGGAACAAGTGGAAGACTTTATAGCCGCTTTGAGTGCCTCCTCGCTTTTAGAATGTAGGGCATCTCCGGAGCGCCTTTTCCGAGTGTTTTATTAGCCGCCTCAAGGATGAAATTCGGGCCCATGTCCTCATGGCTTGGGCCTAAGAGTTGGGTGGGGGATACCAAAAGAGCTAAAGAAGAACAATGTGTTGTATCTTCTCAAACCGCAAACCCTCCTTCATCCCTCGCCTCTAAAACCAAGAAATCCCACTACTCCCTCCTCTGCTTCACTAAAGATCCAAAATTGACCCAGTCAAATGGTTGAACGCCAAATCAAAGGCCTTTGTTATAACTGTATTAAAAATATTTGTGGCTACAAGTGTAAAGAAAAAAAGATTCTTATGGCCATCTCCAGGAGATTTCGGAAGAAGATGGAAGAACCCTCTATGTCTCATCAATCAATTAATCCACTGCATAACGCCTCCCTCGTGACTTCTCCCGGAAGTAGAACTAGTCATTTCCACTAATGCTCTCACTAGCTTCTCCGGCCCCCAAACCCTCAAGCTAATCGACACTATCAAGCATCAAGGTCAATATTCGTTGATAGTGGCAAGACTCCATAATTTTATTCATCACCACATTGCCTAAGAAACTCATTTCTATATCCATGACGCCACTTCCAAATCATGATTGTCAATGGTGGTTCCATGAAATGTGGAGGGTGTTTGTGAAAATGTGCGCCTCCAAATTGGTGACTACCACCCCTAAATCCCATGTTTCTATTGACATGGGAGGTTGTGACACAGGCTGGTGCAGACTGCTAAGGACTTTGGGTCCCATTCTCATGGATTTCAAAGACTTAACCATGCACCACTGTGAGGGACATCAATACAAGTTCCAAGGCATCATCGCTCTGCTCCCTCGAGATCATTAGTTCCCATCGTGAGGAAAGATGCTCGAAAAAGGTCATTCGGGTGTTATCACCCAACTCCATGCCATACAAGGAAATAGAGACAATCTCTTGGTACCCCAAGACCGCTAAGCCATCCTTTCTAAACATCAATTTGTCTTTTTCACTCCCTGGCCTCTCCTTCCCATGGTGTTCATGATCATTCCATTCCCCTTTGTACTAGAAGCCTTCCTCCCAATATCCACCATATCGGGCCACCCCTTTTCCAAGAAAATGAAATTGAGAAATGGTCTAGAACTCCTTAGTGCAAGCATTATCCACCCTAGTAAGAGCCCCTATTCGCCCCATGTGGTCATGGTCCTCAAGAAATAAGGTTCTTGGTGAATGTGTCTTGACTTCCGTGCCCTCAACAACTTACCATCAAAGACAAATTCCCATTCCTGCCATTGATGACCTCCCTGATGAATTGAGTGGTGCCCCACTCTTCACTAACCGATCTTTGTTCTGCCAATACCGTGATAATGTATGAAAGAGGCGTATATTCCAAGACTACCTTTTAGAATTCATGAGGGCTACTCATGAGTTTTTGGTCATGCCCTTTGGCTCGTAATGCCCTCCACCTTCCAAAGCCTCATGAATCATGTCTTCTATCCTTTTCTCCGCCATTTTATCTTAGTTTTCTTTGATGATATCCCCATCTATGTTCCGACAAACCATCTGCCATGTGGGATCTAGAGTTCTCCATTCACTCTCAAAGACCAACTTTTCGCTAAACAAATTTAAATGTGCTTTGGCTTCAAGTAGAATACTTGGGCCATCCGGTTGGAAAAGATGGCATCGTGGTGGATCCTAAAAGATTGAATCTATGTAAGACTGGGTCTCACCCAAATACTCTTAAGAGCTTGTGTGGATTTCTTTAGGCTTACCAGTAGTATTATCGCAAGTTTGTTAAGAATTATGGGAAGCATTGCAAATACCCCTCACTCAGCCTCCTAAAAAGAACTTCCTTTTCACTTGGACTCCGTACCAATCAATCTTTTCAAACCTTGAAGATGGCCATTATGTGCACCACTCAAATTCTCACCTTTCTCGATTTCACAAAGACCTTGTGGTTGGAATGTGATGCCTCAAGGAAAGGAATTATGTTGTCCTTATGCAAGAGGGTCGACCTTCGCCTTTACCAACAAGCAACTATCTCAAATAAATCTGGTCAAATCCATCTATGAAAATGAATGTTGGCTATTCTGCATGTTGCGGATCTATGGTGTCCTTATCTATCGGGGGAAATGGTTCCAAATTAAGATGCACTCCATCAAAGTCTCAATTATTTTTTTGGAACAACGGATTTCCTCCCCAAAACTACAAAAATGGGTGACTAAACTCTTTTGATATGATTATGATATGATTTATAAGAAAGGAAAAGACAATGTGGTTGGCATGCACTTTCCTAAAAATAAGAAGATGAAGGATCCCTTTTTCTCTTTTCTTCATTCTACCAGATTGGCTCAAAGTCGTCATTTGAATGCATATAAGACCCATTAAAGTTCAAGAATTGATCCAACAATTGTAGTCCAATGCTCCAAATTTCCTAGGGTACTCTCAATTTTTGAGGAACTTCTAATACAAAAGGCCATTTCCAGCTTAAGTAAACAATCAAAGCTTAAATCCACAAGACTTTTTGAGCTTCATATACACCCACAATGTATAACTCCTAAGTTACCAAAACTTATGACAGGTTCAAACGCTCCTTTTTCTGGGATGGTATGAAATAGACATTCATAATTTTGTAGCTGAATGTGATGTGTGTCAATGCAACAAGGGAGAAATAAACGGCTGTGCAAACTACAAATCACCATGATTCCACTCGCTATTTGGAAGGATATTATTCTATGGATTTTATTACCACTACCTAAATCTGGGAAATAACCACATCATGGTGGTTTCTCTTCCAAGTATGCTCATTTTGCTCTTCACCCATTTACAACATCCATGGTGGCTCAAATTTTCATGGATCAGTCTTCAAGATTCATGGCATGTTGCACTCCCCTATTTTTTTATCACACTCCAACTTTAAGCAATTTTTGGTAAGAACTGCTCAAGATACAAGGCACATAATCACATCTCAACACAACTTATCATCCCCGTACTGATGGTCAAACTAAAGTTGTAAATAAGTTCTTGGAAACATATTTGAACATATTTGAGGTGTTTCGGCTCAAAAAAGAAAAATCAAGTGGCTCATTTGTTACCCCTAGTTGAATGGTGGTACAAACACTTCATACCATATAACTACACACATGACTCCTTTTGAAGTGGTATATGACATAAGCCACCTTCAGCTCTCTCATACTTCATCGGGACATGCCTCAAGGTCCGTGCAGCTTGACCTAACACTTCATGTACCAAGAGGTTATTCTTCAAATTTTAAAGGACAACCTGAATATGGCACAAAATCACATGAAGCAACAAGAAGATCATGTCACCAATGTCAATTGCAAAAGGGGATCGTGTGTTTCTTCGACCGCAACCTTACAAGCAAACTTCAAGGTAGAGCATTGTCGGGTTAGCTTCAAATTTTATGGTCCTTATACTGCTCTCAAGCATGTGGGACAAGCCACCTATCGGGCCATTTTTCCCAACAATTCGAAGCTACAACCTATTTTTTCATGTTTCATGCTTAAAGAAGGTGATTGGAGCTATGTCAAATTCAAACCAACCTTCTAGAGTTATTAAAGAAGGATCCATTTGGCTACAACTGTAAGGCAGCCTTTGGACCAACGTGGACATCACCTATATCGCCAGAGAACCATCATGGAAGTGCTAGTCTAGTGGAAAGATACAATCTAACAGACACCACTTGGGAACCAAATACCATTCTCCAAGTAAAGAATTTCCTCATCTCAAGCCTTGAGGACAAGGTTGTTTTAAGGGTAGACATGTTAGGGTCCTAACCCCAAGCACATAGTAGGTATCATCATATTCATATGTAATAGCACACACAAGGCCTTTCAATAAATAGAATAAGGCGAATGTAAAAAGACTCAGAAGTCATTTCTAGAAGGATCTTCCTTCAGATGCTTCTTTAGTATAAATAGGAGGGAGGGTATGAGAACCCTAGCTTAGATATTATTGTAATAGATCTTTGTTCAACTAGAGGTTTCCCCCCTCAAGAGGCCCGTGAACATCATTGCTTTCTGATTCAAAGTGCTATTTCCGCTGTTATTCTTTATACTTTCCCCAATGTTATTGTGGTGAATGCTCTCGTTATATTGTTGTTATTCGCCATTACTAGCATTTATTTATGTTCTGCGATACATTTTATATATGGTATATTACAACAACTATATTGCAACTTATGCAACTATATTGTAACTTAAAACTATATTGCAACAATTTCTGTGATGCGCAACTATATGCAACTATGCAACATGCAATCCTATGCAACTTCAACAACTTTATGGAACTTATGCAACTTTACACAACTTTATGCAACTTTACAATTTATGGAACTTATAAACTATGCAACTTATGCAACTATGCAAACTATATGAAACTATATGATCTGATAGGGTGTGGCAATTTCAGCTTTATACAACTAAATGCAACTATATACAACTATGTTGGTACCTATATTGCAACTTAGGCAACTTATGCAACTATATGCAACTATATTGCAACAATTTTGTATGCAACTATATGCAACTATGCAACTTATGCAACTATATATTGCAACTTATGCAACTTTATGCAACTATGCAACTATGCAAACTTTATGAAACTATATTGCAACTTATGCAACTTTACTAAACTATATTGCAACTTATGCACTATATGCAACTTATACAACTATATGCAACTATATTGCAACTATATGCAACTAGTGGTAATTTCAACTTTATGAAACTATATGATCTGACGTGGGTGTGGCAATTTCAATTTATGAAACTATATGATCTAATCGGGTGTGGAAATTTCAATTAATGCAACTATATGCAACCTGTTGGTACCAAAAACGAGCATTACAACGATAACTAATCTTCTTGTTTTAACGAGTGTAAGTACCACCAAAAGGTATCCGGGTTTGGATTTATCTTCCTCAAGTGATGATCATGATATAGTAAGAGAGAGGTTGAAAGTGAGACGCTTTGTACTAGATCTACTGGCTCTAGATCAACTAGGTTGGAAAAAGGTAAGGAAAAGATTTTGTACCCGCATGCAATTTTTTATTGCCAACGGAGGGTCATGTAATTATGATGTTGAGAGCATAGGTGACATTGAGTTTCCCTTGAGGTATAAACATCTAATGCAATGATGGGAACCTAAGGAGATACCTGAAGTGGACACAAATTTCTTCATCGGTGGAAGGATGTATCGCATTGCTCCTTCGTCCTTACATGGATTGGGGTTATTTTCCATGGATGGCATAAAGGTCAGCTATGGCACTATAACTGAATTGATGGAGTATGTCAGACCATTATACAAATACAATCATTGGTTTATGTTGGTCCGATATATGCAAAGTATGCGGAGATATGGAGTTGCCGCAAATTATATACAACTACTAGATAACAATCAAAATAAAGGGGCAACTATGTATATTGATGGAAGGCCAAAAGCTACTACAAACATTGCGGGCTTTATAAATAGTACACGACCAATGGCAACAACTAAGAAACCAAATTGCATATTTGAGGCACGCGAAAGAAATCGTATATTTGTATGTGCAACAAAAACAATAGTTCCAGGTGAAGAGTTGTTGATCGATTACAACTTAAATCGAATAGATGGAGAGGGTGATCGTGGAAAGGAACCCACTTCGCCTCAGTAGGTAAATGTTAAATACAGTAAAAAATTATGACTACAACAACTAAATTTCATTATTTTTTTTTTCTGTTATTACTGCAATATTTCTTTTTCTTAATGTTACAGGTGAATTTCTTAACTTTTATTGATTGATTTATTGTGTCAACATATGTCCAGAGTGAACGTGGTAGAAAATCACTTGACACATCTCTCTAGGGTGATCGTGGCAAGGCACCCACAGTGCCTCACCAGGTAAATGTTAAATACAGTAACAACTTGTGACTACAACAACTAAATTTATGAAATTTCATTTTTTTTTTATTTTTTTTTCTGATATTACTCCAATATTTCATTTTTTAAATGTTACAGGTGAATTTCATAACTTTTATTGATTGATTTATTGTGTCAACATCTGCCCAAGGTGACCATGGTAGAAAATCACCCGATACATCTCTCCAGGGTGACCGTGGCAAGGTACCCACAGTGCCTCACTAGGTAAATGTTAAATACAGTAACAACTTATGACTACAACAACTAAATTTCTGAAATTTCATTATTTTTTTCTGATATTACTCCAATATTTCATTTTTTAAATGTTACAG
>SNQJ01S0002591.1:15586-42386 GCA_010110895.2 Picea sitchensis
TCCTATAGTGACCGTACTTTTGACAGTTGAAGCATTGTATTTCTGAAATGTCTTTTCTTTGTTTTGTCTTCCTTCTTGAATCGAACTTTCTTTTGTCCCTGAAGTTCTTGAATCTTGTTGTGAAGGCTTGATCATCGTACTTCTTTTGAGGTTTCTCTTTTGCATTGATCCTTGATTCTTCCTGAGCACAACAAGTCCAAATTTCTTCAAATGTTGGATACTCCTTCCTTGTGTTCATGCTTGCGTCAAATGCATCCCATGTCTTGGGAAGACCATTGAGTACTATGTTCACCAATTCCTTTTCTGAAGTGATCTCTTCAATATCTTGTATTTGATCTCTTAACTGAGAGACCTTACAAAGTATGATGTTATGTTGTTGTCATCATTCATCTTCATGTCGTGGAGCTCATTCTTCAGACTCATAACTTGTCCTAATGTTTCTGACTGAGAAGAGATTTGTTAGGGTATCATACATCTTCTTCAATGAGTCAAGATGGGAGATGTAGGGTATGAAGTGGTATTTTATGGAATCCACTATGATACTCATGGCATTGATTTCAACATCTTTGAGCTTCTCCATAGCTGCAACATTCTGTGGTTCCTTCTCTTCTCCTTCTTTAAACTCTGGCTTCACGATCTTTCCTTTCACAATATCCAGCACTTTATTCTTAGCAAGGATGAGGTCAATCCTTGTCTTCCATGCTCCGAAGTTAGAGGCTCCATATAGCTTGTTCTCAGACTTCATAGAGTTCGTCATGGCTTGCTTGACTTGGTCAAAACCTAGATTTGACCGAAAATCCAAACTTCACGTCTTGGCCTTCTGAGAGTACCGGGAGATGCGCTGGGCTAGGGTGCAATGATCTATCCGAATATTAGGTCAATCTCGTCACTTAAGGTGCCTCAACAAGAGGTTTAGGGTTTTTGCAACTGCTACTGCTGGTAACCCTAGCTGTAGTGCTTTTGGAAGCTACTCCTACTAGTAACCCTAGCAACAGTTCCTCAACGAGCTCAATGTCTAGCGGTTATGTTTCCTTCCAGTGTTTTAGGCTGACTGAAGGGGTGTGGGCCCATAACTTGTTATAATATAGAAGATGGTGTGCTCGTTTTACCATTGACAATACCTTCATCACCCAACCATAGGCTAACGCCTCCCTCCGAGCACCTTAACCTTGACCGAGAATTACTCCGGAAGCAAACCCTAGGCTAGATAGCCAAACAAAGAGTAGTGCATCAATCCCCAAGGATAGTGCATCACAAAAAGCTGATCATATGTTCCAAACCCTAGCCAAGAGATATTCAAACCAATACTAAGAACTAGCTGTTGTTGTAGCTGCACCAGCTCTTCCTCCAAACCTGCGCACCAAACTGCAACTGTAGTGCGCACCAAACTGCAGAATTGCAATTCTAAGATGCTGCAAATGAGAACTGGCGCCCTGTATTTATAGTAATCCTGTCATTTTTGCTGGGGCCGACTTCTCCTTCTAGGTATGTGTCTGTTCAATATGTTATTATAATTTCTAGCCAACTTCTTCTCTTGGAGGCTAATAGCCTAATATAAATTATCTTCTTGAGCCGACAAGGCTTCTAGGGTTATTAGCCAATTCATTAGGATTTCTCTTGCTTCCCTAAGTCTTCTATTCTCGTCAGGTTCACATGTGGGGGTTAATACCTCCCGCAGCTACCATAATATTAACATGGGCCTCAAGACATAATCTCCTTAGTTATCCCTAGGCTAGGGGATAACATTTGGCTCCAACTTAGGGACATGTGCTCACCGTAGAGAGCATGAGAAACTCAAAATATTTAGCATGACCTGTGACTTTCTTGATCTCAAAAAACATTCATTAGTAATAATTTGGGGTGGTGATATCACCCCTGGCTCACATATGGTACAAAAAATGAAGTAAGCAAGCATATATACAAATGAAAATACAACTACTCTAGCATGAAATGTAGATGGTATATACAATGAATGCAAATGCCTACCCACTTACCTGTACTTACCTATGAATTCAAGTCTCTACCCCTTGATGGGGTTTGAAGAGGTGTCCACTAACTGGTAATGGGTGCCTTTATCCTTCCAATGTAGACAAATATTAGGCATCATTGACTGACTTTATTCCAATTTTGAAGGGTCCAAGCCAAATTTGTACACTTCCCTTGACATTAGTAAGCTCTCCCTTCTTTGTATGCCACATCCAGACTGTATCTCCCTCTTTGTAATCCCTGGTATTAAATTTGGTTGTCTCTTGTAAAACCCTGGTGTATTTTCTTGAGGGAGGAGGGTGGGATTCTGCTGTGAAAACTTCTTGCTGAGACGGTCGGCTCTGTATGTCATCTTCTCCTTTCTTCAATAGCTTGATAGCCCCAACTTATTTGTCTTTATATTTGTTCAAGAGTTGTTGATATTCCTCCTTTTTCCACTGTATCTGATGAAAGTCTTCTTCTGTAGCAAAAGGCATGTCATGAGGGGAAAATGTAAGAGGACTCTCTTTGACCGGTTCATGTGTTTCACTAGTTCCAATGTCATAACCTATTTATTGCACGTGGATTTTGGTCATTGGCACATTCGGGAGGTAGCTTATTGTTTCGTCATTCATAGGCACATTAATATAAGTGAGATCCATCTCTAGGGTGCCTCCCAGCATCACAACAAACTTCCTAGACAATAGCATTCCCCATACATCTCGGACATCCACCACCACAATGTTCATGTGGATCACTATCTCAAAGTATCTTCCAAGGCATACTTCTACATTCTCAACTACCCCATGAGTGGGTATGTATCTGGACTCAAAGACACATACATTCCTATAAGGTCGTGTGGCTTTTAGGCCCAATTTTTCGATGACCTTCAAAGACATCATATTAGAACCTGCCCCTGAATCAAGCATACATTTGTTAAGCCATTTGTTATTGATTAATAAGGTCATTTAGAAATGTGGATGTCCATCATATTGAACCCTAAAGTGATCAGATTGTAACATAATAGGAGGGTCCATTGGTCCATCTGAACCTTTGAAAAAAATTTCAAACCTTTATTTGATAGATGGGACCTTGATGACTTCTCTCAAGGGAATGGTCACATGCATTTTTGATAATGCCCCTTCAAAGTCAAAATTTAAGTCCACTTTATCGGTCTCGGGAGGATTCTTAGGAAGGAGTATTTTCATTGGTGGAGGTCTTGTTTGTGATACCATAGAACTGGTAGAGAGAGGTTGGTTCATTCTCTTTTGTCTCATATACACTTGGAATTCTTGTTTCTTCAACTTTTCTCTTGATTCTTGGTCAAGTTTATTTATCACCTCCATCCTAGACTTCCTGGTTGCTTCCTTTATGCCTTATTGATGTTCTTAAAGTGTAATATAGAGGCAATACTGAGGATTTTCAATGGTATGGTTAGCTATGTTCACATGGTCATGATTATTATTGTTGAAAACCCTTGGTGTTGCATTGCAACCACCAAGGGTTTTCATCCACTATATTTGTAGGGGATAAACTATTGGGAACCTCTTGATCATTCTTCAGTCTAAAAACTTGGTTCCCCTTTTCGAACTGCCCTTTGTAAGGAACCCTAGGGGCGTGTTGTTGAGTCCTTTATAAGTTGAAAAACCTATTCATCATCAACTCTTGGGTTTTTACCGTGCCATCTACAGTCAGTTGTAACTTTGTCGGGCTAGCGCTAATGTCTAAGGTAGGTTCAATGTTGTGGACTATCCTAGGTTTAATGTACATTCTGAATCTTGGGGCTGAGAAAGGCTCAACTCTAAATGATGAAAGGTTGTCCTCAATCCTTGTAGCTATATCTTGGGCTTCTTGGATTGTCTGATGGTTTTTATATTTAAGGAGATACCGTAGTTGACCTGTAAAGGCTTTGGTATAAAGGAAAAGAAGGAAATTGTTTGAAGGATGATGGATCACTGGGTTCTTTTGCATCAAGGTTTCAAAATTTTCATGGAACTCTGTAATGGTTTCATTTTCTTGTTTCACGAGGTTATTCATTCTTATTAGTAGAATGTTGGGGTCTTCCTTGACACTCCATCGTTTGAGGAATACTTTCTCCAACCTATCCATGGTTATAATACTAGCATCAAGGAGACTATTGTACTGACATCTAGCGCCATCATGGAGGGTAGCATAGAACAATTTAATAGATATATATTCAACATCATCATTGATGGGATGAAGCTGGAAGAAGGCCCAAAAATTTCTCATGTGATCTTCGACACTGACCACATCATTTCCGGTGAATTTGGGCAACCACTTTTCATATTTAGGGGGAATTTTCCTAGGGTATCCCGGTATATCTATCATGTCTAACGGTTTGAAAAGATTGGATGACAATTGCTTTTGGTTGTTGGCTTGTTTTGGAATGACGGACTGAGTTCCTGTGCTAGACATTGTGTTCAAGGGAAGACTACCTCCAAACAATGATTTTACTATAGGATAGTTTCGGGCATGCTTTCTTTTAAAGGACTAGGGAGGGTTGGTATACCTCCCTGAGGTTTGTGGAGTCGCCAGATAGTTTTCTTGAAACTATCAAAGGGATGAGGGTATCACCCTCAGTGGATTCTCCAGGTAATCTTTGGAAAGTAAAGGCTTTTGAGGAAAGGCTTACCGAGAAGTGTTGTCTTTGAGGAGAATTGACTCAGTGTTCCATGACAACAGTGCCAAAATTTTATCGCGCAATTTGTACTTGTCCCGAAGGGAAATGATAAGGGAGGCAAATTGGCATAACAATAGGTTATCCTATCACTACCACCTTAATAAGATACCTCTTTCTATTTAGGGTTGATGGCCCGGGGGAGACGTCCCTGGTGACCCGGGGGTTTGAGAACGCAAAGGTTAAAATGTCTATAAAGGTATCCCCTATTAAAATTCACATTGATTAGAAAGTCCCAAGGTTTTAACCAATGAAGTAGTGATGTGCTTATATGTACCTTCCCATAACAAAGCAATAAGAAAACAATATATTTTGCAAGTACAATTTGATGTTAGTGCTTCATAAAACCATGGACTTGTCAATAAAAGCAATAGTTGATGTAAGATGAAGAAAACAAAAATTTATAACAACAATGTTTATAAGATAATAGCTTCACAATAATGCCTTAAGAGAGCTTCACAATGACAAAAAATAATAACTCAATAATAGCAATGTACTGGCATTTGTTAGAAGCTAATTAGGCAGTGTATAAATCAACTTTGTAATTTCTTTTAAGTTCTTTTATTGATGCAATAAATGGTTGTAGCTTACTTTTGTAACAAAAACAAATAGGTTAGTAAATTAGTCTACTCTAGGGTTAGGAAAGGTTACTAGATAGCCCGAGGTAAAAGTTTTGAGAGTTGTTTTCATCAATCAATCAAGTGAAAGGCCATCACTACCTCCAAAGTGCCCATCAAACTTTGGGTGACGTCATGGGCCTTCCAAGTCCAACATCATAGTGGGAGGGAAAGGCCCCCCTTGGGTCCAAGCCTGCCAGGCCATCTATGGTGGAACGTCCTCCTCTCTCTCGGTGAAACCCTCTGACATGTGTCTTCCCCTGGATGGGGTCTCAACATCCATTTGGTGGTCTTTTAGCCCTATGGAGGTTTGAACTAATCATATCCCCATGTGTACTTGTCCGTCGGGTGTGGCCCTGCAACAACAACAAGTATGTCCTCCATGGGATAATAAGTCACAGGGATCATAGCAATGTCAATCATGTATAATAATCAAGTTATCTCAACATGTGCATAAAACCCCCATTTCCCAAACAAGTGCTCAAAGACGTTATACTATTCTACAAGCTAGGTTTGGAGAGGATTTCAAGAGGTCCTATTGGGATAATTATCATTGGACGTGGGATGTTTCTAGGTGAAGGAAAATCCAAGCTATGCAATTGGATGAAGTGGTATGGGAATGTTTGAGCAATGGGTGCAGTGTTGATAGGGAAATGTATGGCTTACTTGTGGGTGCCTCTAAAGAGGGTGAGTTGCACCTTTTCATGGATGCAAATTTTTCCAAGCCCATTCAATGCATTTTACGTTTTCATCTTATTGTTTTTTCTTTCAAGAGACTAGTTAGGGGACACTGCCCTAGCGTGGTGACAATGTTACCCACAAGCATTTCACGGAGATGAGAAGTTTGGCTCGTGATAAAACCCCCTTTCTCTTGGCTATGCCACCAAGAGCCACTACCCTGGCATGTTTACCATCTTAATGGTAGTGTCATACCGCTACATGCCCGTGGACCTAATAGGTTGGCCTGTGATGAGACCCCCTATCCTCCAACTAGGTCTTGATTTTATTATTTTATGGGTCCCTCCATTTCTTGTTGAGAATCTTTTTATTGCTTTATCGGGGATCCCATGGTGAAGCATATGAAGGGGATGGATGAGAGGGAAAATGATGAAAAGTGGTCAGTATGGTGGGAGTGGACGACGACCTTTCATGAATCCACCGAGTGGAAACTCAAATCCTAAGGGAACCAACTTGCTAGGGCATCCTTCCATTCCCCCCAAGTGTGGACAAGTGGAAAGGCATAAAGTCCAAGCACACGTCAGAAGAAAAAAGAATCAAATGCACATATTCAAATGTTTTGAGAATTAGAGTGACACATACCATGATACCCAAACTTATTACCTCATGGACAAAGACCCATTGCTGCAGAAGGACCAGGCTGATGGGATGGATGTTGTTTTTGATGACAGGATGGAGGCACTGAAGAAGAAAGATGGGCCCTCCAGGGCCAGCCTCAAGTCAATATGGCTCTCGGTACTCCATGTCTAGGACCTATGGGCCTTGAGACATAATCTCCTTAGTTATCCCTAGGCTAGGGGATAACATGTTGTATTATCCACTTTCATCAATATAATGTAGTGATACATTTGTTCCCTATAAAAGTGTCTCCATTTCTATTGGATAACTCCTTGATCTTATGTGATAGAACTTGGGAATTTCTTTGGGTTGTATAGAAGAAAACCCCAAGGTAATTGTTTCAACCAACTTTAGATTGTATTCTGACCTATACAACTAGAGAAGGCTCTCTCATATGTCTAATGATTGGTAATAACTCAAAGGATTAATCAATAAATGCATAGAGGTCGTATTCTGCAATAGGACATGTTTGTTTTTTTTTTAAAGGGTTGGTAGGGCAAGCTTGAGGAAGAAACCATTGCGAAATGGAGTCAACTTATGAGATATATGTGAATATTATCATAGCTACATATTCCTGAGGGAACGAAGGAAAAATAAGCACACCTTTTTAGCAATAAATAGAATTCAGATGATAGCAATACATAAATAATAAAATCCCATTATGAATGAGAGCATATAATAAGGATGAATTCTCAATTGCAACTTTAGAAAAAATAACATAAAGGCTGACTACAATGAACAAAGCACCTAACAAAGGGTGAATTCTGGACCTGCAATCATTAAAATATGACGCCATCATTAACCATATGAAGGGAGCATATATTAAGGATTAATTTTGATCATTTACTCTTAGCTATGCTTAGAAGAAAGAACAGAAGTGAAATGAATGTGAATTGGGGAAAACACACTGAAATGGGACACCGTGATGAATCTCTGCTATTAAAACATTTTTTGCTTGTATTAAAATTCATGAGAAATTACAGAGTTTTCCAGCTACAAAGGAAGGCCTCTCTCCCGCCAGTCCCAACCCCATTTACATGAAAATTATCCCCATATATAGAAAACTAATGCCACACTTGGCTTCTAGGGTCGAACTACTCCCTCCTAGAATCATGGATACGATTTCTTTGAAAGAGAACAATAACTTCAATGGATTTTCTAAAAATAGAAAACCCAACTTTGTGAAATCATAATCGTAACAGAAATATTATTTACAATCATTGATAATGATCAAAATTTGACCATATGGTTGTGATGAGTCATCATGTCCATTTATGAACACTCTGTCACCCTTGCACACCAAGTTTTCTATGCAACAATAACCTACAACAAAAACGAAGCAGATTGCACAACAGACTGGGAATATAGGGGTCAAATATGGCATCATATATCCTGCATAAAAATACATTTTTAAAAATGGAAAGAGTTTTTTCTAGGTAATCTTGTTATTAAAAAACACCTCTCCTAGTTTCTTGAAATTCATCTCTAGCTGGCCGGAATACATGTCACAAAAACATGTCTTGGACAAGAAATCATGAAAATTCAAAATTAGGGCTCAAAGATTCCTTCTAATCTCCCAAAATATGAAACTTTTTTCAAATATGAGAGGGTTTTTTATTATTTGGTTTGTCCTAGACAAAAACCTCTCGAGGATTTTCAAAATTCCTCTCCAGTTGGTCATAAAGCGATCTTGAAGTTTAACACTAAACCAGTCATTTGCACAGCGCGCCCTATAGCTTGTGCGCAGGAAAATCCTATGTGCAACAACATCCTTTGCACGAAAACATCCTCTGCATGAAAACATCATATGCACGAAAAAATCCTCTGCGTGCTCGCATCCTCTGCACGACAAAATCCTTTGCGCGATGAAATCCTCTACGCAACGCACAACAAATGAACACACCAAACTTGCAACATGAGTATGATTTTGAAGTTTGTAATGATACCAATGGCATGGATTGTCATGGTTGTTCATTCTCTAACCTCATGAAAGGTTATTATGAAACATAATACCTTTTGACATGATATTCACCCTAACCTATGACTCATCTAAGAATGCCTTGATTTTCCCAAGATCATGTCATGACTTTGAAAACTTTGGACAAACCTCTAACTCTAGCTATGAAAATTATGGTGATAATAGTTGGCTCAGATGGGGATGCTATCCTCCTTGTGAGGTAGAAAAAAATAGTAGACCAGGTGCCCTATCCATTAGGCTATTATTGAACCATTGAAAACTTTTCTTTGACATGTTACCTATATCCGCTGAAAACCCAAAACTATATATGTTCCAAACTGAAATCTGGAAACTAAGCTGAAAATGAAAACTGCAGATTGTTGAAAGAAATTCTTGTAGAACCAAGATTATTCATACTCCTACCTACCCTAATTTACTAAGAACAAAGTCCAAATCAAGTAATCTCATATTTCTAATGAAGCCATTCAAGGAAATGGTTTCTTGACTGCATCTTACTTTCAACTCCTCCAGTCATAAAGTCAAAACTGAAATAGGACAAGTCATTCTACCATCTGAAACAATCCTCATGTCCAAACATTACATAGCTCATTTCGATTGAATATTTCAGCAGATCTGCAAACGGATCCTTGAGAGCATAAAAAACTATCACTTCTTTATGACCAACAATGAGATCATCTTTAAATGGTTATTTTTTACTGTTCACATTGTCTATGTCATAAAAAAAAATTTGAACAACGTCTTTATTTCGATATGAGGACTGTTTACTAACTAAAGATTCATTTTTTATTGGTAGGATGAACCTTGGACTACTAACCTCAGGCCTTAGATCATAATGCTTGTAACAATGAGCCATTGCCACCTCATACCCTCTTTTATATTGTTCTGAATGAGTTAATAGTTCTTCATCTGTCTTGAATTCATACTATTCTTTAATCCAATCTCCTTTGCGTTTCTTATTCTATCTCAAGTTCCATAATAAACTTATGTAAACATTCTAACTTATCTTCTTGACTAAAGATATGACAAGAATCCAAATAAGATAATAATGAAGAACAAATATCTCCACACCAATAATGCTTAGGAGACATATCAATCCAATTTTTGAAATTTTGAAGAGAAACAAGGTCTGCCACCAACCTCGTTGTGTTTTTTTTATGAAGTACCTAGATCGAAAGCTAAGCTTTCCATTCTGAAGCCAAGAAAATCTTCATACCTCGAGCTCTTTGAACAATGAAGTCTCCATGAAAACTTTAGCTCTAGATTCTTATGCGATTGGAATCACCTTCAAACTGATTTTCTGATGTGTGGAGTTGTGAGAGTAGAAATACAGCCAATATGTGCCTAAGTGTATTTTTCTCTCAGACCTTAGAACTAAAACAATGTCATTCTTCTCGAGGAAAATAATAGCAATCATCCCCAACAACGACGCCAAAATGTTAGCACTCGAGAATTTATTTGGGTTGTATCAAAGAAAATCCCAAGGTAATTGTTTCAACCAACTTTAGATTGTATTCTGACCTATACAACCAGAGAGGGCTCTCTCAGATGTCTAATGATTGGTAATAACTCAAAGGATTCATCAAGAAATGCACAGAGGTCAGATTTTGCAATAGGACAGGTTTGTTTTCATTTTAAAAGGGTTGGTAGGGTAATCTTGAGGAAGAAACCATTGGGAAACGGAATCAACTTCTGAGATATATCTGAATATTAACACAACTATGTATTCCTAAGGGAACAGAGGCAAAATAAGCACACCTTTTCAGCAATAAATAGTATGCATATGATGGAAAGATAGAAATAATAAAATCTCATTACGAATGAGAGCATCTAATAAGGATGAATTCTCAATTGCAACTTTAGAATAAATAACATAAAGGTTGAATACAATGAACATAGAACCTAACAACGGGTGAATTCTGGACCTGCAATCATTAAAACATGACACCAGCATTAACTATATGAAGGGAGCATCTATTAAGGATGAATTACGATCATTTACTCTTATCTATGCTTAGAATAAAGAACATAAGTGAAATGAATGTGAATTGGGGAAAACACACTGAAATGGGACACTGTGATGAATCTCTACTATCAAAACATTTTTTGCTTGTATTAAAATTCATGAGAAATTACAGAGTTTTCCAGCTACAAAGGAAGGCCTCTCTCCCACCAATCCCAACCCCATTTACATGAAAATGATCCCCATATATAGAAAACTAATGTCACCCTTGGCTTCTATGTTAGAACTACTCCCTCCTAGAATCATGGATCCAATTTCTCTGAAAGAGAACAATAACTTCAACGGATTTCCTAAAAATAGAAAACTTGACTTTGCCAAATCATAATCATAACCAAAATATTCTTTGAAATAATTTATAATGATAAAAATTAGACCATATGGTTGCAATGATTCATCATGTGCACTATTGGACACTCTTTCACCCTTGCACAACAAGTCTACTACGCAAAAATAACCTACAGCAAAAACGTAGCAAATTCCACAACAGACTGGGAAACTAGGGATCAAATATGGGATCATATATCCCAAATAAAAATACATTTTTCAAAACTAAAAGAGGTTTTTGTAGGTAAGCTCGTTATAAAGAAAAACCTCTCCCGGTTTCTTTCAATTCATCTCTATATGGCTGGAATATGTGTCGCAAAAACATGTCTCGGACAGGAAATCATGAAAACTCAAAATTAAGGCTCAAAGATTCCTTTGAATATCCAAAAATATGAAATTGTTTTCAAATATGAGAGAGTTTTTTATTATTTAGTTTTTTCTTGACAAAAACCTCTCGAGGATTTTCACAATTCCTCTCCAGTTGGTCAAAAAGTGATCTTGAAGTTGACCACTAAACCAAACATTTGTGCAACGTGCCCTGTAGCCTGTGCACAGGAAAATCCTATGCGCGACAACATCCTTTGTGCAAAAACATCCTCTACATGACAAAATCCTCTATGTGACAAAATCCTATGTGCAACAACATCCTTTGCATGATGAAATCCTCTGCGCAACGCACAACAAAATCCTTTACGCAACAAACTTGCACCATGAGTATGCTTTTGAAGTTTGCAATGATACCAATGATATGGAGTGTCATGATTGTTCCTTCTCTAACCTCATGAAAGGTGATGATGAACCATAATACCTTTTGACATGATATTCACCCTAACCTATGACTCATCTAGGAATGACTTGATATTCCCAAGATCATGTCATGACTTTGAAAACTTTGGACAAACCTCTAACTCTAGCTATCAAAATTATGGTGCTAACATTATGCATAGGTTTCTTGACAGGTTCAACATCCCACAAATCCAAATATAGAGCAAGGACGATACTAGAGAGTATCAAACGATGTTTAAACGATATGTCATTTGTCCCTCTTTGAACTAGTTTATATTACAATGAAATCTAAGGAGAAGCTTGTATTATGTTATTTTTTGTTCTAATTTCTTGTTGAAGTTAGGGATATTAGTTTGTGTCGGCACTTACCGATCTATCTGATAACAGCGGGTTCCTGGGTTGGCGGACTTATGAATCCTCACCTCCAATTATAACCTCACATCATGAGTCTGATCTACCATTGTGCTTTTCCATACTTAGTCAATGTTATGATCGCGATTTCCCGGGTTGGCGGGATCGAACTATCATGCCCCTATGTTCCTAGCTATACATCTTGCACCAAAAAAATTTGCGATCTAAATTTTGACCCTCGGACTCCTCGAACTTCTAAGTCTCATTCTGCCTACAATGAGTTCGTTCGACCGCCGCGCCATTCTATACTTAGCCACTTTCACACCTTCTACCATCGCAGACTCACGGGTTCGTGAGTTCCCTGTTTCACAAAAGTTTCAAATCATATTTTTCCCCCATCCATCCCCGCCACCCTCACGCTCTTCCTAATGCACATTTACTATTCTTTGAATGCTAATAACTCACCATACATGCTCAAAAGGATTGTCATTAATAAGCGAAAGGATCGAGGAGATATCCTATTAAAACGCATTAAAACAGGATTTACGAAGGATTATATTATCCCCCTCCAACATTCATTTTAAACATTATCTGGAGCAAGGGAACGTTCTCGTCAACTTATGGAAGCAACTCGACAACGGTTCTGTGTAGATACATTGAATATTTTCAGGCATGAGGACCAGAGTTATCAGTGGTCCAGAGTGTATTCCTACTACTCATCCCCTTCTGCCCAGAAGGAAGTAATCTGGACATCTAGAATTGCATGTGCAGATTGTGTCCCAGAAGTCTTTTATTGTAAGGAGTTTGTCACCTCGCGCACCAAGAGATATATTCCAAGCCAGTGGACTATTCATTTGTGGGACCATTCCCCTGTTTCTATATCACCTCAGGTATTCTGTAAGATGTTGAGACTTCCTGAGCCAATGCTTACCTTCAAGGCAGAAGATTGCAGGGAGTTCTTAAAGAAACATGACAATGGATTGGACCTCTTACCTGAATTCCTAGAGAACCCATCGGTCGTCCCCAAGGACACCACTAGATTGCAAGTTGGTTCATTTAAAAATCCTTCCAATAAATTGCATGGATTTTTACGAGGATAATAGGAAAAGAAACTACAGCCAACATCTCCTGGATGATTCTTTACATTCTATATTTTACGGTTAAATAACAAGCCATCTTAGATTGGGGTAAGTTGATTTCCATTGAAATCGCTTCCCAATTGTTACAATGCAAGAAGGAGAAGAAATCATTTATGTCATTTTATTTGGTTTTCGTGATAGTGCATTTCTATCAGTTCCCGAGATTATCTGTGAGTAAGCAGGTAAACTACTAATTCAACCCAGTAACCTTCTGGTATCAAACATTATGGAGGCACAAGGCCTCCCAACATTTTTATGAAGTTTTTAATGATTTTGTCTCAGTTTTTAAAGGCCTTTTGTTTGGAAAGGACACTCTTTGGATGTCTAACTAGGCGAGTAAATTCCTGGATAGGAAGGGGACACTAGAACAAATGGAGAATTATAACGTTATAAGGATTTTTGGTTGTAAGGAAAATCCGTCCTTCCTTTTATACCACATATCTGACAAAATGTTTGTTTTTGAAATAGCAAGGTAGTACAACTACTGGTTGAATTTTTTCCATGAAAAGAGAAAAAATAAATTCATACCTCTGCCTTGGAAAGTTGGGGACTTCATATTCAGAAATATGAACAATATTGATGAATTCGCAGGCTACTTCCACAACCTGAATCTAAAATATGTTGAAAGAGTAAAATGGTTCGACCCTAGCGGAATTTTTTTAGAACATCTATTGGTTGTTGGTTTCAACAATTATTTCATTAATTTTATTATGAATGAAGACGAAGATAATCTCTCAGGCACTCCCTCTTATGAAATTGGTGACCTGGAAACAATAATAATCACCAATGAGTCGTACAAGCAGAGATGAAAAGGTCTAGGTGAGAAGAGTGCCCAATCCCCGACTGCCACTCCAAAGAGTACAACATCTTGGAGCAACGCTCCAACGACCCACCAAATTAAGAAAGTAACCCACATTTCTTCAGGCGGAGGAAGACACAAGAACCCTCCTTTAAGAAAAATTGAAACTCCCCACAACCTTCCCTTGAGGAAGAAAAGAAAAAATATTGTGCAAGAAGAGGAGGGACCTTGAGGTGAAAGCGACATCCATGACCTGTCCCTCAAGGATATGGAACTCAAAATTGACATTGAAAAAGTGTTCCCCGACATCGACTAGCTAGAGAACACTGCTCACCAGAATCCTCAGATGAAAATAATTGAGAATGAGACCTTCGATGAAGAAGAGTATTTTTTATTTCAGAGAGCTATTTTTTACACTGAGTCCAAAAAATTGATGATTGATAAAAGAGATGTAAAGAATAAAAAAGGGAAATCTCATTCAGAGATTAACCTATGGAACATACGACCTTCCCAAATTTCCCAAATTCATCAAGAAAATAGAGATGCTCTAGATAATTCTATTGGAGGCCTTGAAGTAGAGAATGTCACATTAAAGGAAAGAACCAAAAAAATGGAGGAAACTTTAATGCCTCTTCTAGTACTTGCTAGTCCTTTAGCAATGATCAGGCCTACCACACCTACAACAAAATTAAAAGGATCAGAAAGCCTTCTCACATCAGCCCAAGGCTATGTGGAGAAGAATATCAAGAAAAGAATGGAATTAATTACAGAGGCTTGGGAGATGTCAAAGAGCATGGTCTCTTTTGGAACGAGAGCACATGCCTTTCATGAATATTTACAGGCAAATTTGAAAAGCAAAGAAGGTTTTTACCTCAACACGGTTGTACCCTTTGGTTTTAAAGTTACCAATATGACAGAGTTGAGAAGAAGAGAGGAGGATATCCCTTCTCCGAACCGGATAAAACAACTAAACACATGCTGCAAGGAAAAGGTTAAGAACTTGAATATTATTGTCCAAGCATGTAGCCAGGCCATAACTAGAAGAGAAGAATTATTCAAAAAGTTGACTGAGATAGACCTAGTCGGGAGCACCAATGAGGTCCAAGACCCCAAATTGATTCTCAACTCATTTTTCTTAACCAAGCAATCATTTGATGAACAAGTTGAGATCTTTAAAGGGTTATCATTTGAAAAATTCTATGGCATTCTTGAGTATAGTGAAGATGGCGTGGAAAACTGGCTAATCGACTATTCGTTAAAAAATCAATATATTGAAGACACTTTGTGGAGTATTTATATTGATATAAGGGACTTGGAAGGTGAGATCTTCAATATACAAATCTGGTATGAAATCAACATAGCGCCAATGAGGAGCTACATCGAGGAATGGTTTAAAAAGGTTTTCAAAAAACTTACTGATGAAGGGAAAAGGACGGTTGAGACGGTTCCTGTAACCACCGATGAAATCCATAAAAGGACATCAGAAAGAAAGTGACAAACAAGAGAGACCATCATAGTAATTTCATATTGATCACATCTTTCTGTCCTTATCAAGCTCTTCATGCAGTTACTCCACCTCTTTAAATAGAAAGGTTTAATTGAAGACTGCTAATTTACTTTTTCTTCTTACCAAGTCTTGTTGTCTTCCGCCGCCCACTTTATTCTTTCTACAAACTTCATTCTTATACATATTTGCTTTATGGTTCGCAGGAGCCCCAATCCCAGTCATTCTGACAAACACATTTAAATTTCAGAGAATATGTATTGAACTATATATTTTTTAGAAATTCCAAGAGAGCTATTTTGGGAACAATCTCGACTATACTTTGTAACCCGGTTTTTCTGAACATAAAGTATTTAAGGTTGATCTATCGTTATATTCATTTGACATACCCATGTATCACTTTGTCAAATTTCTCTTGTGCATGCAGATCATTTTTTTTTTATGTGATCAGAAATCTTTAGGCGTACTATGATGGATGTGAGGAAATTATGTTATTTTGCTTTAAATGTATGAATGTATGTGTTTCATGGTCCATTCTTAGGAACTTTCTTTTAAAATAAAATAAAAATCATTTTTCGTTTTATTATATATATATATATATATATATATACTTTTCTTTGACGGACTTCTACAAAAGTCCCACATTTTTAAAAATATCGAACATAGGAGTACCACCTCTATAAAAAAGCAGGGGGATTTGTATCCTCTTGATGTTGTCGTTTTGGTCCTAACGTATTCAAGAGAAAACAATTATCCATATTGATTGATAGTTAAAATCAATTATCACATGCTCAAAATGGGTTAGGAGGTTATAGGTTGGTGGGTTATGAGAGAAGTCAAGGTCAACGACTTCTAACCAACCAATGATACATATAAAATGGCATAAAACTTAACAACACATAATTAACCCATACAAGAAAATACTTTAAAGATAATAAATCATAGAAAATATATAATCACATACCTCGAACTACATTTCAACATTTCAATATCGTTGATCTTCTTCTTTGTCAAACTCCACATCTACATCATCCGATTCAGAATTGACATTGAAAGTATTGGCCATAGCAACATCATCATCATTGTCATTTTCGATAATTTCATTGTCGATATGATCTTTGAGAACATTGTCATCTACATCTAGCTCAACTTCTTCGTCTTCTTCATCTAACATGACTTCTTTCTCCTCTACATCATCTTCTTCTTCAATATCATCTTCTTTCGTTACATTATACTTTATACGCCTTCCTCTTGGATCATATCTAATAACATATGGACATCCCGCTTTACCTAGAATACCTGCTCACATTGGATTGGAAGAACCTAAGGCTCATTACTCGACTCAACCATCCTTTTATTAACCATGGTAAATCCATCAACATGCTCAATAACAATTCTTTCATAATCACATTCATTCATCCATAACATGTACCATTTGACCTCGAATCAGACTAATTTAAATGATTTAAAGTCATAGTCAAGTATATCATCCAAATATCCATAGTATTTATTTTCAGATACCTCTAGATGCATGTCACTTCTAGAGGAAACATTAGTGACCTGAAATAATACAATTATCCAACAATCAAAGGTTTTATTCTTGTCATACAACTTTTTGATGAAAAATTTATGACCATTGCAATATATAGCCTTGTGGTGTTTCAACTGCAATATGCCTAACTCATAAAAAATGCATTGTCAATTAATAAACATATTTAGACAAAATGAATAATCAAAAGTGTTATAGATCTCTACCATCTAATTACCTTTCACTTTCCTCATTCTACATTTCCCCAATAGGACCTCCCCTTAAAATTTATTGATGGAGTTGACATCCCAAATGCGAGGCACATTCATATTTGCTACTAATTTGGAAGATACTGACTAATTCACACCAAGGATTGACATACAATATATCCCTCCATAATAGAACCCTCAGGACATGCTTTTTGTCTAACGAAATCCTTCAATGATTTCAAATGCCTCTCCACCATCCACATTGACCTTGTGTGTACAGGTCCACACATTTCAACCTCCTCAACTTGGTGTATGAGGTAGTGTTCTTTCACATTGAAAAATGTCAGAGGTAGGTATTTTTTCATTTCACACACTAGCTAAGGAAATTATCTCCTCCAATACTTTATATCTTCTTTATGGATTTCTTTAGATGACAACCACCTACACATGATGCAAGCAAATTATAGTTTTAAGTATATAAATTTCAAGTAGAACATGTGTTAGAAAGTTTTGCCACTTACATTTTGCATTGAAATCACTACTTACCTCATGTATTTTCCAAGATCATAAATGATTTGTTTTATGTTGCTATCAAAGTTTTATGGAAGATATAGATGTAGAACATATTGTAAAAAAAAATGTAAACAAAAAAATACCAAAAATATGTATACCAATATATAAATATAACAAAATAATTACCTTAATGAAGGTATGCCATTCACGAGATTTTACCCCACCAAATTCACCTTTCTTTGTTAAGATATTATTTATGTTTAAAGAAAATATCATGGGAAATTTAATTTTCCTAATGACCTCTTTTAGAACATTTATTTGTTGCTCTATAAATAACCATGGAAGACTATCATGATGTCCATCGTTATTTGAATGAATCACATTTTGTATTGCATGATTGGCTTCCTGAATGTCACTACAAATTTTGACAGTTTTTTTGTCACTCCTTCCATCTAAGATTCTCCATAACATTTATGTTAAATTCTTCCCGATATGCATCTTAATAAACAAATGAGCTATTTGTAGGTTCTCATAGTAAGGAAACCTGCTAAATTGTATAGGGTAACTTTTCATTCCTCGTGGAAGCCCATTAATGCCTTGAGGACCTTTATGAAAAATAAATGAAATTAAAACAATAATTGTTAGATACAATAAAGATAATTCAATACAAATTAAATTTGTAAAACAATATATACCATAAATAGACTAATTGCTTACCTTGACGATTTCTATTATATTCTTACTTCAATAGGTGAGGTGTCAATCTCCGTGATTTTATTCCAATCTCTTCTTTCAAATTGAAAAGATGTTTTTTGGTATTTCAATACCTATGGTTCTTAGGAATGAAGTGTCTACACTCGTAAAACACATCCTTTTATCAACTTATTTAATGACGAGATTTCATCCTTAGACCACAAACCAAACATGCAAATTTACCCTTGTTTGAAGGCCTACAACATATGGTTTAATGTCAATATCAATTATATACCAAACAATTATTTAAAAAACATGCATGATATTTTCATAAAATTATATACTATTAAAGTGCAGTAGTACATTACATACCACAAATATGTCTTAGCCCTGGGCATCATGAATTGTCCATGCAAGTATTCCATGGAATTGAAATTAGTTTTGTCCTATTGGTCTACAGATGTTGTACATAGTGATTCCATCCCATAACTTTAGTAGCTTGTCGATAAGAGGCTCAATATATACATTCATATCTTTAACTTGGTACTTACCTAATTGATTGAAAATACACATAATTACTACTTTCTCTATCTGTGTGTGTGTAATAAGTTATGCGATGAACAAGAAAAATAAAAGCTTACGTTAAAAAAATTATTGTAAATAAATACATGGAACAATCATTGTTGACATTGTGTGCTCCCTCTTTATTGACATCCAACGAGGAAGGTTATTGTTTCTAACAAAAATAGGTCACATTGAGAAAATAGACTTGACCTTTCCAAATGGATTGACACCGTCAGCTGCTAATGAAAGCCTAACATTACGAGGTTCTTCTTTAAAAATTGGCCATATTTCTTCGAACTTCCTAAATGCAGAACCATCTAGAGCCATTCTAAGAATACCATATTCACTTTTTTTCCATGCATGGTAATCCATAAACAATTCTATGCGTTGGCACCTGAACAATCACTACAAACATGGAATTATGGGAATTTGAGGAAGAACCTTGCAAGCACGTGGTTTGTTACTTGATTGGTTCGATATCTACTAATTTGAAATTGCGGGAATTTAGTTTCAGATGCATATCGTCCATAATATATAATATGATCATTAGGACATGCATTAATAGCTTGATACTCCATTCCAATGTCTTTCATAATGGTAGATAATTATCGGTATGTGTGAGGTAAATTAGTTGATGTTGGTAAGACAAATTCACCTAACAATCTACAACGCAAATTATAACTAGTTAATGTAAAGAATATTAATCGTAAATATTCCATCCTTAATTTACACATTAATTAACACTAAAAATAGAGAAAAAAGTAGACCTTTTATGTATATGTGACGAATTATATTACATGCCTTAGGATATGGGTGTGACAAGTGTTTGAAAAACCATTTGATAACTTCAAGTTCACCAACAACAATATAGAAGAGAGAATGTTTGTCCTCAAGCCTTCATAAAGGGGTTGTTGTGACTTCTCAATCAGAGGTACATTGTGAATATCATCAAATATTCATCAATTGGAGGAAAGGTGTCTTGGATCAATCTATTTATACCATCATTCTCAACTATATTATCAATTTCATCTTCTTCCATTGGACTAACTTGATCTCCAATATTCGCTCCATATTCCTCAGCGTGTACAACAAGATTTCTACTATTGCTTGGCACATTCCCAAGATTACACTGAGGATGGCCTTTCTTTATAATTACAAACAATCAAATAATATTTGTGTATGTAACAAATATTAAAAGGATAAAAAGTTTTATGAATACAATCAATACAAAAACATTAACGATTAATTTAACAAGGGATGATATTCATACCTTCTTTCAGTGTGCCCAAACTATCTACAATGTCTTTTAGCTCTTGTTATTAAAATTCTTCTTCTACTGAAGCCCCTGCATTGAGTGCAAGGGAGATAACATTTTGTATCACACTTTGCATTTTGCAAATAACCTTTGAAGCATCCTATCATTTTCCTCTGGAGTTATGTTATATGGCATTGTAATTAACTATTACAACAAAATCCATTGAAGCAATATAAGCACAATATATGAATATATTCAACCAATTTCACACATGTAAACGCATTTCTATAGGCCAAAAAACATAATACACATAATAGAGAGGAAGAGGAGCTATGACCCCATGTGAGAGGAATATGAAAGGGGAACAATTTTATGGTTTCCATTTCGTCAAACATTTTGGGAACATTCTTACAACATTTTTAAACATTTTGTTAAATGGTTGGCATGCATCCTCCAACCTTTCACACTATGTAAAAATCCAATATTGTTGTAATTAGAGAAAGGGACAAACATTTATATATCACCCTAGTATATAGTGTTTAGGGTTTACAACATATCCGCAGTCTTGTAACTTGTAATTTGTAAATTACCAACACCATGCATGGATTTTTCTTCCTAGGGTGTGCATTTTTCACCATGCCCGGTCTTCATGCATTTACAAGGCCTTTTTTAGCCTCTATGCACAATATATGGTTTTTGGTTTGAAAATGAACAACTAAAGGTATTAAAATATGTAAAATGATCAATTAAAAACTTCACAATTCGAATCACTCAATTTGGAGGTCATATGAGTCCTAGACATGCATTTTACAGTAAGACAATTTTACCCTCCATTTTGCAGAAAGTCTTCAATGTTGGTTCAAAGTAGAAGTCCTATTTCATTTGAAACTGCACTTCAAATGATAAAGATAGATTTTGAATGTTATTTTATTTACTTAAATCTTGTATAACTAAATTTGGAGCTATATAGAAGCATGGGTGTGCATTTCCATTAGGTCACTATTGTTTTGGTCTTTCAATTTACAAGGTAGATTTTGCCTCTTTTACATAGCAACCAAATTTGTGTTTGAAAATGAAAATAAAAATATCTACACATGTAAATTATCTAAGACACCCTCAGAAACTTGAATCACTCAAATTGGAGGTGTTTTAAGACCCAGGTATGCATTTTTGTGAATCTTGGTGTGCATTTTGCATAAGGGTAGAAATCACAGTTTAAAAGCAAAACATATATTTCTTAAGTGTGAGTGTGCATTTTATATGTGTAGGTTCTAATAAGGTTGAATTAGGGTTTCATGCAACAATAAAAACCAAAATCCTATTATTTTATTCAACAATAGAAACCATAATCTTAATCATCGATATTATCATATATCGATAACATTGTCATCTACATCTGGCTCAACTTCTTCAACTTCTTTGTCTAACACATCTATATGCTCCTCTGAATCATATTCTCCTTCATTATCATCTTGGTATAGAGATATATTACATAGTGATTATATCCCATAACTTCAGTACATCGTCGATAAGAGGCTCAATATATACATTATTATCTTTAGCTCAGTACTTACCTAATTGATTGAAAATACACACAATTACTACTATGCGTGTGTGTGTGTAAGAAATTATGTAACAAACAAGACATATGAATTGTATTATTCCTCTTTTACAATAGGAATGGATAAGAAAGGATACTAAATCTTCAAACAAATTAAATTCTACAATCCTTCCATTATTTGGCAAATGGTTAGCATGAAAAATCAATAATGGAAACAATATGAGTATTGAATGGGTGGGAAATTGTAACATATCCATCCTACAAAAAGGCATAAAATATTTTATGCCTTAGGATTTCATTTTAGAGGACATGGTGGGAATTTTCAGACAAAAAACCTTTTGTTGTGCAAAAAGGGTAAAACTTGCCTTGTAAAACAAAGAGGTCAAATTGTTAAAATTGGCCTTGTTAAAATACACACTAGACTGAGGGAAATGCACGTCCAATGGTGAAATTGGTATGATTATATTAGAAATATATAGGCTTATGAAACATTCATTCCTTGAGATAAATTATGTACACCACATGGTGAAAAATGCACACCCTAAAAGGTGAAAATGCATGAAAATAGGGTAGATGAAAAATGCATGCCTTGTGTTGGTAATTGTATGTTGACCTTATGAAATTACATGAAAATAGGATATTGAGAAAAATGCATTGCATGTTAGGTAAAAATGCACATCGAGTGCATGGGATTGCATGTTTACATAGTAAGGAGGAACATGCACACCTTGTTAATGACAAATCCATGCCTGCACTATAAAAATGCACGTCCTTGACATGTTTTGTAACCCTATGGTGGCCTAAACCATAAATGGTTCTTCCTCAACCCGTATGAATAGTTTTCATAGGAAGATGAATGAAAATGGATGTTAATCCATTGTGTATGAATGATGCTACTATGGCATATATTATAACAACCTTGAACCCATGTTTGACAAGCTATTTGGAAATATACTTATGTAGTTAACCTTGCATGTTGAGTCGTTGTGACTTTTAGTAATGACATTGCTTGAAACCAGAATTCAGGGTAATATGGCTATGCTAGGTTTTAATTGTTAAACCTTAATGAAAATCATTGAAGGTTGTTTTGCAATCTTCTTTAATGATGAATACAAAGGTAGATTGTATTCCTTTGATAGTTGTAATTAGTTTGTTTACAAGTATGATACAATGGTGGATTATATAGCTACCTCATTATGGAAATAGGGGCTAAAATCAAGAGAGAGACTAAGTCTTACAGAGCTGAAAGTTGGATAGTGAAACAAGCATGTCAAGAGCTTAAAAAACACAAGCATAGGGAAAAGTAGTCATGTCGAACTCCCCAAATCTTAGAAATGAAAGTACTTGTAAGTCTCCCACACCTATGATTGATTTCAAATGGATTCTCTAAGTTTGGATGGAAAGTTTGCCAAGAATCCCAACAACGAACGACTTTCCAAGGGTCGAAAATACACTCATTTTTTTTGCTTGCAAAGGTAAATGGATGTTATCTTGTGTTTTTGCAATCTCTGGTTTTCCTCATGTAGCTTCACATTTTATTCCAAACTTTATAAAATTTCGTTTATGGATTGTTTACAGGGTAAAATGATGCCCTTTGGAGCATGGTTGTAACATCTTCGAACACCCATGGTCGGGCCACAATACATGAGAGAACGCTTTCGCTCTCTTTGTGGAACATATTGTGACATACCCAACATCCAACTGAGCTATGCCACATAAATTTTTGAACTACATGCAGTTTAAAACATATACACACAAAACTCCTACGGAAATTTATATAAAACGTAAACAAATAAATGCATTATGTAAATGCATGGATTCATACTGAAATAATAGTAAACATACACATGCAGCATATACGATAAATACCCATAAATATAAAGACAGTTGTAAACACACATAGAATAAACTTATAAAAATAAACACATAAATGACAATGTAGCATGTAAATTTATCACACAATTGACACTTATATTGGTAAGGATATCACCAACTGCATGTATACCTTCCAGGAACCTCCCAGCCTTATATCATGTTTCTCATCACTCTCAGCAATGGCTCACCCTCGAGATGGGACTAAACTCCACCCGGGTAAAGGGATTCCTAACCATGCTAATGGTTCATAGACAACAGGAAAGACTCTGTCACAGGTGCCAACTCAAACTAACATCCTATAGTCCCTCATTCCCCACATGTCTATCCCACCCAGGAAGTGTGCCCTTATCTGCTCAACAGTCCTTCGACTGCCCCACTTCCTTTCCAGGCTTCAGCAACAAACCGGACAGGAAGTCTCAGAGCACTGTAGTTGCAATTTAACACCTTCAGGAAATCAATTCCCAACAATTCTCTCACCTAAGGAGAAATCGCTCATGGGCCTGACAACCTGCCTCTTCAATATCCCACGGGCCTGACAACCTGCCTCTTCAGTCCAGCTCCCAAGCTAACTAGCTACATCAACAAGTATGTCTATCGATCCAGGTTCAGATACAATGATAAGAAAGTATGCAGGATAGTTGACTACGCAGTGAATGCTCATGGTATGGATCAATGGATGACTGAATGATGGGAGGAATGATGGAAAGAATGATTGAAAATGAACTCGGTCCAAACAATATGTATTCATGTCCCCAACTTGACACTTGTCATGTTGGGAGCTACTTTGGCCCACTTGTCCCCAACTTTAGAACTTAGGATAAAATAATTATCCATACTTTATGATTTAAGAAATATTAATATAATATTCCTTTTTGGCTTAAGCTCCCTATATTAGCCCCTTTTCCTTAAATTTTATCCCCCACCCTTTCCCTACTAGTGGATTTTAGTCCCCCATACTCTTTTATCGTGGTCAGTCTGTGCACAACGATGTATTTTATATTAATGATGAGACATGTACAAAATAGACACACTAGCCTTTAACATCTAGGTTATCCGACCTAATCATCACAAAATGGCTCACCAGCCTATAAAACACAGCATATACACAAAGGCTCCATGGCCTCAAAATCGCGCGCACTTAAGTTTTTGCACGTGGTATCCTAGAATGTGCACACTACATCATTTTACTGCGCAATACATGCGTGCACTATGCCATGAAAGGTACATATAAAAATGATATCAAACATCTCACCAGCTTAAGTACATTTTCATTTACATTACAATTGGGTTTGGCCTAGGGATATTACAATCCCTTCCCCTTATTTATGCACTATCCTCAGTGCATTATTTACTCATACACAACAAAATTTCAAAAATTCTCAAAAAGATGCGGGTATTCTGCCCGCATTGCATCCTCATGCTCCCAAGTAGCATCCTCAGGACTGTACTAGGTCCATTGGACCTTTACAATCCCTATGGCTCGATTCTGGATTTGTTTGATTTTAAGGTCTAGAATACGTACCAAATGCACTTGGAAAGCGCCTTCTTGCTCCACATAGATCACATTCCAATCAATAACATGATTAGCATCAGGTATATATTTCTTGAGCAATGATACATGGAATACATTATGGACATACGTAGATGCGGGAAATGCAATCATACAAGCTATTGGACCAATCCTCTCTAGGATTTCAAATGGCCCATAATAGCGAGCTGCCAACTTTGAACAATTTCCCAACTTCAGGGAACTTCTATTGGATTTCACTTTCAAGAATACATGGTCTCCCACTCTAAATTCCCTATGAGTTCTACCCTTATCAGCATAGTTTTTCTTCATGTCTTGGGCAGCCTTTAAATTTTGTTTTATTTTTATCATTTTCTCCTCCATTTCCCCGAGTAAATATGGCCCAACCACTTCTCTATCTTCTGGGTTATCCCAGCTTACTGGTGTGTTGCACTTTCTGCCATAAAGTTCCTCAAATGGGCTCATCTTTAGAGATGTTTGGTACCCATTGTTATAAGAAAACTCTACCAAGTGTATGTAGTCTTCCCATTTTGATGGTTTATCCATCACATACATCCTCAACATATCCTCAATCACTTGATTCACCCTCTCTGTTTGTCAATCTGATTCTGGATGACAAGTTGTACTAAAATTCTAATTTGTTCCAAATCCATTAAATAATCCTTTCCAAAAATTTGAAGTAAATTTTGGATCTCTGTCAGACACAATTGTCTTGGGTATGACATGTAATCGAGTTATTTCTCTCATATAAATATCAGCAATGTTGGCTGCCTTGTGAGTGAGCTTAACTGGAATAAAATGGGAAGCCTTAGTAAGCTTATCCACCACTACCATGATAGAATCATGTTGCTTGTTTGTTCTAGGAAGTTTGGTGATGAAATCCATTGTTACAACTTCCCATTTCCACTCAGGAATAGGTAATGGTTGTAGCAAACCAGTTGGGTGTCTATGCTCGGCTTTTACCTTTTGACATTCCAAACATTTGGCAATAAAATCAATAACCTCTTTCTTCATGCCTGGCCAATAATATTGGCTCTTGACAACTGCAATAGTTTTCTTATAACTTGGGTGCCCAATATAAGGTACATTATGCATTTCCCTCAATATCAAATTTTTCAACCTGGGAATTCGGTACATAAATTATGCCCCTGTACATGAGAATTTCATCATTATCTAGCTTGCATTCTTCAATTTTATGCTGCAAATTACCTTGTTGTAATTTTTCCACTAATTCCTTATATTGCAAATTTAATTTTGCAACCTCTAAAATTCTGTATTTCAAATCTGATTGGAACATGCTATTGGTTGTAGCATGCATTTCATGCACTCTTCTGCTGAGTGCATCAACCACTTTGTTCTCTTTCCCCTTGATATGATTTATATCAAATTCATATTCACTTAGAAATTCTAACCATCTGCTTTGCCTAGCATTTAGAGTTGGTTGATCAAATAAATAGTTCAGACCATTATGGTCTATCCTCAGTTCAAACCTTTTCTCCATGAGGTAGTGTCTTCATTTCCTCAAGGCATGCACTAT
>SNQJ01S0002591.1:42436-86775 GCA_010110895.2 Picea sitchensis
CAAGGCATGCACTATGGTTGCCAACTCCAAATCATGAGTGGCATAGTGTCTTTCATGCTCCTTCAACTTCCTTGATTCATAACATATAACAAACCCATTTTGCGTGAGGACTCCACCAAGTCCTTTACATGCATCTGTGCATACAATGAAGTCTTCATTTGGGTCTGCAATCTTTAGTATTGGAGGACTTGCTAACAATTGTTTCAAGTGTTGGAAACTCTTTTCACAATCCAATGTCCACTGAAACTTCACACCCTTCTTTTGTAAGGAAGTGATTGGGTGTGAAATATTTGAAAATCCTTCAATAAATCTCCTACAACAGCCTGCAAGCCCCATGAATGATCTCACCTCTATCACATTCTTTGGCGTTGACCATTCTCTAATGACATCTATATTCTTTGGATCCACTACTATCCCATCCTTCGAAATGATATGTCCCAAATAATGAATTTGTTTTTGATAAAATGAGGACTTTCTCAATTTGGCATACAACTGATGCTCCCTTAATACTTGCAACACCATCCTCAAATGATGTTCATTCTCTTTCTCTGACTTAGAATATATAAGAATTTCATCCAAAAATACAATAAAAAACTTGTCTAAATATTCTCGGAAAACACAATTCATTAAGCACATGAAAACAACTAGTGCATTTGGCAACCCAAATGGCACCACTGTGAACTCATACTGACCATACCTTGTCCTGGAGGTAGTCTTGCTGATATCTTCGTCCTTAATTATTACCTAATGGTATCCTGATCTAAGAGCTATCTTTGAAAATATATTGGCATCCTTCAATTGATCAAAGAGATCATCAATCCTTGGCAGAGGATACTTGTAATTTATAGTCACTTTATTCAACTGTCTAAAATCAATGCATAATCTTAATGTCCCATATTTCTTCTTCACGAACAATAATGGGGCACCCTAAGGTGACACACTTGGGCGTATATACCCCTTCTTCAGAAGTTATTCAAGATGCATTTGCAACTTCTTCAACTCTGGTGTACTCATTCTGTAAGGATTCTTTGACACTGGAGTTGCTTCATGCATTAAATTTATAGAGAAATCAATATATCTCTTTGGGGGTAGTCCTGGTACCTCCTTGAACACATCTTCAAAATTTTCCAAGACTGCATGACCTTCCAAATTTTGCACCTTATCTTTAGGTGTCTCCTCCATATGGGTTGCAAATATTTGACACCCTTTTCTGTAACATTTCTTAGCTGCAATGCTGAAATTTCTATGATGGTTACTTCCCTGGGAATTCCCTGCACTTTCCTTAGGCTCCCTTCCTCATCCAAGCAAGTAAATGTCTTTCTATGATAGTCTAGGATACCATGATGTTGTTCAAACCAATCCATCCCAATTATACAGTCATAGGAACCTAAAGGTAAGATGTTCAAATCTTCCTTGGTGTTCAGTCCATTCATGTCCATAAGACATGACTTAACCATCTCAATAAATTTTCTTTTGGCTCCGGTAGCCAGCTGCACCAACCAAGATTTTCCATGCTTGTTTCTTGGAAAATGCAAAATTTCCACCATCTTAGGATCTATATAACTATGACTAGCTCCTGAATCAATTAAAATAGCAATGGTTTGGTTGTTGATCATACCCTCCACTTCAATCATATGTGACTGATACTCTGCTTTCTTATTGTCCAGGGCTGCATAGATCCTTGGTATATTTTTGCTCATGTCCTCCATTGTTTCATCTTGTTGTACATTGTGAACAGTCCTCATTTTTTCACCTATGTGAGGACAATCTCTGAACATATGATCTTCTTTACAACCCCAACATTGTATAGGTGGATGCCTTGGCCTTTGAACCCTTGTTTCAATTGTTATGGGTTCTCTAGAAGTTGGTTTTCCGTGAGGATTATTTCTGAAGAATGGTGGCTTAGTCCCCTTCTTCCTCTGATCCATCTTGAATTTGTTTTTTTCTTCCCAAGCTTTTTGGAAAGTTGGCTTTGCTTTTTGTTGATCATATAGGCATTTATCTCGCCTTATGGTTTCCTCCAATGTATTAGGATCATCATATTGTATTTTATCACTGATGAATGATGGAAATCCACTCAAATACCTTTGAATCTTAACTGTCTCATCCTTAATGAAAGAGACATACTTCAACATTTCTAAAAACCTTCTCTCGTATTCATCTATGGTCATACTCCCAAGCTTGAGTTCAAAGAACTCTTTCATTTTCTTGTCATAGTATCTTGTAGTCAAGTATTTCTTCTCAAAATACTTCTTGAACTCCCTCCAAGTAACACTTTTCTCTTTAATGTGTTGCACCTGCACAAGATGATCCCACCACATGGATGCCTTTCCCTTAAGTTTATAGATGGAAATTATTCCTTCTGCATGAGAAGGATAATTATTCAATTGAAAATACTTTCTCATGCCCAACAACCATGTTTCTGCATCTTCATCCTTCTTGTTCTCACCATCAAATGTAGGAGGATTGATTTTGTTCATTTATCCTCATAGCTCATCCACCCCAGACCCCTTATACTTCCTAACAAGGGATGGACTCGAGATTCTATGTGATGTCTTATTAAAATGCCTCGGGGAGTGGTGGTGATGTCTACTAACACTCATTGCTCTTCTTTTCTCCCCAGGAGGCCTGTGACTTCCAGATTTGATTGAGCCACTCTCCTTATCCAATATCTTTTCTATTTTGTTCAAGCGTTGCATTAACTTCATGTTGAAGTCATCTTGATGCTCCTTGGCTCTCATAAGCCTTTCATTATCAATTTTATGGCTTTGGACATCCTTCTGCAAATTTTAATGGTCTCTACCATATTCATGTTTTCATCCCTTCCTTCTCCATGTCCATTGGAGTTTGTTCCTTCAATGCCCAAATGGACATCCATCCCTCTAATCTCATCTTCCTGGTTGTAATTCCCTTGTGCCTCTTCCATTACGCTGGACTCTATGGTGACCTTGATCTGATCTAGTTGTTGTTAACTCTGCAAAATGTCCAGCCAACAAAACTTTGTCAGGCTAATTGTTTCAACAATTTCATGAAAATATGAATCATTCTGGTTCAATAATATATATCAGAATTCTTTCTTTTGATTTCCTGAAAAATTGAATTCCCAGATCAATTTTTTGGGTGGATATTTAGATTCCACTTTCCAAAACCTTTCCAATGCCTACTCCCATGCTCAGTTCTGAGTCTTGAGAAGAAAGTTATGGTCATTAGAAATTTGCCCATTAATTTTTCTGTTCATTTTTCAACTTGGCACAACTCTGCATTGTAATTATGCAATTTTGCACCTACTCCATTGGATTTTTCATGGGATCTAAATTGGGTTTCTTCATATACATAATATGGACACTCTGTCCAAGTTTCACCTTTTTTTGGGTTCTGGGCTGCTAGTTACAGCCTGCTGAAGTTCTAGACCAATTCGTGTTTTTGGTATGGAATGCTACAGGTACTTTATTCTCCATCTTAAAAACATTTAACATGCCCAAAAATTTAATTGAGCTCTTGGACTGTCTTTTATGGTTCAATAGATTTTCATTGACTGCTCCTGTGCCTCAATCTGATTCCGGAGCAAAAAGTTATGGCTCTTTGAAGTTGGATGGGTCTTAAAATTTACCCTCCAATGTTTGTGTTGTAACTTTCTCATAAAAGCTTTGTTTGACGAATGGTTTACACCATTAGAAAGATCTCTCCGAGCTATTTTATTTGAGATGTAGAGACAACGTGCCTCTTGGCACACTTTGGTCTCGTGGTTTTTGAGTACCTAAAAACGCTCTTAAGGGCCTCAAAAATGCGTTGCAAAAAGATGACGTTCAAACAGTATAAAATGTCGTGGAAATTAGTTGGTTTTTCGTTGTTGTTCACCATCCAAACGACTTGTCGCGTACAAATTTCAACCTGTACACCCATATTTACCATGTGCAGCAACACCACAAGGTAAATCGTTCTCCACACACCTATAATCATTGTGCATAACTTCTTTGTCACGTCAATAACTTGCGTGCACTACTTTTGTGTCGTGCGCCAATATCCACAGCGCACAGTTTTGGTTCTTGCACTATTACCCGTTGCGCACAATTTTTGTATCGCGCACTGATATTCTGCATGCATTTCCCTCTACACGCTACACCATGCCAAAGTTTAGTATGCCCCCACCACGCACCAATACTCTACGCGCACCATTAACTAAACTATCACGCGACAACATATACCCATATTGTGCATGTACCAACCAAACTCCTCTATGCTCTACCAATATTGTGCAGACAACGCGTGCCATTATTATGTGTGTGCACATTGAGAGACACTATTATGCATATGTCAATCAATCTGCACCGTGCATGCTAATTTTAGCGCATGCACCTGCACACCAACATTTTTCCGCGCAATGCCAAAACTTAGTGCGCGCACCCGCACACCAACATTTTTTCGCGCAGTGCCAAAATTTAGCGCACGCACCAGCACGTCAATATTTTTCCGCGCAGTGCCCATTTTTAACATAACACAAGATTTTTACTGTGCATCATGCATTTTTTTAGTGCGCCCACCTGCTCCCATTCATTTTTATGCACATCAATTCCTCATGAATTCCGCTGCAGAAATTTGGATTTTTTTCTAACTTTTTCCCCAATTTACCATAGACATTATGCAACTATGAAATATGCTCAATTTCATCCTGATAACACCAATTCGACCTCTGTAACAACAAATCGTTGTGGGTTGACATTTCTGGAAATAAAAAAAAAAATCCCAAACTCGATTCACGAATTGAGAATTTTAATTACTAAATTCTCTCTATCTGTCATGGCTTCACTGTAACTTCAAATTCGACCCATTCTAGGTTTGAATGTTTCTACAACATATATAAATCAGGAATATCTCACCACTTGGCCAAATTTCTCGATTTCCCGATGAATTTGACAACAAAAATTGGGGTTTTTTCCCAATTCTGCACCATTGTTGTTACTTTTTACCATGGATGCTCTGCAACTCGAAATTTGGCCACTTCGAAATAAATCCTCTGTGAAATTTCGCTTCAACTCAACTTGCTCGGTCCATCCAGGCTCAATGTTGAAACAGAATCTTTGATACCATATTGTAACGTCCTCGGCCACCCATGGTCGGGCCACGATACACGAGAGAACGCTTTCGTTCTCTATGCCGAACATACTGCAACATACCCAACATCCAATTGAGCTATGCCACATATATTTTCGAACTGCATGCAATTTAAAACATATACACACAAAACTCTTGCAGAAATTTATATAAAATGTAAATAGACAAATGCATTATGTAAATGCACGTATTCATACTGAAATAACAGTAAACATACACATGCAGCATATACGAGAAATACCCATAAATGAAAAGACAGTTATAAACACACATAGAATAAACTCATAAAAATAAACACGTAAATGACAATGCAGCATGTAAATTTATCGTACAATTGATACTTATCTTGGTAAGCATATCACCAACTGTGTCCAGACCTTCCACGAACCTCCTAGCCTTAGACCACACTGCTCATCACTCTCAACAGTGGGTCACCCCCGAGCTGGGACTAAACTCCACCTGGGTAAAGGGATTCCTAACCAGGCTAATGGTTCATAGACAACAGGAAAGACTATGTCACAGGTGCCAACTCAAACTAACATCATACAGTCCCTCATTCCCCACATGTATGTCCCACCCAGGAAGTGTGCCCCTTCTCTACTCAACAGTCCTTCGGTTTCCCCACTTCCTTTCCAGGCTTCAACAACATACCAAACAAGAAGTCTCATAGCACTATAGTTGCAGTTTAACACCTTCAGGAAATTAATTCCCAACAGTTCTCTCACCCAAGGAGAAATCGCTCACGGGCCTGACAACCCACCTCTTCAATATCCCATAGGCTTGAAAACCCGCCTCTTCAGTCCATCTCCCAAGCTAACCAACAACATCAACAAGTATGGCTATCGATCCAGGTTCATATACAATGACAGGAAAGTATGCAGGATAGTTGACTGCATGAGTGGATGCTCATGGTATGGCTCAATGGATGACTGAATGATGGGAGGAATGATGGAAAGAATGATCGAAAATGAACTAAGTCCAAACAATATGTATTCATTTCCCCAAATTGACACTTGTCATGTTGGGAGCTACTTTGGCCTACTTGTCCCCAACTTTAGAACTTAAGATAAAATAATTATCCATACTTTATGATTTAAGAAATATTAATATAATATTCCTTTTTGGCTTAAACTCCCTAGCTTAGCCCATTTTCCTTAATTTTTAGCCCTCACCCTTTCCCTACTAGTGGAGTTTAGTCCCCCGTACTCTTTTATCGTGGTCAGTCTACGCACAGTGATGTATTTTATATTAATGATGAGACATGTACAAAATAGGCACACTGGCCTTTAACATCTAGCCTCTACGGCCTAATCATCACAAAATGGCTCACTAGCCTATAAAACACAGCATATACACAAAGTCTCCATGGCCTCAAAATCGCGTGCACTTAAGTTGCTACGCGTTGTATCCTGGAATGTGCACACTTCATCATTTTACTGCGCAATACATGCGCACACTATGCCATGAAAGGTGCATATAAAAATGATATCAAACAACTCACTAGCTTAAGTACATTTTCATTTACATTACAATTGGGTTCGGCCTAGGGATATTAAAATGGCTCATTTCATGTAACAGACGAAAGACCGGGTACCCTGACTTGTTCTACAATTTTGAGACTACCCACCTACATTTTTATTGGGATTTTATTGTTCTCGTTAAAACAATGTTGAGAGCATCAATTTGGTTTCCATACGATGTCGAATGCCCATATAGTAAGTATCATAGTAATATATCTTGTGGTTTCCATATGATTACTCTTAGTATTAGTATCCAATGAACACCATTAATTGCATAGATCAATAGGTAAAGCTTATATGTTCTACTCTATTACCTTTGTTCCATAATATATGGATATGTGATATTCAATTAGGTAGATTATGTAATGACTAGTATCTCGTTATTACACTATAAGTTATTTCCATTACTCTGTACTAGTTAATTATAATTGTATTATGAGTAATTAGTATACCTATAATAGTAGATGTGTATAACATGTTCAGACATTGAAACCAGTTGTTATCATGGAAGGTGCTTGTAATCAGTGTTGAACAAGAGCTTTGTTACAGTTCATAGTAAGTAACATGTCAATGTTAATGATACTACATGCTTAGAAAGAGTAGTCATAAGCTATACCTCATCATGCTAACACTAGATCTATGTTATAACCATTGACTCATACTAATACTTTACCCTAGGTATGATATGGAAAGCTTGGTTCTACTATCCTTGTTTACTTAATACTAGTTACTCTTATCCATAAGTAACTCCATATATATTAGCGTCTTAGTATTCATAGAGCTTACTAAGATCCTTTCATTGAACGACGTATCCATAATACATAGATAAGCAACTTGTTATGTTTCATTAGTGTAATCATGTAACTATTCATATGGGTTGTGCTTTGATCTCACTAAGAGCTATCTTGATATCATGGATTTGCTTACCTGTTAGTTGTATGATTTCACCTATCATATATATTAGGGAAAACACATCCATCCTTATTTATGGTTACTAGTATGTATTTAGTACTTACCTTGTTATACTTGTACGAGCTCATAGAATTAGGATGATCTAAGAGTAATGGGAATAATAGCTTACATCGGTTCCATATTCAACAGGATAGCGCTACTTATAACCACAACTTATACTTGCTTACATTGTATCCTCTTTCTTAATGGTATAGAACGTTATCACTAGTTTGAATACTGAGTAATCTCTATGTAATTGATATGGAAATACATATTCATAGTACTTACTTGATACATGTTGTATAATAATGGTAATCGATCCAATCTATGAATCAATAGAATATGTAAGTAGAATGACCGTAATCACTAACTTGTAGTAATAAGGAGCTTCCATATATAGTGAACATTACACAGTTTACCATACTTATACAATTTAGTACTAATACCATTCTAACGACTTATGTCAAATATACGACACCTATTACACCATAAGCATAACCATTACATATGATAAGCTTAGTGATTACTTTGAGTTCATACTAGTTTTGATATCAATACTAACATGATGGAGTTAATTAGGGTAATCACATCATTATCATTGTTGTTTATTGTTCTGCTTATTCAGTAGAGAGATCAGCTTAGGGTGTTATGGCTGATATGAACATATCACATATATAAGACAATAATCGTGATATGTGATAAGAGCTTAGTTGTGTGATTGATACACCACACAACACTAATAGTATCCATTCATTGGACACACACACACACACACATATATATATTTATAAATTATAGCCATTCGTCGAACCATCGATGGCCCACTTCGTCAATGGTTCGACTAGAGTAGCTTTTTCCTCCTCAAATAAAAACATCGGACATACAAAATTTTCATCGGTAACTAGTCGATCTTTCAACGGAAACATGTTGGTCCATTGTGGAAGATACGTCGAAGGTTTGTCGTTTTTTTGTTGCTAGACTGACAATCCAGAGACAATCAAATGATGTAGTTGAGATGAATTACCAAGAAAAAATCATCGCTAATTAGTCTCTCTTACGACAAGAAAATGTCGATCTTCTGACGTACTAGCGAAAACCACATGATGTGATTATGACGAGCTACCAAGAAAAATTCATCGATAATTGGTCACTCTTATGAAGGAAATGTGTCAATTGTCTGACCTATTGGTTGTGACAACAACATGATGAATTTGGGATGAACTAATTGGGGCATGTTAGTCGCTCTTACAACGGATGTGCTCATCGGTATTTCGATACACTCTTGAATGTCATAATTGCGACGAAGGTGACGCAATGAAAAATAGTTGTTTCCTTCATCGTACTTTTGACGTTGTGGCGACAAACATGTGTCGATAAATTGTCAAAAAATGGGCCTAATGTACTAGTGTACATACATCCGGGGTTCAATTTTAGTTAATCCTTCATGTTCTTTAGCCATAGTAATTTGTTGTTGATTATGATATGTGCAAAACACAATAAAGTCAATTATATTGCTTTAATTTTATTTTTCTTTTTATATAAACATAAATTATGTTTTCTTTGAGCCCATAAGGTCGTAGTATTACAACTATGCTTTGATACCATTTGTAACGACTCGTCTCATCAAAAAAAAATTAATTTCATCATCAAAATTTGTTTAAATGATCTTCGCATATGATTATTTAATGTTCTTAACTAAATTGTCATGTCATTCACATGGTAGGATACTTGTTCAAAGGCGCTTGTAATGTTTCACTTCACAAGTATAGAAGTGGTATCTTCTTTCTATTGAAGTAATTATAACAAACTCTGGATCTGTTCTCCATTTACATGTTCATATAATATTACAATTATTTTCATCTAATCCCACATTATAAATAAACATGTGACTTTGAGGAACGAATTGTAATGCTATAGGTTTTTGGAGAAGCCTCATATTGTTTATGTGTTATTTAAACTCTCTATCTTATTATGGTTCTTAAGGACGATAATCCTTTTATCATAACCTAATGATCATGCATTGATTGTTAAAACCAAACCTTTATGCACCTTGTATCAACATTGGTTATGGTGTTACCTCTTCTCTCATTATGTTAAAAGGTTTTTAATGTTAAATATATTCATTGCTACAACAATATTGTGGGTACTATTGGATCAAATCCAAAATCCCACCTTTGATAACCATATAATATACCCCATATCTCTAGGCATTAGAATCTATGAGAGGTATTTACATAGGGTTTTAAATGTATACAGTAGTCACATGTTAATGTTGTACACACATCAAAGTCATACATTAATTGTGCCATGCTAATGCAGATTTAGCTGCTTCTTTAACCAGTGCTTAAACTTGGTTTACACCACTGCAAATTTTATGGAAATTAACAAAGTAAGTTCTCCTCCAAGCCACATCTTGGTGCCATTAATACTCTTAGTCATCTCACTCTACCATTACTATCAAACTTAACCACAGCATGGAAAACCATGACCACTATCCATCATTTGTTCAATGTATCGATTTGCTTGGTTTGAGCGTAGAGCCATATGTTCCATTCCCTTTGGTCATAGGGTTTAATCGTTTATCACTTAAAGTCATGGTGCTCGTCATTTTTTCTTGCAAAGGTAAATGGATGTTATCTTGTATTTTTGTAATCTCTAATTTTCCTCTTGTAGCTTCACATTTTATTCCAAACTTTATTAAATTTCGTTTATGGATTGTTTATAGGGTAAAATGATACCCTTTGGAGCGTGGCTCATTTCGTGTAACAAACAGAAGACAAGGTACCCTTGCTTGTTTTACAAGTTCAAGACTACCCACCTGCAATTTTATTAGGATTTGATATTTCTCATTAAAAGGATGTCAAGAGCATCAGTTTGAGTAATATTGTTGAGTTTAGAGTGTCTTTACATAGGTTATGAAGCTCTGTATTATTCCTTACAAAAATATTTACGAGCTTATCGTTTATATCTCTGATAAATAGCCAGGATACACTTTTTAGTTTCATTTTGTTAACAATATGGATTGGATTGAATCCAACATCTGAGGTATGGTTATTGGAGCGACCATCTCATATATATATATATATATATATATATATATATAACTCTCATGCTTTGATAATTGTATGATAAATTACACTTTTTGTTTTCGTCGACGGTTAAATGATTTTGTTTTTATGAAAATGGTTTACAATTACTTCATTGTTTTATCTTAACCCAAGACGTCATGGTCAATGGATTTTACGGGTTCCCTCTTAAAATTTTATCATGTTATATATTGAAGTAATGCTCTGGTTATAATACCTCATTGTATAGTTTTAAACCACGAGTCTTTATTTTAATCATTTACATTATTTGTCTCTACACTATATACTGTATTGAAATGGTTTATGATTATGAGTTCTGCAAACATCAGGTTGGTTCCAGTTTAGTTTGAGACTAAATATTTCATTCTTTTTAGTAGCAGTAATATAAATTGTTTAATGTGCAAACATGGTTCTTTCTATTCTCAACCCATAACATTTTTCTTTTCCAAAACAATTAATCTTATTGAAAATAAAACAGATATGGTTATTTCTATCTATCTGCAATATATAAAATATGAATTTCCTACTGAAGACAACATTATACATATTTCATTATGTATTTCTCGATGCTCTGATAAACAACTAAACAATTGAAAATAGCATCATACAAGCATGCTCATCATTTTCTTGCTACCGATATTTAAATAATAAATAGAACACAAATATATATATTTAGTTTTAATCAATATTGTAACTTTTGTAAACCTTCTCTACTATACTACTTGTCATTCATTAGCAAAACAAATATAAAGAAAAGAATTGAACATATATGAGCCTGCTTCAATAACCAGGAAACAAACTGAGTAGAGAACCAATTCCTCCCAACCATAGACATGGACAACTAAATCTACTTGTCCTTGTCACCCCCGAGCCTAAATCATTATTCCATGGGGATTGAAACTATATAACCTTTCCCATATTTCATTGAGTTTTTTTTCTTCGCAAAACCATCAAACTCATTTATTCACAAGTACTTAACAACGTTCTACCTCATAACACACTTTCCTTTAATAGCTTGCCTAGGTATTTTCAAGTTGGCCTCATCCCAAACCCTGGGGAATATTTTTGGCCTACTTGTGTGCTAGCTTGTTCCCTCACATACCACACATTTGGGAGTAGGGTTACACTTGTCCCATGAACAATAATTCACTCTAGTGGTTTTCTCCTTTTCACTCACCCATGGAATAATGATTTACTCTTTGCAACTGGATTCTCTAATAATTTTGTCTCTTGCTAATTAAATAAATTAAAAATAAAGGTTACAAAAATATTCCTCATCAATGTTTATGATGACATAGTTCCACATAAGTATTTTCCAATACTTTCACAATATCAAATTTTGACATAAACTGTCAAGAAATTAAATCTGTAAATCTGTAAATTGAGGGGCATTACAACAATCCACCCCGAAACTGAGGCTATGATTCCACAAGTAGGTCTATCCCTCTTGATTTTCCACTCTCCACATTCAGCAGCCCAAAACTCGGGTTCTACTCCAACAACAATTCCAATCCACCAACTCTCTTTCCACTTAGCCTGGACAACCCAAGGAATGGGATCCCCCTTCTTTGCCATATAGTCCCTTGAGAATTACCACTTCCCTCCAAGGCTCCAATGCACTCAGTTGGCGAGGAAATATCCTAGTTGGGGACTCCAAGAATTATTAGTTGTTCCAAGAGTGCTCACAATAGCCTTCCCAAGGCTCTTGAGTGATTTCCTCAACGAGAAATGTACTTATAGGCATACAGCCCATGTTACAAGCATACAAACTTATTTTTCAGCATAAAACTCATCCCAACAAGTTATCTTTCCATGGCTAGAATGGTTGGTGCTCTTCCCAACCCCCAACACTATTAGAATACTGAGACATATGAATAAACATACAACAATATTAAACAAAATGACCTTGCTAAAATATCTTTCTATCCATATAACAACAACATTTAATCATAATAATAAAGAGACAAGAGAAAAAGAGTACATCAGATATACGCGATAAAACCCCAAAATGGAGAAAAATCCATGTGAAGGTATTGTCTTCTTTATTCTTTAGAAATATCCAATCTTACACTTGAGCTCCCACACATCACACTCCTTTTTCACATGATCATCATGTGATCCTTCATTTCAATGTACCTCATGGGTCTCCCTTACCTCTATTATATACCAAAAGGTATGGAGGAATTACATCCCAAAATACATGTGGGATAAATGTAATGTCACCTCTTTATATAATGAATGGTAACAAGAGTATATTACTTCATGATGCATGTGGGATAACTCTTTTACATAAGAGTAGACATTATTATCTTCCAAATTAATACATTCCAACAATACCACACAAGTCATCATTACATATTCCAACACTCCCCCTTAATGATGATTAGGGAGAAGGAACACTTATGGAGGAAGATGACATTACAATACCTTCCAACATTCCCTACAAGAATAAGAAATGAAATACCTTCCAGAGGAAGATGGGATTACTTTAACATCCCCCCTTAATGACAACTTCTAGAATTTCCCGTAAGATGTGAATAAGAGCACACTCTGCCTCATGGATTTAATGAAGATAGCATATGCTTCTCATTGAATCATGAAATTGCACCCGAACCAAGTTGTACGATGAACTCTTGAAGAACACCACAAGAGTGTACAAAAACCTCAAATGGTCAATACAAAAGAACATGTGGCTAGCAGACATTCATCACAACCATAACGCAATTGATAGTTGAAAGAACTCTTGAAAAATACCACAACAATGTATAGAAACCTCATATGGTCGATACAACAAAACATGTGGCAAGCAAATAGTTGTCCCAACCAAGCTGATAGATGCATTAATATTGCAGTGGAACATATTACGAATACAAGAACCCCAAATATATACATCGAAATGTTTCCAGGAAGCAATCTTTACAACCAAAGAACTCTACCGAAGATTACATTGAAAATACAATACCCTAATGGTCTATCCATCAAAAAATGAGCCCCACAGATAATAATCATGACTTTATAGTAGAAGAAGGAATTTCATTACATTACATTATTATTGGAATATGGTGATATGAAATAGAATTGCACTACATTACATAACATTCCCCTTGGTTACAACTTCAAACATCCCAAATAAAGCGACAAATAGTTTCAAACTTTGTTGTTATCAAGGATAAGATGAAGAGAGGAACAATGTAGGAATCCATTACCACTACAATCAAATCCTCAATAAAGTGAAAGAAGGATACACTTTCAACTGTCAAGAATCAATGATGAATGGAAATATCAATATGCTTAGAAACTCAAGATAAGAACAAACTGCAAAACCAAGCTATCATACAACTCTTCAAAACAAATTGTGGAGAAAGTGAAGCAAATAGAGAGATCATTTTCACACAATAAGTTCCAAGAGTAAAGCATATAATGATCATTATAAGCCCATTAAAAAAATGAAATTTCTTTTACACAACAAGGGTCAACAACAACATATAAACATAGAACAAAATATGATCAAAATAAAAAATGATATCACTTGAAAAATCTAGCCATTAAGCAACTAAACCATGATAAAATGCTAGAGATACATGCTCTTAAAAATGTCAAAAAATATCTACCACACAGATAGTTTAGTGACAAGAAAAAATAGGGAACAAGAGACAATCTTTGTAAACATGATGAAAAAACCAAGAAACTAAACCCTAATGCAAAATGAAAAGAATAAATAGAATTGTTCTTACCTGTGATGAATGTTGGAAGTAAATTAACATGTTTGAGTTGCCACATTGCAAAAAACCACACTGAAAATTACCTACAACAAGAAATAATGTGTAAAAAACAAGTTGGAAATTACCTTGAGCACTAAATCATCCATACGATACTCCCTACAAGAGAAACATGGTTGTATGACATGCATGGAGGGTGAAATGGATGCTCAACATAGAATAGAACAACCAATCAACCAAATGGAACCTATAATTAGACAGATATTACTACCAATTAGATGAATCATAGGTCTAAACAGTGAATTACACCCTCAGGAAAAGAAAATTTGTAGACCAACTGAGAAAAAATGGTCGTACAGATAAGGAAACGATCTTTTAGCAGAAATTGGCCTTCTAGCAAGAGAAATCGACCTCTTAACTGGAAAATCGATCCTCCAGATAAAAAATCAAGGCTCAAATATGTAAAAGAAGGCAACTATAAAGCAAAAATGCTAAATAGAATGGTTGCATAGCATAAAAATGTCATTTGTACAGCCTAGGATTGGAGAGAGGAATGGTTGGTTAGTTATCCAATGACAATATGCACCCAACAACAAAAATATCCACGCAAAATGCCTCCTAGATCAAAAGATATTAGCTTCGGAAGAAAAACTAGGTTCGATAAAAACAATATGCTTAGTAAATTACCAGACCTAAAAGTACCCAAAAAACTTTAGGTTAAAAAACAAATCTTAGGTTAAGCTAGGCCAATTAATTCAATTTTGAGCAAACGGAAGCTGAATTTAACGAACCAATACTTGATCTCAGCTGATTTATTTATTCTGAAGGCAACAGTCAGGGCATATTTTTTTTTTAAATGCACATAAATGTGATAAATCTGAAAAACAAGGGTTGGGGTTTTGAGAAGAAAAAAAATCTCAATTTTGTAACAAAATGCCTAGATCTAGAGAGAAACCTTAGTCTTTACTAGATCTGATGATAAAACTACAAAATAAGGAGAGCCCAAATAAATATGTTGTTATATAAAAAAAAATAACAAATAAATACTTAAGGAGGTAGAGTATAGTAACCTGCTCTGATACAATGTTAGAATATTGAGACATATGAATAAACATACAACAATATTAAACAAAAGAACCTTACTAGACTATCCTCATATCAATATAACAACAACATTTAATCATAATAAAAAAAATATGAGAGAAATCGAATACATCAGATATATGTGATAAAACCCAAAAATAGGGAAACATCCATGGGAGGGTATTGTCTTATTTATTCTTTAGAAATCTCCAATATTACACTTGAGCTTCCACATATCACACTCCATCTTTACATAATTCCAATGTATATGATCACTATGTGATCCTTCATTTCAATGTACCTCATGGGTCTCTCTTACCTCTATTATATACCAAGAGGTATGGAGGAATTACATCCCAAAATACATGTGGAATAAATGTAGTTTCACCTCTTTATATAATGAATGGTAACAAGAGTATATTAATTCATGATGTATGTGGGATAACTCTTTTACATAAGAATAAACATTATTACTTTCCAAATTAATACATTACAACAATACCACACAAGTCATCATTACATATTCCAACAAATAACAAATCATTGTTACATATTCCAACAAACACCCCTCTTTCTGCCCAAAAAAACAAGTAAAAAAAATCTTATTTTTCCATTCAAAATTCCTTTTATCCCATGCATGTTAACTCTCACTCTTCCCAAGGTTGATTGTACTCATGCCCATGCCCTCAATAACTAAGTGAGTTGACTTCCTCACCTAACCTCGTACATGCATTCAATAATTGAGTGTCTAATAAGTCAAAGGGAGGATTAGATGGTAATGACACATTACTTAGGAAAAAGACATGGGTTTTTCCCCTTGGACTCCTGTAACACCCTATTTCCCCCAATTTGTAATTAATCATAAAATAGGAATTTCCATGCTAATCTGGAGACAATCAAATGATGTAGTTGCGACGAACTACCAAGAAAATATCATCGCTAATTAGTCTCTCTTACGACAAGAAAATGTTGATCTTCCGACGTACTAGAGAAAACCATGTGATGTGATTATGACGAGCTACCAAGAAAAATTCATCGATAATTGGTCACTCTTACGACGGAAATGTGTCAAACGTCTGACCTATTGGCTGTGACAACAACGTGATGAATTTGGGACGAACTAATTGGGGCACGTTAGTCGCTCTTACGACGGATGTGCTCATCAGTAGTTCGACGCACTCTTGAATGTCATAATTGCGACGAAGGTGACGCAACAAAAAATAGTTGTTTCCTTCATCGTACTTGTGACGTTGTGGCGACGAACATGTGTCAGTAAATTGTCGAAAAATGGGCCTAATGTACTAGTGTACATACATCCAGGGTTCAATTTAAGTTAATCCTTCAGGTTCTTTATCCATGGTAATTTGTTGTTGATTCCGATATGTGCAAAACACAATAAAGTCAATTATATTGCTTTAATTTTATTTTTCTTTTTATATAAACACAAATTATGTTTTCTTTGAGCCAATAAGGTCGTAGTATTAAAACTATGCTTTGATACCATTTGTAATGACTTGTCTCATCAATTTTTTTTTAATTTCATCATCAAAATTTGTTTAAATGATCTTCGCATATGATTATTTAATGTTCTTAACTAAATTGTCATGTCGTTCACATGGTAGGATACTTGTTCAAAGGCGCTTGTAATGTTTCGCTTCACAAGTATAGAAGTGTTATCTTCTTTCTATTGAAGTAATTATAACAAACTTTGGATCTGTTCTCCATTTACATGTAATATTACAATTATTTTCATCTAATCCCACATTATAAATAAACATGTGACTTTGAGGAACAAATTGTAATGCTATAGGTTTTTGGAGAAGCCTCATATTGTTTATGTGTTATTTAAACTCTCTATCTTATTGTGGTTCTTAAGGACGATAATCCTTTTATCATAACCTAATGATCATGCATTGATTGTTGAAACCAAACCTTTATGCACCTTGTATCAACATTGTTTATGGTGTTACCTCTTCTATCATTCTGTTAAAAGGTTTTTAACGTTAAATATATTCATTGCTACAACAATATTGTGGGTACTAGTGGATCAAATCCAAAATCCCACCTTTGATAACCAAATAATACACCCCATATCTCTAGGCATTAGAATCTATGAGAGGTATTTACATAGGGTTTTAAATGTATACAGTAGTCACATGTTAATGTTGTACACACATCAAAGTCATACATTAATTGTGCCATGCTAATGCAGATTTAGCTACTTCTTTAACCAGTGCTTAAACTTGGTTTACACCACTGCAAATTTTATGGAAATTAACAAAGTAAGTTCTCGTCCAACCCACATCTTGGTGCCATTAATACTCTTAGCTATCTCACTCTGCCATTACTATCAAACTTAACCACAGCATGGAAAACCACGACCACTATCCATCATTTGTTCAATGTATCGATTTGCTTGGTTTGAGTGTAGAGCCATATGTTCCATTCCCTTTGGTCATAGGGTTTAATCATTTATCACTTACAGTCATGGTGCTCGTCGTTTTTGCTTGCAAAGGTAAATGGATGTTATCTTGTATTTTTGTAATCTCTAATTTTCCTTTTGTAGCTTCACATTTTGTTCCAAACTTTATTAAATTTCGTTTATGGATTGTTTATAGGGTAAAATGATACCCTTTGGAGCGTGGCTCATTTCGTGTAACAAACGGAAGACAAGGTACCCTTGCTTGTTTTACAAGTTCAAGACTACCCACCTGCAATTTTATTAGGATTTGATATTTCTCATTAAAAGGATGTCAAGAGCATCAGTTTGAGTAATATTGTTGAGTTTAGAGTGTCTTTACATAGGTTATGAAGCTCTGTATTGTTCCTTACAAAAATATTTACGAGTTTATCGTTTATATCTCTGATAAATGGACAGGATACGCTTTTTAGTTTCATTTTGTTAACAATATGGATTGGATTGAATCCAACGTCTGAGGTATGGTTATTGGAGCGACCATCTCATATATATATATATATATATATATAACTCTCATGCTTTGATAATTGTATTATAAATTACACTTTTTATTTTCATCAACGGTTAAATGATTTTGTTTTTATGAAAATGGTTTACAATTACTTCATTGTTTTATCTTAACCCAAGACGTCATGGTCAATGGATTTTACGGGTTCCCTCTTAAAATTGTATCATGTTATATATTGAAGTAATGCTCTGGTTATAATACCTCATTGGATAGTTTTAAACCACGAGTCTTTATTTTAATCATTTACATTATTTGTCTCTACACTATATATTGTATTGAAATGGTTTATGATTATGAGTTTTGCAAACATCATGTTGGTTCCAGTTTAGTTTGAGACTAAATATTTCATTCTTTTTAGTAGTAGTAATATACATTGTCTAATGTGCAAACATGGTTCTTTATGTTCTTAACCCGGAACATTTTTCTTTTCCAAAACAATTAATCTTATTGAAAATAAAATAGATATGGTTATTTCTATCTATCTACAATATATAAAATATAAATTTCCTACTGAAGACAACATTATACATATTTCATTATGTATTTTTCGATGCTCTAATCTAAACAATTGAAAATAGCATCATACAGGCATGCTCATCATTTTCTTGCTACCAATATTTAAATAATAAATAGAACACAAATATATATGGGTAAAATCATGAAGATGGGTAACACTTTTGCTTGTTTTATGACAAAAAAAACAGTATTTTCACAAGTTCTTCAACTTCCAGCATACAAAAATATTTTTTTTATTTAGAATTTCACTTTACAATAAAAACAAAACTTGTGAATAATTTTGTTATATTTCTAATGACTATTTTTCAATTTTTTTTATCAATATTTGATATGTCAATTTGATAATTGTTTAACAGTATGTTCCTTAAACATGAAAGGAATGATAATGAGTTATTGTTTTCCACAACAATGTATCTATTATTAAACTTATGTTTTTAAGAAATGAAATATACTGCAACAATCTATAGAGAATCTATTTTATTATGACTATAATTTTGAATCTAACGGATGAATATTATAATTTCTGGAATTTTTTGAAGTTGACCAAGATGAAAACGTTGCAGATTTTAAACACGTTTTTTTCTACACCTTGTATCTATCTTAATTTTTACTTAAAAGTAAAATCTAAAAATACCCTTTTGAAGAGAACAGTTTAACAATTATGAATATAAATTTTTCATAATTTTCCGTTGTGTATTTTTAGAGATATGGATTTTTCATTTCACCGAATCATAATCTCACCTAAAAATATTATGCAGTGATTTTTTTATAAAATTAAATAAAATTAGATAAAAACAATGAAAATGAAAACAAATTATACCCAATGAAAGAAGATTCAATTTTAAAAATGTTGGTATCAATTCTCAAACTAAATTCTGAGTATTTGTAGGAGTCCGCTACCTCCAAAGATGAAGTAAGATGGAGAGAATTTGCAGTTTCCTGCAAACAGTCTCATTTACAAGTTTTCGGCCGAAATATTCTTTCGGACGAAACCTAGTTTTTAACGGAATCCGTTAAAAATAAATGTTTCGGCCGAAATATGCTTACCACAGGAAAATAATTCATCCAAAAAACATTGTACACGAATTTCGAGGGCACCGTTAAATTTAACATGAAAATTTTCGACCGAAAGAAACATTTGTTCGGCCGAAAAATTGCCGCTAGAAATTTTGGAGACCCGATTGTCACGAAAGTGTTACCCAGATTCATGATTTTACCCATATATATTTAATTTTAATCAGTATTGTAACTTTTGTAAACATTTTCTACTATACTACTTGTCATTCATTAGCAAAACAAATATAAATAAAAGAATTGAACATATATGAGCCTGCTTCAATAACCAGGAAACAAACTGATTAGAGAACCAATTCCTCCCAACCATAGACACGGACAACCAAATCTACTTGTCCTTGTCACCCCCGAGCCTAAATCATTATTCCATGGGGACTGAAACTATATAACCTTTCCCATATTTCATTGAGTTTTTTTTCTTCGCAAAACCAGCAAACTCATTTATTCACAAGTACTTAGCAGTGTTCTGCCTCATAACACACTTTCCTTTAATAGCTTGCCTAGGTATTTTCAAGTTGGCCTAATCCCAAACCCTGGGGAATCTTCTTGGCCTACTTGTGTGCTATCTTGTTCCCTCACATTCCACACATTTGGGAGTAGGGTTCCACTTGTCCCATGAACAATAATTCACTCTAGTGCTTTTCTCCTTTTCACTCACCCATGGAATAATGATTTACTCTTTGTAACTGGATTCTTTAATCATTTTGTCTCTTGCTAATTAAATAAATTAAAAATAAAGGTTACAAAAATATTCCTCATCAATGTTTGTGATGACATAGTTCCACATAAGTCTTTTCCAATACTTTCACAATATCAAATTTTGACATAAACTATCAACAAATTAAATGTTTAAATCTGTAAATTGAGGGGCATTACAACAATCCACCCCCAAATTAAGGCTATGATTCCACAAGGAGTTATATCCCTCTTGATTATCCACTCTCCACATTCAGCAACCCAAAACTCGGGTTCTACTCCAACAACAATTCCAATCCACCAACTCTCTTTTCACTCAACCTGCATAACCCAAGGAATGGGATCCCCCTTCTTTGCCATATAGTCCCTTGAGAATTACCACTTACCTTCAAGGCTCCAATGCACTCAGTTGGCCAGGAAATATCCTAGCTGGGGACTCCAAGAATTATTAGTTGTTCCAAGAGTGCTCACAATAGCCTTCCCAAGGCTCTTGAGTGATTTCCTCAACGAGAAAGGTACTTATAGGAATAAAGCCCATGCTACAAGCATACAAACTTATTTTTCAGCATAAAACGCATCCCAACAAGTTATCTTTCCATGGCTAGAATGGTTGGTGCTCTTCCCAACCCCCAACATTATTAGAATATTGAGACATATGAATAAACATACAAAAATATTAAACAAAATGGCCTTGCTAAACTATCTTTCTATCCATATAACAACAACATTTAATCATAATAATAAAGAGACAAGAGAAAAAGAGTACATCAGATATACGCGATAAAACCCCAAAATGGAGAAAAAACCATGTGAAGGTATTGTCTTCTTTATTCTTTAGAAATCTCCAATCTTACACTTGAGCTCCCACACATCGCACTCCATTTTCACATGATCATCATATGATCCTTCATTTCAATGTACCTCATGGGTCTCCCTTACCTCTATTATATACCAAAAGGTATGGAGGAATTACATCCCAAAATACGTGTGGGATAAATGTTGTGTCACCTCTTTATATAATGAATGGTAACAAGAGTATATTACTTCATGATGCATGTGGGATAACTCTTTTACATAAGAGTAGACATTATTATCTTCCAAATTAATACATTCCAACAATACCACACAAGTCATCATTACATATTCCAACACTCCCCCTTAATGATGATTAGGAAGAAGGTACATTTATGGAGGAAGATGACATTACAATACATTTCAACATCCCTACAAGAATAAGAAATGAAATACCTTCCAGAGGAAGATGAGATTACTTTAACATCCCCCCTTAATGACAACTTCCATAATTTCCCGTAAGATGTGAATAAGAGCACACTCTGCCTCATGGATTTAATGAAGATAACATACGCTTCTCATTGAATCATGAAATTGCACCCGAACCAAGTTGTACGATGAACTCTTGAAGAACACCACAAGAGTGTACAAAAACCTCAAATGGCCAATACAAAAGAACATGTGGCTAGCAGACATTCATCACAACCATAACTCAATTGATAGTTAAAAGAACTCTTGAAAAATACCACAACAATGTACAGAAACCTCATATGGTCGATACAACAAAACATGTGGCAAGCAAATAGTTGTCCCAACCAAGCTGATAGATGCAATAATACTGTAGTGGGACATATTACGAATACAAGAACCCCAGATATATACATCGAAATGTTTCCAACATGCAATCTTTACAACCAAAGAACTCTACTGAATATTACATTGAAAATACAATACCCTAATGGTCTATCCATAAAAAAATGAGCCCCACAGATAAAAATCATGACTTTATAGTAGAAGAAGGAATTTCATTACATTACATTATTATTGGAATATGGTGATATGAAATAGAATTGCACTACATTACACAACATTCCCCTTGGTTACAACTTCAAACATCCCAGATAAAGCGACAAATAGTTTCAAACTTTGTTGTTGTCAAGGATAAGCTGGGAACAATGTAGGAATCCATTACCACTACAATCAAATCCTCAATAAAGTGAAAGAAGGATACACTTTCAACTGTCAAGAATCAATGATGAATGACAATATCAATATGCTTAGAAACTCAAGATAAGAACAAACTGCAAAACCAAGTTGTCCTACAACTCTTGAAAACAAATTGTGGAGAACGTAAAGCAAATAGAGAGATCATCTGCACACAAGAAGTTCCAAGAGTAAAGTATATATTGATCATTATAAGCCCATTAAAAAAATGAAATTTCTTTTACACAACAAGGGTCAGCAACAACATATAAACATAGAACAAAATATGATCAAAATAAAAAATGATATCACTTGAAAAATCTAGCCATTAAGCAACTAATCCTTAAGCATTAGACGGTTTCTTGTTGTCGCCATGATAAAATGCTAGAGATACATGCTCTTAAAAATGTCAAAAAATATCTACCACACAGTTAGTTTAGTGACAAGAAAAAATCGGGAACAATAGATAATCTATGTAAACATGATGAAAAAACCAAGAAACTAAACCCTAATGCAAAATGACAAGAATAAATAGAATTGTTCTTACCTGTGATGAATGTTGGAAGTAAATTAACATGTTTGAGTTGCCACACTGCAAAAAACCACACTGAAAATTACCTACAACAAGAAATAATGTGTAAAAAACAAGTTGGAAATTACCTTGAGCACTAAATCGTCCATACGATACTCCCTACAAGAGAAACATGGTTGTACAACTTGCATGGAGGGTGAAATGGATGCTCAGCACAGAATAAAACAACCAATCAACCAAATGGAACCTATAATTAGACAGATATTACTACCAATTAGATGAATCATAGGTCTAAACAGTGAATTACACCCTTAGGAAAAGAAAAATTGTAGACCAACTGAGAAAAAATGGTCGTATAGATAAGGAAACGATCTTTTAGCATAAATTGGCCTTCTAGCAAGAGAAATTGGCCTCTTAACTGGAAAATCGATCCTCCAGATAAAAAATCAAGGCTCAGATATGTAAAAGAAGGAAACTATAAAGCAAAAATGCTAAATAGAATGGTTGCATAGCATAAAAATGTCATTTGTACGGCCTAGGATTGAAGAGAGGGATGGTTGGTTAGTTAGCCAACAACAATCTGCACCCAACAACAAAACTATCCACGCAAAATGCCTCCTAGATCAAAAGATATTAGCTTTGGAAGAAAAACTAGGTTCGGTAAAAACAATATGCTTAGTAAATTACCAGACCTAAAAGTACCCAAAAAACTTTAGGTTAAAAAAAACAAATCTTAGGTTAAGCTTGGCCAATTAATTCAATTTTGAGCAAACGAAAGCCGAATTTAACGAACCAATACTCGATCTCAGCTGATTTCTTTATTTCGAAGGCAACAGTCAGGGCATATTTATTTTTAATGCACATAAATGTGATAAATCTGAAAAACAAGGGTTGGGGTTTTGAGAAGAAAAAAAATCTCAATCTTGTAGCAAAATGCCTAGATCTATAGAGAAACCTTAGTCTTTACTAGATCTGATGATAAAACTACAAAATAAGGAGAGCCCAAATAAATATGTTGTTATGTAAAAAATAATAACAAAAAATTACTTAAGGAGGTAGAGTATAGTAACCTGCTATGATACAATGTTAGAATATTGAGACATGTGAATAAACATACAACAATATTAAACAAAGGAACCTTACTAGACTATCCTCGTATCGATATAACAACAACATTTAATCATAATAAAAAAGAGATGAGAGAAATCGAATACATCAGATATACATTGTAAAACCCAAAAATAGGGAAACATCCATGGGAAGGTATTGTCTTATTTATTCTTTAGAAATCTCCAATATTACACTTGAGCTTCCACATATCACACTGCATCTTTACATAATTCCAATGTATATGATCACTATGTGATCCTTCATTTCAATGTACCTCATGGGTCTCTCTTACCTCTATTATATACCAAGAGGTATGGAGGAATTACATCCCAAAATACATGTGGAATAAATGTAGTTTCACCTCTTTATATAATGAATGGTAACAAGAGTATATTAATTCATGATGCATGTGAGATAACTCTTTTACATAAGAATAAACATTATTACCTTCCAAATTAATACATTCCATCAATACCACACAAGTCATCATTACATATTCCAACAAATAGCAAATCATTGTTACATATTTCAACAAATAACAAATCATTGTTACATATTTCAACAAACACCCCTCTTTCTGCCCAAAAAAACAAGTAAAAAAAATCTTATTTTTCCATTCAAAATTCCTTTTCTCCCATGCATGTTAACTCTCACTCTTCCCAAGGTTGATTGTACTCATGCCCATGCCCTCAATAACTAAGTGAGGTGACTTCCTCACCTAACCTCGTACATGCATTCAATAATTGAGTGTCTAATAAGTCAAAGGGAGGATTAGATGGTAATGACACATTATGTAGGAAAAAGACATGGGTTTTTCTCCTTGGACTCCACTTTATCCCCCTCTCTTGTGGAATCATAGCCCCCCATCATTATCACCCTTCTCATATCACAACCAACAATTATTATTTTTTATTAATTATTTCCATGTGCATAATGCATAGTTCGTCCCTCATCCATATTAATCAATACGAGCTCTTCACCCCAAACATGCTCACTAGCCTAAATCACATTTATACAATTATGTTATAATTTGTGGGGATTGAAACTAGGGATGTGAAAACTCTCAATTTTTTTTAGACTTGGGAACCATATGATGTTCTAATAGTGGGTGCGAAAAGGCTTATGCCTTCTCATACAAGTCAACATGAAATATGTTGCTCCCAAGGAGTTGGTTTTCCTTCAAGGGGACTCCATCATTGTCCAAATACAATTCTATGGGCATTTTCTCCATGCTACGAACAACAATTACTAGAGAACAAGAGCAAGTATTACTAGGACATGGATCATAGCCAATGGGCATGTGTTGAGATGGAGTTTAGAGGTTGTTTGTGGGTGTGTCACAAAATGGAATATGGAGGTTTTTTGTGGGTGCAATGTCATGAGATGAAGGTTAGGGGTTGTTTGTGGGTACGATGTCATGAGATGGAGGTCAAGGGTTGTTTGTGGGTGCAATGTCATGAGATGTATATGGAGTGGTGGATGGTACATCTGTTGGCGAAAAAGGATTAGTAGTAGGACCAACTTGTTATTGAATAGTATAAACATCGACCAAAATTTGTTGCAACGAGTAAAAATTGTCATTATTTTTTAAAACTAGAAATAAAATGTTGAATTTACTAATCACGAAAGTATTGTGTTCATCAAGTTTAATTACATACTATATAGTGATCCATTTTATTAGTTAATTAGCTCGTTGTTATATTCTTTTAGGAGTATAAATTTTGGTAAAACGTAAATGTAGCTTTGTTGTGTTCCCCAAATGATGCCTTATTTCATAATAAGGCTCAAGGTCGCAAACCATGTCCTCATCATCATGCCCTATGGACGAGGGCTCAACCTAGTAACAAGCAACATTAAACATGTGGTGCTTCCCAACATTAAATAGGTAGTGCTTCCACGTCAACATTAAATATGGTTATGAGTATGTAGGTTTCAATTGTTATTCATAATGTTAGAGAACTTTCTAGATGAAAGTTGTGTAGGAGGTTTTGATGGGTGGAGTGTCCACTCGAAATGATGGATGTTTCAAAACATCCTACGCAGTTTTTATTTAGAAAATTCTCTAACATTAAATATGGGTGTTTGACTAATATATTACCTATGGTGGTTGAGGAATGATGTGCAAGGTAGAGGACCGTGTACATTGTCGACATGAACTATTGTCCTCTTATATAATATTATGTCTCTCATAGTATCTTCCCTTATCAACCTGCAACCATATTGAACAAACAATAGATAAAGTAACCATAAAGCATGGGTAGAACACTAACATGGTTATTGAGTTGGGCTATCAGCCATGAAAATGCATATCATTGAAGAATTCCAAGGTYTCATGGGGGTGGTAATAATCCACTCCCATGAACYAAATCCACAAAAATATAAAAACAAAKACCTATGTGAATTTTAAGCAAACAAACTAGAAAATAATGTAAAAGATAGGAAATATCATGTCAYGACCAATAATATAAAAACAAATACCTCTAATAAACCACAACCATATCCAAAAATATATAAAAACAAAGACCTGTGCATTTTTTAAGYAAACAAACTACTTGAAAAGAATGTAAAAGACAAGAAATTRCATGCCACTACTCATTCTTAATATAGATRGAAAATCATTTTTATATTCTTTGACACTTGCCTAGCAAAATGAGCAAAACAAAAATGAACAAATAGCCATAATGATCCAAATGGTGAAGTCCATTGGACCATAAAAGAATCCACATCCTCAAAATCCTTTTATCATAATTATTCAATAATTTTGGTCCTCAACTTACATTATAAGTTAGTGTGATACCAAGTTCATAGGAAAATTCTAGAATGACCTTTAAATTCCATATTTAATTACATTTTAGTAGCATAAATCATCCATGGAACATAATGTGTAAATAAAATTATGGAAGATGCACTAAGATTAATAAATTGTCAAATAACCTATGTGAGAAGAATGACTATGATTTGTAGAATGTGTTTATAATATCATTCACTTAGAAATAAGTAGGACACCAATGAACGTTATTTATATATATAATGCTATTTATATTATTCAATATCTTCTAAGTAATATTCAACTATATCATAAACTTTAAATTAACAATAAACCAAACTAGAAACCAAATATTCACTAAATTTCCACTCCACTTATGACGATTCCATCTTTTCATATATTTTTATTTCTTATATTTCATTGACATCAACAATTTTCTAAAATAAGATTCAAATATACAATGCCAAATCATGACAAAGGTGGAAATCTTCCCATCATTTTAAGATCATTACAAGATGGTTATTTGAAGCTCAAGAGCTGACAAAAGACCATAAGCAAGCAATACAAGTTTTCAAGATGTGTACACCAAGTAGCTTACTTGAATGCAGGAAATTCAATATAACCTATCGCTAACAAAAATAAAAGTTACAAAAGTTCTAAAGGATATGGTAGACCAACAAAGCTTGCATGGTTTCTACTATGAATTTTATAAGGCCACATGGAGTTTAAAGGAATTCATTTTACTTCATTTCTATGTCATAAGAAATTACCAATAGGAGATATTATCAATGAAGGTTATATTATGTTCATTATGAAGGAAGGTGATCCTCAATAGATCCCAAGCTAGGATGCAATTATTCTCCCCAACATTTCCTATAAGATTCTAGTAGAAACACTAACCTTAATAATCAAGCATGCCTTACCTCAAATCAAGGGAATAGAACATATCGTGATCATTTGAGAGATATATAACATCAACAACATTTTGACATTATGTGAGAAGTCATAGAGTGGTCTTCAATCATGGTTGAAATCTAGTTGCTTATAAAAAACAACTTTGGAAAAGCCAACTACAAAGTTGTATGGCACTTTATTTTTTATTATTGAATTAATCGAATGTGGCACCTTTTCTACAACCAAGGTGTTTGGAGGCTTGGGTTTATTGATGTCAAGTAACAAATTTTAATGCTCACTACATGGAATCCCAACTTTAAAAGGTCTAAATCTATATAACTTCTTAGTGACACCAAGGCTAGTAGAAATGTATAGATGATTTGTGTTTCAAATATATAAATCAGGTTGCAAGATATGTATATCATTTATAAAATAAAACAATGTTTAATCCAAAACAAACATATATGAAATTGAACACCATTTACCATGTGTGCCAATATTAGCTCATGAAGGAATCTTTTTTTTTATGGATGATTCCTAACTAAATATTGTAAAATATTTTGAATTGTCATTACAACTCCCAAATATGTGTACCACATTCCAAAAAGTAACTTACTTTCATATGAAGAAATTAGAAGGAAATCCAACCTTACCAAGACAAACAATATTTTCATTGAGAAAATAAAGGATATTATACCAAACACTCTTATTAGCTTCAAATTGGAATCTCGTCAACTAAAATTGGCTCTTTCAAAATTCTCAAGTTTTGGTGCATACAATTGACTAGTCAAGGAAGACAAATAAATATCAAATTGAATAGGTCCTAATACATGAATTTAGAGTTATTTTCCTTTTTTTATAGAATAAAATGTGGAAACACAATTTTTTTTTAAGTTTCAATGTTTAGATATTAATTCTCTTAAAATGAAAAACATCTAATAAACCAACTTGATGTTTGTTATATCATGTAGATTACATATCCATGGTTCTTTTAGTAGTATATAAGGTGTCACGGTTGTTAAAGCCAATAATATATTCCATAACATTGGCACATAACCTAACCTATTAGAGTAATAATATTTTATGTAAGGACTTATATTGTACTTGTGTTGTATATGTGATTTATGATAATCACATCCTTTACAATACAACCATTGAGAATTTCAAAGGGATTCAAGGCAACTTATGATGATATTCAAACTTCTAAAAGTATACAAAATTTTGATCCAAAGTGTTTTGAATTGAATTATTGAAAAGAGTTTAGATTCTTGTTGAATAAGAATCTGAGTTGCATGACCTTGAACAAGAATTGAGTTGCACAATTCTCTCAAATCTCCTTTGTAACTAAACATGTTACATGTGTGATAATAACATTATGTTTCCTTGGTACATTACCTTATGTGTTATTTATAGAGCATTCATATTTAAATCATTAATAATATTATTAAATCTTACAAGTTTTTAATCTTCAAAAATGAAAAGAGAAATCATTACAATTAGTATAATTAGCAATGGAGGAAATGTTGGGGGCATTAATATGTGCATATGCGTGACAAAAAATACAATAAACACCCAAATTTTAGATATAACGTCAAGACACCTATTTGATTCTATAGACAAGCACACTAAAAATCTCAAGAATAAAGAGAGCAATGTTGACCCCACTACCCAAAATGAAATAGACCTCTAAAAATTTAATTATTGTGGAATGAAATAAATCCATTGATCCATTTTACCCTATAAATCATTATTTCATATTCAATTTGGGATTTACACATTTATAAGTTCCATTTCTCTACAAGTGACGACATGAATAGCTCTCCTCCATCACAGTGGGCTCCAAATCCTCTTGTATGTCTCCTCCTCTATCACTTTCAAACAAAAATAGTCTAGGCTCCATCTCCTCTATCACGAGTGGGCTCCTCCTCAGAGTCGACTTCTCACAGGGTCAGTTTTTGTGAGTAATAGGTTAGCTCAAGCATTATGGGCCCCTCAAGTTGTTTTTGTTTTGTTATATGTTATCACATATAACATATGTATGTTATATGATTTTTTTTTATATTATTAATTTTTTTTTTTAAATTATGTCATATTTTTCAATTTTATATCTAGTTTTAATAACATTATAAATAATTAATAACATGAACAACATTATGACATAAATTTCCATATAGAGTCAAGAGTTTGACTTTAAGTAGAAATATGGACAAGCAACTTCATTGCAACATTGTCCTCATTGTATGGCAACACTACTAAAGAAGATCATAACTAATCATCTTGGATGTAAAGGTTGTTGTTGGAAAGAACACAAACATGTTAATATATTTTCTAAGTTGAAGAAATTACATAGTAAATAAAGAGACTTTGGAAGATCAAGAACACACATATGTTAACTACTATATGTAATAAAGTTATAAATTTCGTAAGAAAATTATTTTAAGAACACTTGTGAATAAGGGATCATTTTAAGAAGTTTAAGAAGTCAAAGTCAAAATCAAATTGAATTTGATAAAGGCTTTTATTATACTTTAGTGGGATTATCATGCTCCGTTAACCTACTAATTATCAAACAAGTGAGGGGAAAAAGAATTAAAAATCAAGTACTCCAAATTGGTATCAAAATTATCAAATAAGTGAGTGGAAAAAGAATTAAAAATCAAGTACTCCAAATTGGCATCAAAGATTTATGTAAAGATATTAGTGGAAAATAAATAAAGTCAAGTAATCCAATCGAAAAAAGCTAAAAAATGAGTATTTAAAGACTTCTAAGGTATTTAAAAAAATTTATAAGCAAGTGGAAATTTTTTAAAGAGTATAAAATTGCAAATTTCGAAGAAAAGAGGAATAATTCAGAATTTGTGAAGCCAATATTAAAGTACAAGGTAACAAGGAATTAAAAGGGGATATTTAAAGGTTTCCAAGTAATTAATTCCTTGAAGATTAAAAATTTCTTTTAATAAAATAATGAAATGAAGATTTTCTTATAAAGGTTGTTGCATATTATTTACACTAAAAGGGATTATTCAAAGAAAATATATTAACATCGTTATCAACATGAACYARAAYGAAATTACATTAATATCAATTTGGAAAATCAATTATTAATTCCAAAGCAAAGTGAAAAGGAAAATATTCATTGCAAGAGACAATATAAAATTAAGGAATTGCAAGTGACAATTGATGATTATGAGTATATATCTCAATTCAATTTTACATCTATGTTTAAATAAGAGATTGGCATCATGTTCGGGTTACCCTGGTTTAAAAAACTAGGCACCTTCATCTTAAACATGGAGAAAAAGATTTTGATGTCTTCCTATAAGAAGAAGAAGATGACATTTCAGGGCACTACAATAAAATCAGAATCGATAATACATTCATCAAAAGACCTTAAAGACACCTCAAGGGTGATCCTTCAAGAAAATCAATGGTCAATATCAAAGATACAAAAAAACATTGACGAAGTTATTGCAAATAAAAATGAATAAATTTCTCGCCTAAAAGATCACAGTAAAAAATTATACTTGCACAAATCAATAAAGCAAAGAAGCGGTGCAATAACAATTTAGAACAAGAAAAGGAAAATCTCGACAAGAGCCTATCGGAAAAAAATAAAAAATGATGAACATTCTCATTTGAAGAACCTTAATCAAGAGCTACTATAACAAATCAGAAAGTTAAAAGATGAGAAACGTGAAAATCCATACATTAAGAACAAAGTCGACAAATCGAAGAATGAAGAACTTGCACACTTAAAGAATCATAATCAAATCCTACTTACACAAATAAAAAAGCTTAAGAATTATAAGAAGTCCTGAGAAAACACATTAGAACTATTTATCAAAAAGTAAGCATCGAAGTTTTCGAATGAACAAATCCAAGTTATGGAAAAGGGACAAATATTGATCCAATCCATGTCACATCTCTAGAAGCTACAAAGTCGATTGTAAAAAAGACATTCAAATGTTGGAGTACAAACCATGGAAATTTTGAATGTAGATTCAACGATCAACAAAACAACATCAGTTGATAAAGAAGATACAATACCAAAAGTATATCGAGGAAATGCTACACACACTATAAGGGAAAGTCAAGCTACGAAAACACCTTATCGACTTCCTAATCACAAGAGCGGGTACCTTAACCAGTTAAAATATCAACGTTGCTCATAACAAAAACAATTAACTTATCATCTGAAGAATGTTGATATCGGTACAATTGAGTATCATAATAACAAATTATCTTGCAAATCATATAAGCGTCATATTTCACAAAGAATCAAATTGGGATGGTCAAATCCTTTTATGGTTCAACAATTATGCTCAACCCTTAGAAGTTTGTATCATCTCCTATTATCAATCATAACGGTCTTAAAAACCAAGAACTGAGTGAAGACATTACAAGCTAGAGCAAAGTGTAAGGCATTTCCATAAATACGAGGACAAAGCATTTCTTAAGGGGAAGGTAATGTAACAAACATAAATATAAAATAATATAAATATATAAATATAAATAAATAATCAATAATTAAAATTAAATATTGAAGAAACACCTCATAATGAAGGGATGTGTCTTGGAACCCCTACGTGGGTATATATATATATGGCCATCATTCTCAGTTGTAATCATCTATCATATCATTACTCATATATTTTATTATATACAATATTATTTTCCCTAGTGGATTTCTTTGTACTGTTCCAAATATTTTGAATTTGTGTGATTTGAATTGAGTTGATTGTCACAGACAAACTACCTAGAGGATAAAGTTTTGGACTTTCAAGTGTTCCAAATTTTTTTGGCAATAATCACGTGCCAATAAAGAATCTATCATTAATCTAAACTCCAAATGACTATAACTTTTGGAAGATGTGTGCAATGTTGCCTTCGAGAACCCCGATAACCCCACTTACCCCTACCTAACCTTAACCCTAACCATTATCACCAACCCATAGACCCTTAAACCTTAATCACTATAACCTTACTAACCCCCAACTCATATAACCCTAATGACCCCTAACAATTATGAACCACAAGATCCATGTCCAACCTTAACCACTAAAAATCATAACCCCACTAACCCCTAAATTGTAATCCACTGATCCTTATCCACTACATCACCCACCCCTAATACATATCAACCTTAACCATTAATCCATATAACCCCACTAATTTTGTAACCTCATTACCCCCCTAACTGCTAACTCATAACCCAATAACCCTTGAAACCCCATTGATCCCAAACTGAAATTAACCCAAAATCATTATAACCCCATTAACCTTTGACTAACCTTAACTCTTAATTATTATGACCCCCATAAAAGTTTCATTATCCCTTTATGATTACAACTCCACTAACCCAACCCTAACTCCTAATCTTCTCATCCCTAACCATTACACCACTACCCCCTAATGTCTATCACCCATAACCCTTAAACCATATAACCCTACTAACCCCCTAACCTACCTATCCTTCTTAATCCTTAATCCATATAACCCCCTTTCCCCTAATCAACCTTAACCCTAAATACATGTAAACCTTCAAACCCCTTAAACAATAGCCCCTAACCAATATAACCTTATTAATTGCTAACCATCATATCCCTACTAGCCTCTAATTAACCTTAACACTAGAACCCTACAAATCCACATACCCTTAACTGTAATCGATATCTACTATAACCTCACTAATACTTGAACCTTAACCCCTGTAACTCACTAATCCCTAATTGACTTTAATCCTAAACCCACAAACTCGGATTAAACCCACAAACTCTACACTAGTGTTAACCCCTAACTATGATACCCCACTTAAACCCTAACCCCTATAACTCCACTAATCCCTAATTTCCCTTAAACTCTACATCTAATGTTGTAGACACAAAGAGCATACTTCGCATTTTCTACAATTCATTGTAGGTTAAGTCAATTAAAACTATTCTATTAAAGTATGGGCAATTGATGAATTGATTTAGAGTCTTCAATGCCTTACTTATTTTAGCCCAAGAAATCCCATCCTTGACTAAATGTTAGTGATTCGCAATTGTTTTCAAATTGAGGATGCATGGTTCTTGATATAGTTTTATTGTTTTCGTTAAGAATCACCTTTAAAAATATGCAATCATCACAAGGCCCTTATGTACTATAATAATTACTTAGATGGAATGACATGGGGCATGCTTCTAGTTTTATGAATATTGGTGGGGAGCCTTGTGATAGAGTATATTGTTGTAATCCGATTGTATCGAATATGGCCATGCAGAATTGTGAAGTATAGTTTAGAAGTAATTATTGATACCTCAAAATGGTGTTTAGGCAATAGAAACGATGGTTTTACATTGTTATATTGATGTTTTAACATGGATAAAACAACACTAATATTGATCAAATAATGTCCACTTAAAAAATAATTCAAAGTCAAATCTCTTAGTCACTCCAAGCAAAAAGTCAAGTCTCCAAGCCTGTCACGCGATGTTAGTGAGTTTTTTTTAAGTTCCATGGCCGAAAACAACACAAAGGGTTTCTAAAGTCAAGTCTCCAAGCCTGTCACATGATGTTAGTGAGTTTTTTTTAAGTTCCATGGCCGTAAACAACACAAAGGGTTTCTAAAGTCAAGTCTCCAAGCCTGTCACGTGATGTTAGTGAGTTTTTTTTAAGTTCCATGGCCGAAAACAACACAAAGGGTTTCTAACAAAATTAGCATCGTTTATTACTCCAATGTGGTAGTGATTCCTTGTTCCTTCTATGTTGGAGGCAAAAAGAACGTTGGGGTGATTGTGGAGTAGAGGTTTATATTTGAATTTGTGAACTTTTGCTCGGTTTAAGCTTGCATATGCCACTATAAATTTCAAACCCTCATCACACAAATGATCTATAATTATCGAAGTCCGTAAGCAGTGGTAAGTGGTGATGTTATTTTTTCTACAAAATCGTTTGAACACCTATTTATGCTCCATATGGTAGGCGAGGATGTGGATCTTGATAAACTATGGAAATCAATGAACACCAAGAACAAAGATGGACAAAATGTGGATGAATATATAAATATGAGACACTCAGAAAATAAGTATCCACCCTTTGAAATGGTGAGGGGAATATATGATAAAAGCATATGTTGCAGCATTGTCTTGGTTGACGGAAGAACCTCGGTGAAAGGATATAATTGGCAATATAAATTGTTGCCAATAATTCAGAAAATCGATGAAGATCATAGGGCATAATTAGGCAGGACTATTGTTGAGGGAAATGGGCAAGAAGATCAAATGAGTTTTATAGCACCCTGAAGATCCTAATAAACCAGATATCTTTTAAAGAAGCACTGTGCTAGTTGTTTCTTATTTTGTTTAGTTTGTCTTCAATGACGAATGACAAGGAAGCCCCAAAGAAACTGGACAAAGCATAATTTCAATATGCGTGACAAATTGCTTGAACTTTTATCAGAGATTAAATGAGCTAAGTATTGGGAACTAGTGCAGAACATTTGAAAGAATCTTCGCTAGTTGTCACATAATAGGAGTGATTGGTTCAAGCGTAGACAATATTCTTTGATTAAGATCAATGGTTCCATTGGATCTTAAATGAAGTTGGTCATGAATCTAGTCCAAAGCCCTATATTGTGTTCAACAATTGTGCCCAAGCTAGGTAGCTTTGGAAGAAAGCAGAAATATATAGAGAAAATTACCTCACTGATTCAATTCCCTAGCACTCCAACAAATCTAATGAATTTAGTTGATACAACCAGTCATTTGTTCAAGGATAATTTTTTTGAGTTGCAAATTTACAATGCAGAGGCAGAAAAAGGTGCAAATTACAATGTCAATATTCAAAGATTGATTAGCACCATGATGTCAAAGGAGGTAGTGTCACGCATGGATTACACCACGGTAGTAGGAAAAGAAACAGTTATGCCAACTCCTTTCAGGGCAGTTATCTTTCAACTCTTCCTACAAGCCATGATGGGAGAAAAAATTTGGTCAAAGGATTTGTAGACATAAGTATGGCCCCTAGAAAAATAGAGGAACCCATTGTTTGATTACAGGTAGAAGGTCATTACAGAGTTTGTCTTCCCTGATAGTCAGATTCCAGAAGCTTGCAGAGAACAAGGAAATGTTACAGAAAGATAGAAGTCCACACCAGTACTGAATGTCAATGACATGGACTAGTATCAAGAGTGCAATGTTTACCTTAAGTTTATTTAGAAATAGCATGACAGAATTCATGAAGTTGAAAAAAAAAATGAAGTTATTAGATAAGAAACAGGAGGTTCTCAAGGCGATGGCAAGTTTGACGTGGACGGCTTCTGGTTTCACACGTAGGAAAAATCATATTTAGTGGAAGAAATTCAGAACTTTGGCAATGATCCTGTTCAACCTGAAATTTTTATTGGAAACTAAAATTTTCTGAATTATTTACTGATGTTGAGGATCTTTTACATGAGGTTGGTTTCATTCCAAACCCATCCACCTAGCCCACCGATCAGTACAAATCCAGATGATGTTGCACATGGATCCACAAACAGATCCAAGAGCACAAGGGTTGGATGATGTTGCACAGAATTTGGGTTGCAGATATGGGAAGTGTCACAAGGTTAAGTTTCAGGTAGTTTTGTCACGTGGATTTGCAAATAAGCTGCAGAGAAGTCTTGTTCAGCAAGTACTACAAGGATACATTGTGGACAATAAAGGAACTGTTGCAATATGGTGCAAGGTTTGTATTGTTAAGTGTGGATGTTTGACAATGCAGGAATGCAAAGGTCCATGTGCTGTGGAAAAGGGGTCAGGGGCAGTGGTAGACACAGCACTAGGGTCTGAGATTTTTCATGTGTTGTGCATCTGCAGGTTTGGGTGCAGACCTTGGCTGTTTGCACGTTGCGGCTACAGAGTTTTGGGATAATGCAAATCATGTCATTGCAAACAACCTACAGGAAGCCCCTGCAGAAGCTAAACTTTCAGTGGAAATTGATGGGACTGAAAGCTAATCAGTCAAAAGAGTAATCATTTTGATTGTACCTTTCTATATTTCATGTATTGTATTGTATAAATAGTGGAACAGCTTGTGTAATACGTCGTGAGAGTCAGGTAATTGTACCAAAATTGTATAGCTATTGTAATTGCAGCATAAGTAATAGTTATATCATTGCACCTAAGTTCTGGGTTTTCTGTTGGATGGTGACAGTAATGGTTCCTATTTATTGTTGCAGTACTATGGATTGTTCTTTCATGAGCTAAGGATAGATTTGTTGTGATAGGAAACACCCTCGCCATACATGAAGCATTTACAACCAGAAAAACAAAGATTTTAAATTATTAATCAATAAACAATTAATTACAGGACTGTAAATTTGACTCGTTTTTGACATAAATATCTTGTTGAAAATAGTTATGGCCACTATAAACATATCCACAAGGATAATGGAATGAAAACGCATGTAATTAAAAGCCTTCAAGACATTGTTCTTACTAAAGACCAATGTCTTTGAAACATTAGTTATTAATGTTTATCCAATTGTAAGTTGCCGGCTACCTTTGGCTTTTTGTATGACAAGAAGTAAATCAACCCCATGAATTTTTCGGAAAAGAATTGCAATCAAATCTGTGTGCATTCTTAAGTTCGATTATCTAGTGGTATAGTGTGGTTCATACAGGCCTGTTACTATCCTTATTTGTCAAGAAATTAAGCTTCTACAATATCTAGAAACAACTCACCTGGTTGGGAGAACACATGTAGAAGAAAAGTGTTAGTTTGGCAGCTTCACGGTAAGCTACTATGCTTAATCTTCTTTGAAACTATAATTTTGTCAGCAGTTCAGTGTGTCATCACTTCATAGAAACTTTGCTACAATGAATATTTAAAAAAGAAAACAAACTCATCAGCAATATAATGATACCTTGGCATGGTTAATAATTGCCTCAAACATACTGTCCAAGACAGACCAGGTTCCAATCCCCTTACAATAAATTACATAATTGTGCAATAATCATTATTACTGAGATAGTATTCGCTCAATAAAATCAAGGGACCATAGTTTGAACTGGGAGCAAGGACAAGCAAACAGAGACACAATCCTGAATTGTGGTAAAATAATAGCAAGACATAAGATTGCTTCAAATAAAGATGAATCCCACGAAGTCATAAACAAAAACATATAAAGAAAAGTAGCTGACTTAAATAGATAATTGTACCAAGACAATAACTCAAAAAAAATCTTCTCTACAAAATTTGAATCCTTGAGAGCTCAAATCATACGCTGCCTCAATGTGACCAGTAGATACTAGAAACACAGCATTTGAATATCATGACAAACATTCTGGTGTCTAATATCCTGCTGCCAAGAAAATACATACATAAATAGTAGCAATGCCTCAAGCACGGCAACTGTAGAAGGTCACTACTCCAGCCATGAAATTAAAACTATAGCCACATAAAACTTAGCCACTTTGCATTTAATGGAGAATGTATATCACCCAAAATCCAGATTAAAGTGGGCAATTAGAAAGTCCTTTTTCAGCCCTGCAATTATTACCCATGCAAAGATCATGGGTTGGCAACTCTTGAATATACTTCTACACTAAGCCTCCATCAAGAAAAAACATTTTGCTTGGAAGCCAGATGCTTGACAGACAGCTCAACAATTAGTTGCTCTGTATCACAAGTCAATTTATTAGACTTATGTGGCTACAGTAGCAAACAGTTTTGATAGTGTACTTGGACTACAGAAATGTCTGTAGTATCTGCATCAAGATTTCTTTGAATACCTTGAGTTAGATGCAGCAAGAAGAGTAGCCCCAATCCCTGAACCATCACTTGAAAGTTCTAAAACCACAGTTTCCGAAACCTCACTTCCAAGCAATTCTTTAACAGCACTTTGCATATTTTGTCTGAAAAATGAATAGTGCTCATACAGACCTCCATCAATTGCCACAACAGTCCTCATTTTACCTGTGTCTCCAATGACATCTCTCCCCAATTTCTTTAGTATGCCCACTATTCCAGCTCCTGCTAAACGAGCAGCACGTACTGCTACAATGCCGCATAGTTCAACTACAAGTTTTCGTGTCCTCAAAGGAATATGTGATATCTGAAAAAATATATGATAAAGAAAGGTAAAACGAAACACCTCAAAATTCAGGTCAAGATTAGCCTATTCAAAAGCAATACCAATTGTAAAAAGCCAGGAATGAAAAATGCATTCCTACATTGATGTGTGATATCTGAAGAACATATATGATACATAAAAGTGAAACAAAACACCTCGAAATTCAGATCAATATTATCCTAATCAAAATTAATACCAATTTTAAAAATACACGAATTAAAAATCAGACTTGACTTACCCCAAATACATTCTTCAAAGTATTTTCAACTACTTTAAGGTCAGGTGAGGTGTCCTGGTGCATAGCAGATATATTTGGGGTACTGCATAAAGTCCAGAAAGAAAGACAATATCGAAGTTAATATATCAGCACGCAGAATCACAATACTCCTAATATCATAGTTCCAACTGCAAATGATCCAAGCAAAATCTCGATGAAACTTCAAGATAAGCAGATGTAAACATAAAATAAGATTATGGTATAAGATGTTTATGATCGAACAAAGCTAGCTCAAAAACCATGGAAAATACTGCTTAATCATGAGAACATATCATGTTCGATGATTGACAAAGATTTATATTTTAGAGTGAAAGCATCCTGCTAAGGAGGCTTGAGAGCTTGCAAACTTGAATGTGGGCGCACTTGTGAGAGGCAAGGGTGCACTAGTGCTTGAGTGGGCGCACTTCATGAGAGGAGGCACACTAAGGTTTTGAGAGGGGGCGCACCAAGGAAAGGGACGCACCATCTTGGAGAGGGGCACACTATTGGAGTAGGGGCGCACCATAACAGGCAAAGAAGCAAGCAAGGCAAGGAGGGGCACAAAGGAGGCTAGGGCAGGGGCTCCTTAGAAGCAAGGCACAAGCCAAGGCAAAGGGGCACATCTCAAAGTCTAGCAGGCACAACAAGGATAGGAGCTCATCTTCCAAGGGGCACAAATCCCAAGGAGGTGCACAAGTCCCAAGGAGCTGTGAAGCTAAGCTTGGGAGGAGCTATAACAGGCAAAGAAGCAAGCAAGGCAAGGAGGGCACAAAGGCTAAGGCAAGGGGCTCACCAAAGCAAGGGGCGCACAAGCCAAGGCAAAGGGGCACATCTCAAAGTCTAGCAGGCACAACAAGGATAGGAGCTCATCTTCCAAGAGGGGCACAAATCCCAAGGAGAGTGCAAGTCCCAAGGAGCATGTAAAGCTAAGCTTGAGAGGAGCTAGATTTTGTATCGGGTTCCTTGGTGTATTTTCCTTGTTGCTCATTTGCTTAAGATCTCCATAATAAAATTTCTCTTCCAACTGGTTTTCCCCATGGGGGTTTTTCCAAGATCATGTTGACCAAAAATATGTGTAAAGATCTTGTGGTTTGCATTCTTTTATTTCAGCAAGTAGGTGTAGAGATCCTAGAGGAGTATTTTATGTTTTGATGCATGTGTAAGAGCTAACTTGGACAGGAAAACTATCCTAATTAAACCCTTCAGAAAGAGGCATCAAAAGAGCATAAAATCACAAGCTTGAGGGCAGATTCAGTGGGCAGAATTTTCAGACTTGGTGGCTGTCCTAAAACAGTCTTAAAACAGATTTGAAAACCCTTGAAAACAGTGCCCAACAAGAGGTCAAAGACAGAACTGTTGGGCAGCCTTACGAACGTCAAAATTCTTCAACCTAGATGTATCGTCTATAAATCTCCTCTCTGATACCTGGTTTAAGTCCTACCTAGACAACAAGAGATGTCCTAGCACATCTAGTGAGCACCTAAAATGAGGGAAAACAGTCTAGAGAAATGGCTACAAACTGAAGAAGTTGAGAAGCCTCTAAGAACCAACCACGAGCACAACTAGGGGGTTCAGTTGAGGCAATGACCTATGAAAAACAAAGTGCTCTTAGGGTTACTCATCCCTCTTATAGATTGAGTCCCCAATGATCCAAAATCTATGAAGGAATGAAACCAAATGGAGGATGACCTTAAGGTGAAAAAGATGGGCTTCAAACTCTACCTAAACAATGGGTAGGGTGATAGTTGGCTTGCATCGGGTGATGCCTCTAAAAAGGAGGGTCTAGAGACTCATAGTCTTGAACCAATCTATCTGAAGCAAACTCGATCCCCTGATCTCCTAACCATAGAGGACCATGGACCTGATGATCATATCCTCGAGATGCATCTTGGATGAGATGCCCTAGAATTGGTTCTGGAAGCACCATTTCTCGAGGAGGGTAAGGGAGCCATATCCCTTGTTAATCCGTGGTTGAGGGCCTAACACATGCTGAAAGATGGCCCCACAAACTGGACCCCCAAATAAGTATAATCCAAACATGGCCCCGTGACCTGGATATGTTGAAGATCATAACACTGGTTTTACCCAAGTTGATTATGAATTGTTACGCAAAAGTTAGATAAGGCATCGATCTATCTGCAAACCCTCGAGCGAGGAGGCCAAAAGAATCAACCATCAGCATAGAGGAGGAGAGATATCAACACATAATGTAGAAGACAACCATCACCATCTTGAATATGCTCGTGGAGAAGAGACTCTAGCGCATCAATGTAGATCCCAAAGAGATTCGACGAGAGGGGGTACCACTGCTTAATTCCAATGGTACTTTGGACAAAATAAAAAAGAGGATCTTTGAAATGCCAACGTTGCAAAACCTCTAAAATGAGGCCTCTACTAGTATTGTGTCCAACGCTTTCAAGTTTACAAAACGACAAAAGACTTTCAAAGAGTAATAACAAGCCTCCTCAATAATGGCCCTATGTGTGAAGATGTGATCAGTGGTCTAGTACTCCAGGAAGAAACTTGCCTGCCCTCTAGCTCAAAGGGGCCTAATCTCAAGCTCAATTGAGAACCATCGATCAAGAACTATAGCATATAGATTTCAAAATGTGACCAACAACGATTTTCTAATAGTTATTTAGATTTGAGCTAAACCCCAATTTGAAAATCGAATGACTAATGTGTCGAGACCATGCCCTAGGGAAACTAAAACAAATAACATGGTTAAAAATATTAATTGTGTGGGAGTCGAGATATTGATTACCATGCTCGAGGAACTCAACTTTGAAACCTTCCTCGTTATCTTCCATGTTAATGCTCATAACCTTGATTGCTCTCCTAATATCTCTATCAAAGAAAAGATGGCTAGAGGGGGGGTTAAAGGTGGTACAAGTAGGGGTCTGCAGGGGAACATCATAGAGGGAGACCATATGAGAAAATATGGACAAGGGGCCTAAGTCTGAGGGGAGCGTGGGATGACTAGGGAAAAGGGTGTGCCAAAAGGTTTTGGGGGAGTGGCTAAGGGCCAAGCAAGGCTCATATCTCCTCGGAGAGAGGAAAGCTCTCTTTTTGCAACAGAGGATGCACTGGTGATATTTTTAAAGGACAAGGGGTCGTGTTTGAAGGCAAAGTGGAGATGTTTATGGTGAAGTTTGCATTCCTCATCAAACCAACGATTCATAGGCAAAAACCAGAGATAGGGACACTTGTGGGTTGTTGAATGAAATGAGGATATGAATCAAGAGCCACCTCCCCAAGTATCATGGAAGAATCTCATATTTTTGTGGTTGTCTCAAGGAACAAGAAATGGGGGATGGGGGCACACATCATCCGAAGATAGGTGGTTTAAGAGTCGACATACTCCGTGTCAAAGAAAAGTGTTGTGGGGGGGAGGGGACAAGGTGGGAAAAGTGGGGGCGAGGGAGGCAGAGACGAAGAAGGTTAGAAGGGGGTGGTCTAGAAGAGGAAACTGGGAAACAAGAAAGTGTCGGATGTGAGGAAGTAAATCTTGTTGGCTAGGATATAATCAACCATATTGGTCCCGCTGATGTGAGGGAAGTATGTAAAGCCCCCTAAATTAGAAGAGCACAGAAGGCCATTCAGGAATAGCAAGTTAGATATCCCAAGCTATAGAAGGTGCCTCCTGTAGACTAAGTGGGGTCCAGTACCATCATCTGAAGTCATATGAAATCCCACGGTGTCCAAGTCAATCTCCCGAAGGCAAAAAGCATCCTTGGATCTGTCATGTAGTGGTACATATAAGGACTCGATACAGGCATTGGAGTCCCCTAAGAGAATAACATTACCAAGAGTACAATAGTGGGAAATATCTCCATAAGATCAAGAAAAGGGCCCCCCCCCCAAACTCTTTGTGTAGGTTATGGTTCAAAAGGTGGAAAAAAAGATAGACAAATGGATGATCAAACCTAGGGCGGTTGTGAAATTTTAAATTTGTATAAACGTTTTGGCTGCTGTAGAAATTTAATGACAAAATCAGCATACATAAATTCTGTCATACACTTAGCAACCTAGAGATAATTGTCTTAAATGAACTCTGAAATGTATAAACCCACATTCAGAAATTATCATAAGCAAAAATACACATTGTTAAGCACTTTTGCAGCGGAAAAATAACAATGAACAGAAGTCACACATCCATGTAAAACTCAGAAATTTAGGCAACCAGCCAGGGAAAACCCCAATGTGGGGAAACCCAAAGAGACAGAGAGATTTTATTAGCTTCAGGAAAGTTATATCAGCAGCAAAATACAATTTCCAGCAAGGGAAAACTTCACTTACAGCACCCAACAGTCCCCACAAATTCTGCCTAGAGAATCGTGCCCCCAAATCCGTACTGTTGTACGGCCCTGCAGTTTCCAGCACCTTGAAAACTGTGCCAAACAGAAGCTGTACGGTCTGCTCCTGTATGGCCCTGCTGCAGCAAGAAACACTCCAAACAGCCTCGAAATGTGTGCCCACAATATGCCTCGATTTCCATGCCCTCTTTCTTTTTGTGCAGACTGTATGGATCCGTACAGTACGGCCTCCTATGAATCATGACAGCAATAAATTACAACACACTCACACAAAAAGTTTCCTTGGGAAATGTGCCCAAGCTCTCTTGGGAAATGCGCCCAGCTTGCTGCCCTTTCCTCTCCTTCTCAAAGCTCTCTCGGAAACCTCTCAATCTCTTCTTCACTTAATGTCTTGCACACTACCCTAGGCATTCTCTTATAATCTGAAAGTGACCTTTCACCTTCCAAGTGTCTTTTCACCTTTTGCATCCCTAAATCCAATGGCCATGATCTAATCTTGCCTTTACATGATCAAGGGACATGATTCATTCCCTCCAAAATAAATCACTTAAAATATTAAAGTACAAACTCACTCTATAACATAAGTGCACTTTATGAAATAAAGTCACTTTAATATGAGAAAGTACACTT
>SNQJ01S0002591.1:114866-223528 GCA_010110895.2 Picea sitchensis
GATGTATCAGTCCTAGGTCCAACAACTCCTTCAGTTGCATTTTCAACTCTTGTAACTCTGGGGTTGACATCCGATAAGGCATTCTTGCTATCGGTTTAGTCCCCGGTTTTAGGTCTATGGTAAACTCCAACTCCCTCTCTGACGACATCCCAGGTAACTCCTCTGGAAATATGTCTGCAAAATCTTTCACCACCGAGGGTGTTCTAGACATTCCGCTACTCCCTTCTCGTTTAACGCAAGGATCACATAAAGATTGCACCCCTTGCACAAGCTCTTCCGAAGTTGCAAGGAAGAGATGAACCTTAGGGAAACTCCCTGGTTCCGTCCTACAATCACACATCCTTGTCCCTCGTCATCGACCAAGCTCAACCGTTTTGTCTTACAGTTGAGTATCGCCTCATGCGATTCCAATCAGTCCATACCAATCACGACGTCATAAGATCCTAAGATCGTGACGTACAGGTTGGCCCTTGTGACAAACTCTCCCAGGTTAAGGAAACAACCCGTAACCCTTCCTGCAACCTTCTGCTTGGCTCTCGAAGCCTTCTCCATGAAGCTAAACTCGTCCTGTTCGACTACCTTTACCTTAATCCTTTTTAGCGCTGCACCAGAAATGAAACTCTCGGTAGCACCAGGATCTATCAAAATACTAAGGGTCTGGTCAGGGACGGTTCTTGTCATCTCGAGCACATTCGATTGATGCTCTTCCTGGTGGTTATTCACCGCTACATGAATCTGATTAGCCTTGCCCATATCTCCCACGGTAGTGGGTCCGGCTGATCCAGATGCTCTGGTCCTCTCCACAAGACAGTCACGCTGGTAGTGTGGCTCCCCACATGTCCAACATCCCTTCTTTGACCCAGTAGTCCTAGTACCCAAAGAAAAATATGACAACCTACCAGCCTGGAACCCTAGTATGTTCTGCTGAATAGGCCTAAACTGCTACGGCTGCGGACGGCGCTGCTGCGGATGCTGTGGCCCCCGATAAGGTGTCCGTTGCTGAGGTGTCGGTCGTCAAGGTGTAGTGAAAGTGGATCCCCTCTGGAAGCCACGATATCCCGTCGTATGTCTCGCTGGTGTCTGGTGCTGCTGTGTTCCAGATGAAACCTGCCCTGTTGGTCTCGCTGGAGTCTTGGTCTGACCCCCATTGGTAAGATCCTCCTCCACTATGAGGGCCTTCTGGACGTAATCATGCAAGGTTTGGGGCATCAAAATCCTAACCTTTGCATGTAGGCTGTCGTTAAGGCCAAACACGAACCTGTTGACCTTAAGTTTCTCAGTGTTAAGGTGCGGAGCATACCGGAGAAGCTCCATAAAACGGGCCTCGTACTCGGGCACCGTACGACCTCCCTGTCGTAAGGCGTTGAACTCATTGAGCTGACGCTCAATGAATTCCTTTGAAAGATACCTCTCTCGGAATCGTTCCTCGAACAGTTCCCATGACACGTCTTCGACGACCATCTTCAACTGCGGTAGGAGCATTTTCCACCATAGAAGAGTGCTCCCCTTCATTTGAAAGACCACCATGCGGACCTTCATGTTGGAGGTATAATTGCAAAGTGCAAAGCACATCGCCATGTTCTCCGACCATGCCTCGGCGGCTGCGCCGTCCGGGGCACCAAAGAACTCAGGAAATTTTACCTTCTCGAGTTCACGGTGAATGCTACCAGTACCGACCAGAGCGCACAGTGGAACCTCAGGGGGTGTCGGCGCCCTGGCCTCATCTCTGTCCAAACAGCTGATCAGTGCCTCGGACATGCACTAAAAAGATCTCATCATTCCAACTACATCACCAACTGTTATCTGCTCCTGTCCAAGAACCTGCTCGTCTCCCTGGGGGTTAGACCCCTTAGGTGTGGATGCTACTGGAGGTGCCACGCCTCCTCCCCTAGCACCCCGTCGTCTGCCTCCATGGCGTCCTCTAACCATGATTACCTGCACGCACATAAGTCAACTCGATCAACAACAGTATAATCAATCATTCACATCAACGAAAGACATAGCGATCCCAAGTCGCGGGTTGAACCTGCTCTGATACCATATTTCACGAACCCAACGTTTCATACGACAACAAGCCTCTCTTAACAAGTGCAGGAGATTTTTTTTTTTTTTTTTAAACTATAAGAATCAAGAAAGACAATTTATTGAGTTTGCTACTTGCTCAAGGGTTTTAGAGGCATGATTAAGGTTATAAAACAATGGTGGATATCAAATTAATTATGACGTAAATCAAATAATTTTAGGTGGAAAAGAAACAATTGATTATTGTGAAGGTGTCAACATTTAGAGCTCAAGAATAGAGTAAACTGCCTTAGAAAGCATAACAACTCCCTTAGAATATATAACCAAATGTATATAGTGATAGTCCTTGATCCTGGTTTGATGGTTGTAGGCATAGTCCCTTTTTATATTCCTTCTTAATTCTAGTAAAGGGAGGGGTGAGTGAGTTGAAAGAAAAAGTTAAGTATTAGTAATTGTAGCTACAGTTCAAGGGATCCTTAGCCACCTATAGCTACTCGCCCATGTTAATTAATAAAATTGAATGTCCTACAATACATCATCTACCTAAAAATGTATTCAACCTTCTCTAACCTCATCCTATTCCAAAAATTTAAATAGAATGATGAAAGGGACAAGAAATCCAGGGTTAGGAACCATTATAAATTTGTGTAACATGGATCTCCCTATCTAAGCTTAAAACCTATAAGGTGAAAAGTAATGATAACAATATAATTAACATACCAAGTTTACACACACTTATGAAGTACTTGTCTTATTGAACATCAAGCTAACATACAATTTCCAACAATGAAATGATTTCCTTTAATAATTAGAAAACCAACCACATATAAAACACTAAAATGATAATTCCTTCTATCCTAAGGAGACTCATAAATTCTCAATAGCAAATAAGTAATGTATAACCATAAAGGTATTTTAATTCAACTTAGAGTGAACTTCACGGCATTTGGGTCATTTGTGGTCTTTTAATTAAGAACATATTCAACGTTGTCTGTCAATAAACATACAAAAATATATAAAGTGATGACAGTAAATTTTTTTATAAAAATATAAACAATGTTGTCTTGTAATTAAGAACATATTCAATGTTGTCTGTCAATAAACATATAATAAAGTGTATAAAGTGATGATAGACAATAAAAATATGATAAAAATCTAATCAATGCTGTCTTGTAATTAAGAACATATTCAACGCTGTCTGTCAATAAACATATAATAAAATGTAATCAATTCAATCCAGAATTTCTCGCTGACACCCAAAATAAAACAATACAGCGTTTGAATGGGCAGACTAAAACAAGCAAAGCTATCAACCGGTGGCCACAGTCTCAATTCGCCTTCGAATAAAAAGAGCAGAGGTAAAACAAAACGCAGAGACATTGCCAGAAGGAGATAAGAAAGTTGTCGGCAAAGGGGTTTGTCAACGAGGATGGAAGTAGCCCATGAGGGAGTAAAGAAGGCGTTGGGCAAGAGGTCTCGAGTTAATATAGACGCACTCTAAAATAAACACAAAACGATGGATTCGACAATGACTGTGTGCAAAAATGTCAATTTCCCAACACACTACCAAATGCAGTCTTTAAGAAAAAGGGAAATTCGTTGGCTACCTCCCAGGCAACGTGGTGTCACTAAGGGTGGCCATTCGTCCAGGAAATGGAAACGAAATGATACCTAAGGAAGGGGAAAAATGCTAGTTGGCTCCCAGGCATGAACGCACAATCAAAACAGTCCCCGTAATACCCTTACCTTTCGTTTGAATGGGAATTAATGCATGCCTATGCCAGTTAGAAGTTCATATTCCCAACAAGCATCTCTCTAGAGAAGAAGCGTCCTCAAGAATTGAAGCCAACAATACTCGCAGAGAGAAAGGAAATCGTTAGCACCGTCATCACCTGATACTTAAACGCAGAGGAATTAGGGATAAGGATTATTCGTTTTGAAATTCAGGCATGAAAAAAAATTTACAGTCCAGAAAATGACGTGGACAGGGATCGTTACAATATTTTCAATAAATTACAAATATAACAATCACAGGTCAAGAAAGATTTAAAATTTTCTGACAGGAAAAACAAAACCATTTTGTTTTTCATTTCTAGCATACAAAATGTATGGACGTAGTAGGGGATAGTTAGAACGTTTTTTTTTTCAAACGGAAGGGACGTGGAACTTAAGGATCACCGGCCCAACCTATCCTTATCAAAAGGGATAATCTAGTTGTTCTCCATAGTAGTTATTGGCCTTAAAATAAAAAAATCAATGACTAGCAAATAGCATAAATACAATCGCTGGTAAGGTAGGAGTAAAATAATAACTCAACTAGATAACTGTCCACCTAAAATTTGTCCAAGCAACAACAAATAATCATCGAATTCACAAGAGTAAAATGTTGTCAAGGTATGAAATATTGCAGAGATAGAAATTTAGAAGACACATAGATAACAAAAACACATAGTCTCTCAACTCCAGAAGGCGCAATAACAACAATCAGCCAATGACTAAGACAGTGGTAGGCGGCTAAAGGTTCGCCTTCGCTTCACCATCCTCGCATAGGAAAGCAGGGCATTGAGATCCATAGGTATTTTAACGCTAAGGCGACGACCGTAGATCAGGCTCCTGGATGACTTCTCAGGTGAGGACTTGTGAGCTAGGGATGAAGGATATCAACCTCAAGGTCAAAATCAACACACAGGGTGGTCACGACATGCATGAAGACGAAGGTCACGGAAATCAATCAACCAATCATTCAACCATGCTATAAAAATTTTGGTCATGAAACTAGTCAAACAGTTTACCTACCCAATACACATGCATATCTAAAACATACATCCTACAACATTCTATAAATCAACTGAATAAGCGTATCGTTGCCTATTCGCCTGCTCCGAGTGACGTCCGCGTGCTCCGTGCAACTCCTGCTCGTCGACTGTCGAGACTACACCGGTACCTCCCAACCAATGCTAGGGGTACTCTTCTTCCCCCTTAGCCCCTCGAGCTGCAAAGGGGCCACACACACTATCCAGAGGTTTCGTCTAGCTCCCAGCTTGCCTCACAAGGTCGAGCTACCACTCCTCTCCGAGCTGGGTATCTCAACTCCCACAAGTAAATCAGTCAAGTCGATATTCCTGCAGCGTAACGTTACGCAAACAGAAGATGATCCTTCCTCCTTCTCCTCCCTTTCTTTTATAGAGTTTCAAACTTTCTTTCTTTCCCTAAATCTCATTTAATTAAAGTTTTAATAACAAATTCTCAAAAATTCCTCTCCGTACAAGTGTCCCTCATTCCCTACAATCCTCCTTGAATTAATTTCCTTAATTAAGTAATTATCTTTATTTCCCTCACCCACCTAGAGTTACTCCTAGAATCACTCCTAGGTGTACCTAGATTCCCTTACAGGTTTTAAAGGCTTTCACTATTATGAAATTGCTAATTCAGTTTAAAATTAGAAGTCTCTTAAATGTGGATTCCTTACTAAGTTGACTTCCCGCTTTTTCCCTCAAGTTCCCCTTTTTCCCCTTTTATGTTACCTCTTTTCCCTAGTTTCCTATTTTATGTTTATTTTCCCTCTTTCCCCTTTTTACTTAGAACTAAAAAGGCAGGTGTGGAATATAACCCCTTTTCCCTTTTATCATTAATTTAGTATCTTTTAAATTATCAAATGATAAAATAATTAATTCCCTCATTACTTTTATATCCACATATTTTATTTCTTATGCATAATTTAATTTCTTACTCTCTTCATGTTACAAAATTTTATGAAGACCATAATTATTACTTAAGTGTTATTTTATTTTATTTTAATTATTATATTATTTTTTTAAAGGTACACAAAATTTTACCCCTAGCGAAGTTTTAGACTTAGTACTTAGATTTTGTAGTGGGCGACATTTAATTAGGGAAATTGTTTTAAAAATTTCTTAATCTGTTATTTTCCTTAGGACCATCTAGGTTCATCCCTCTATCATCATCAATGCAACGTGCCCTTCAGGACGCACTAGGTGCTCTAAGGGTGCCACTGGCCTCATCTGTTCCCTTGCGCGACGTGCCCTTCAGGACGCACTACGTGCTCCAAGGGTACCACTCGCTCCTTGACTAATTGGTAGACATCAATAACCCCTGGAGCCAACACTCTGCCAGGTGAACTTGTGGGAGACTAAGGGCTTCTAAGGAATAAGACCCCTGCCTTATTGCGCGCCCCTTAGAATCATCGTGAGTGACTGTCGCAGGCTGCCCTCACGACATCGTGGGTCCTCTCGAACTAGGTAATTGTTAACCTACAATTCGATCCACGACATGAGTGCTAGTAGGCTGTGGCAGGGCTGTTGTCCAAACCTCTCCCTCAACCTCTCTGGTAGTCATGTGTGACCCCTTTACTCCATATGTGATTCTGGTCGGCAAGCTATCGTCAGCCTGCATCATCAACAAATCATGTCAGAACATATCCATATCATATAATCTAGTCAGATACGCTAATATCACAGTAAAACAATCAAACGCCAAAGGCACACTCCCTAACTCGATCCGAAGTCCAAGGGGTTCCATCGATGCCTCTGCCTCCTCAAGGTCCAAAACCCTGCACACTCAGTAAAACCGAGTCAATAGCACATGTCTATGTCAATGTAGTAAAACAACATGTCATCAACCCATAACGCATCATAATCAAAATCAAAAATTTTAATAGCATAAAATCCGGATAACTTGCGAGCAAGTGTCCTCAAAGAATAAGTTCGCTCAGTGCGCCAGGGCGAGATGTTACATTATATATATATATATATTTTTTAAAGAAATATAATTGACTTTATTGTGTTTTGCACATATCAGAATCAACAACAAATTACCATGGCTAAAGAACCTGAAGGATTAACTAAAATTGAACCCCGGATGTATGTTCACTAGTACATTAGGCCCATTTTCCGACAATTTACCGACACATGTTCGTCGCCACAACGTCACAAGTACGATGAAGGAAACGACTATTTTTCATTGTGTCACCTTTGTCGCAATTATGACATTCAAGAGTGCGTCGAAATACTGTTGAGCACATCCGTCGTAAGAGCGACTAACATGCCCCAATTAGTTTGTCCCAAATTCATCACGTTGTTGTCACAACCAATAGGTCAAACGATTGACACATTTCCATCATAAGAGTGACCAATTATCGATGAATTTTTCTTGGTAGCTTGTCATAATCACATCACGTGGTTTTCTCTAGTACGTCGGAAGATCGAAATTTTCTTGTCGTAAGAGAGACTAATTAGCGATGATTTTTTCTTGGTATTGTTTTGCAATTACATCATTTGATTGTCTCCAGATTGTCAGTCTAGCAACAAAAAAACGAAAAACCTTTGACATATCTTCCACAATGGACCAACATGTTTCTATCGAAAGATCGACTAGTTACCGATGAAAATTTTGTATGTTCGATGTTTTTATTTGAGGAGGAAAAATATACTCTAGTCGAACCATCGACGAAGTGGGTCGTCGATGGTTCAACGAATGGCTATAATATATATATATGAGTGTGTGTGTGTGTGTGTGTCCAATGAATGGATACTATTATTGGTATGTGGTGTATCAATCACACAACTAAGCTCTTATCACATATCACGATTATTGTCTTATATATATGATATGTTCATATCAGCCATAACACCCTATGCTGATCTCTCTACTGAATAAGCAGAACAATAAACAACAATGATAATGATGTGATTACCATAATTAACTCCATCATGTTAGTATTGATATCACAACTAGTATGGACTCAAAGCAATCACTAAGCTTGTCATATGTAATGGTTATGCTTATGGTGTAATAGGTGTTGTATATTTGACATAAGTCGTTAGAATGGTATTAGTACTAAATTGTATAAGTATGGTAAAATGTGTAATGTTCACTATATATGGAAGCTCCTTATTACTACAGGTTAGTGATTACGGTCATTCTACTTACATATTCTATGGATTCATAGATTGGATCAATTACCATTATTATACAACATGTATCAAGTAAGTACTATGAAGATGTATTTCCATATCAATTATGTAGAGATTACTCATTATTCAAACTAGTGATAACGTTCTATACCATTAAGAAAGAGGATACAATGTAAGCAAGTATAAGTTGTGGTTATAAGTAGCACTATCCTGTTGAATATGGAACCAATATAAGCTATTATTCCCATTACTCTTAGCTCATCCTAATTCTATGAGCTTGTACAAGTATAACAAGGTAAGTACTAAATATATACTAGTAACCATAAATAAGTATGGATGTGTTTTCCCTAATATATATGATAGGTGAAATCATACAACTAACAGGTAAACAAATCCATGATATCAAGATAGCTCTTAGTGAGATCAAAGCACAACCCATATGAATAGTTACATGATTACACTAATGAAATGCAACAAGTTGCTTATCTATGTATTATGGATAAGTCGTTCAATGAAAGGATCTTAGTAAGATCTATGAATACTAAGGAGCTAATATATATGGAGTTACTTATGGATAAGAATAACTAGTATTAAGTAAACAAGGATAGTAGAACCAAGCTTTCCATATCATACATAGGGTAAAGTATTAGTATGAGTCAATGGTTATAACATAGAGCTAGTGTTAGCATGATGAGGTATAGCTTATGACTACTCTTTCTAAGCATGTAGTATCATTAACATTGACATGTTACTTACTATGAACTGTAACAAAGCTCTTGTTCAATACTGATTACAAGCACCTTCCATGATAACAATTGGTTTCAATGTTTGAACAAGTTATACACATCTACTATTACAGGTATACTAATTACTCATAATACACATAGAATTAACTAGTACAGAGTAATGGAAATAAATTATAGTGTAATAACAAGATACTAGTCATTACGTAATCTACCTAATTGAATATCACATATCCATATATTATGGAACAAAGGTAACAGAGTAGAACATATAAATTTTACCTATTGATCTATGCAATTAATGGTGTTCATTGGATACTAATACTAAGAGTAATCATATGGAAACCACAAGATATATTACTACGATACTTACTATATGGGCATTCGACATCGTATGGAAACCAAATTGATGCTCTCAACATCGTTTTAATGAGAACGATAAAATCCTAATAAAAATGCAGGTGGGTAGTCTCAAAATTGTAGAACAAGTCAGGGTACTTGGTCTTTCGTTTGTTACACAAACTGAGCCATTTTAATATCCCTAGGCCGAACCCAATTATAATGTAAATGAAAATGTACTTAAGCTGGTGGGTTGTTTGATATCATTTTTATATGCACCTTTCATGGCATAGTGCATGCATGTACTGCGCAGTAAAATGATGAAGTGTGCACATTCCAGGATATTGCGCGTAGCAACTTAAGTGCACGCGATTTTGAGGCCATGGAGACTTTGTGTATATGCTGTGTTTTATAGGCTGGTGAGCCATTTTGTGATGATTAGGCCATAGAGCCTAGATGTTAAAGGCCAGTGCACCTATTTTGTACATGTCTCATCATTAATATAAAATACATCGCTGCGCGCAGACCGACCACGATAAAAGAGTATGGGGGACTAAACTCCACTAGCAGGGAAAGGGTGGGGGCTAAAAGTTAAGGAAAATGGGCTAAGCTAGGGAGCTTAAGCCAAAAAGGAATATTATATTAATATTTATTAAATCATAAAGTATGGATAATTATTTTATCTTAAGTTCTAAAGTTGGGGACAAGTGGGCCAAAGTAGCTCCCAACATGACAAGTGTCAATTTGGGGACATGAATACATATTGTTTGGACTTAGTTCATTTTCGATCATTCTTTCCATCATTCCTCCCATCATTCAGTCATCCATTGAGCCATACCATGAGCATCCACTCGCGTAGTCAACTATCCTGCATACTTTCCCATCATTGTATCTGAACCTGGATCGATAGCCATACTTGTTGATGTAGTTGGTTAGCTTGGGAGATGGACTGAAGAGGCGGGTTGTCAGGCCCGTGGGATATTGAAGAGGTGGGTTGTCAGGCCCATGAGCGATTTCTCCTTGGATGAGAGAACTGTTGAGAATTAATTTACTGAAGGTGTTAAACTACAACTATAGTGCTATGAGACTTCCTGTTCGGTCTGTTGCTGAAGCCTCGAAAGGAAGTGGGGAAACCGAAGGAATGTTGAGCAGAGAAGGGGCACACTTCCTGGGTGGGACAGACATGTGGGGAATGAGGGACTGTAGGCTGTTAGTTTGAGTTGGCACCAGTGACAGATTCTTTCCTGTTGTCCATGAACCATTAGCCTGGTTAGGAATCCCTTTACCCAGGTGGAGTTTAGTCCCAACTCGGGGGTGACCCACTGTTGAGAGTGATGAGCAGTGTGGTCTAAGGCTGGGAGGTTCGTGGAAGGTCTGCACACAGTTGGTGATATCCTTACCAAGATAAGTGTCAATTGTGTGATAAATTTACATGTTGCATTGTCATTTATGTGTTTATTTTTATGAGTTTATTCTATGTGTGTTTATAATTGTCTTTTTATTTATGGGTATTTCTCATATATGTTGCATGTGTATGTTTACTGTTATTTCAGTATGAATCCATGCATTTACATAATGCATTTGTCTATTTACGTTTTATATAAATTTCCGCAAGAGTTTTGTGTGTATATGTTTTAAATTGCATGCAGTTCGAAAATTTATGTGGCATAGCTCAGTTGGATGTTGGGTATGTTGCAGTATGTTTCGCAGAGAGAACGAAAGCGTTCTCTCGTGTATTGTGGCCCGACCATGGGTGGCCTGGGACGTTACAATATGGTATTAGAGCTTCTGTTTCAACATTGAGCCTGGATGGGCTGAACAAGTTGAGTTGAAGTGAAATTTCATAGAGGATTTATTTCGAAGTGGCCAAATTTCGAGTTGCAAAGCATCCATGGTAAAAAGTAACAACAATGGTGCGGAATTGGGAAAAAGCCCCAATTTTTGTTGTCAAATTCATGGGGAAATCGAGAAATTCGGCCAAGTGGTGAGATATTCCTGATTTATATATGTTGTAGAAACATTCCGACCTAGAATGGGTCGAATTTGAAGTTACAGTGAAGTCATGACGAATGGAGAGAATTTAGTAATTAAAATTCTCAATTCGTGAATTGAGTTTGGGATTTATTTTATTTTATTTTTCTAGAAATGTCAACCCACAACGATTTGTTGTTACAGAGGTCGAATTGGTGTTATCAGGGTGAAATTGAGCAAATTTCATAGTTGCATTATGTCTATGGTAAATTGGGGAAAAAGTTAGAAAAAAATCCAAATTTTTGCAGCGGAATTCTCGAGGAATTAATGTGCATAAAAATGAATGGGAGCGGGTGGGCGCACTAAAAAAATGCATGATGCACAGTAAAAATCTTGTGTTATATAAAAAATGGGCACTGCGAGGAAAAATATTGACGTGCTAGTGCGTGCGCTAAAGTTTGGCACTGCGAGGAAAAATGTTGGTGTTTGGGTGCACGCACTAAATTTTGGCATCGCGTGGAAAAATGTTGGTGTGCGGGTGCAAGTGCTAAAATTAGCATTGCGCGGTGCGGATTGATTGACATATGCATAATAGTGGTGCGCACTGTGCACACACATAATAATGGCATGCGTTGTCTGCGCAGTATTGGTAGAGCACATAGGAGTTTGGTTGGTGCGCGCACAATATGGGTATATGTTGTTGCGCGATAGTTTAGTTAATGGTGCACATATAGTATTGGTGCGTGGTGGGGGTGTACTAAACTTTGGCATGGTGCATCGCGTAGAGGGAAATGCATGTGGAATATCAGCGCGCGATACAAAAATTGTGCGCAATGGGTAATAGTGCAAGAACCAAAACTGTGTGCAGTGGATATTGGCACGTGACACAAAAGTAGTGCACGCAAGTTATTGACGTGACAAAGAAGTTATGCACAATGGTTATAGGTGCGTGGAGCATGATTTACCTTGTGGTGTTGATGCACATGGTAAATATGGGTGTACAGGTTGAACTTTGTGCGCGACAAGTCGTTTGGATGGTGAACAACAACGAAAAACCAACGAATTTCCATGACATTTTATACTGTTTGAGTGTCATCTTTTTGCAATGCGTTTTTGAGGCCCTTAAGAGCGTTTTTAGGTACTCAAAAACCAAGAGACCAAAGTGTGCTAAGACGCATGTTGTCTCTACATCTCAAACAAAATAGCTTGGAGAGATCTTTCTAATGGTGTAAACCGTTCGTTAAACAAAGCTTTTATGAGAAAGTTACAACACAAACAGTGGAGGTTAAATTTTAAGACCCATCTAACTTCAAAGAGCCATAACTTTCTTCTATGGAATCAGATTGAGGCACAGGAGCAGTCGATGAAAATATATTGAACCATAAAAGACAGTCCCAGAGATCAATTAAATTTATGGGCATGTTAAATTTTTTTAAGATGGAGAATAAAGTACCTGTAGCATTCTAGACCAAAAACACGAATTGGTCTAGAACTTCAACAGGTTGTAACTAGGAGTCCAGAACCCAAAAACAGGTGAAACTTGGACAAAGTGTCCATATTATGTATATGAAGAAACCCAATTGAGATCCTATGAAAAATCCAATGGAGTAGGTGAGAAATTGCATAATTACAACGCAGAGTTGCGCCAAGTTGAAAAATGAACAGAAAAATTAATGGGCAAATTGCTAATGACCATAACTTTCTTCTCAAGACTCAGAACTGAGCATGGGAGAAGGCGTTGGAAAGGTGTTGGAAAGTGGAATCTAAATATCCACCCAGAAAATTGATCCGGGAATTCAATTTTTCAGGAAATCAAAAGAAATAATTATGATATATATTATTGAACCATAATGGTTCATATTTTCATGAAATTGTTGAAACAATTAGCCTGACAAAGTTTTGTTGGCTGCACATTTTGCAGAGTTAACAACAACTAGATCAAATCAAGATCACCATAGAGTCTAGAGTAATGGAAGAGGCACAAGGGAATTACAACCAGGAAGATGAGATTAGAGGGATGGATGTCCATTTGGGCATTGAAGGAACAAACTCCAATGGACATGGAGAAGGAATGGATGAAAACATGAATATGGTAGAGACCATTAAAATTTGCAGAAGGATGTCCAAAGCCATAAATATGATAATGAAAGGCTTATGAGAGCCAAGGAGTAGCAGGATGTATTCAACATGAAGTTAATGCAACACTTGAACAAAATAGAAAAGATATTGGATAAGGAGAGTGGCTCAATCAAATATGGAAGTCACAGGCCTCCTGGGGAGAAAAGAAGAGCAAGGAGTGTTAGCAGACATCACCACCACTCCCCGAGGCATTTCAATAAGACATCACATAGCATCTCGAGTCCATCCCTTGTCAGGAAGTATAAGGGGTCTAGGGTGGATGAGCTACGAGGATAAATGAACAAAATCAATCCTCCTACATTTGATGGTGAGCACAAGAAGGACGAAGATACAGAAACATGGTTGTTGGGAATGAGAAAGTATTTCAATTACATAATTATTCTTCTCATGTAGAAAGAAGAATTTCCATCTATCAACTTAAGGGAAATACATCGATGTGGTGGGATCAACTTGTGTAGGTGCAACACATTAAAGAGAAAAGTGTTACTCGGAGGTAGTTCAAGAAGTATTTTGAGAAGAAATACTTGACTACGAGATATTATGACAAGAAAATGAAAGAGTTCTTTGAACTCAAGCTTGGGAGTATGACCATAGATGAATATGAGAGAAGGTTTTTAGAAATGTTGAAGTATGTCTCTTTCATCAAGGATGAGACAGTTAAGATTCAAACGTATTTGAGTGGATTTCCATCATTCATCAGTGACAAAATACAGTATGATGATCCCAAGACATTGGAGGAAAACATAAGGTGAGATAAATGCCTATATGATCAACAAAAAGCAAAGCCAACTTTCCAAAAATCTTGGGAAGACAAAAATAAATTCAAGATGGATCAGAGGAAGAAGGGGACTAAGCCACCATTCTTCATAAATAATCCTCAGGGACAACCAACTTCTAGAGAGCCCATAACAATTGAAACAGGGGGTCAAAGGCCAAGGCATCCACCTATACAATGTTGGGGTTGTAAAGGAGATCATATCTTCAGAGCTTGTCCTCACATAGGTGAAAAAATGAGGATTGTTCACAATGTACAACAATGGAGGACATGGGAAGAAATGTACCAAGGATCTATGCATCCCTGGACAACAAGCAAGCAAAGTATCAGTCACATATGATTGAAGTGGAGGGTATGATCAACAACCAAACCATTGCTATTTTAATTGATTCGGGAGCTAGTCATAGTTATATAGATCCTAAGATGGTGGAAAGTTTTCATTTGCCAAGAAACAAGCATGGAAAATCTTGGTTGGTGTAGTTGGCTACCGGAGCCAAAAGAAAAGTTAATGAGATGGTTAAGTCATGTCTTATGGACATGAATGGATTTAACACCAGGGAATATTTGAACATCTTACCTTTAGGTTCCTATGACTGTATAATTGGGATGGATTGGTTGGACCAACATCATGGTATCCTAGACTGTCATAGCAAGACATTTACTTTCTTGGATGAGGAAGGGAGCCCAAGGAAAGTGCAGGGAATTCCCAGGGAAGTAACCATCATAGAAATTTAAGCATTGCAGTTGAAGAAATGTTACAGAAAAGGGTGTCAAATATTTGCAGCCCATATGGAGGAGACACCTAAAGATAAGGTGCCAAATTTGGAAGGTCATGCAGTCTTGGAAAATTTTGAAGATGTGTTCAAGGAGGTACCAGGACTACCCCCAAAGAGAGATATTGATTTCTCTATAAATTTAATGTCTGGAGCAGCTCTAGTGTCAAAGACTCCTTACAGAATGAGTACACCAGAGTTGAAGGAGTTGCAAATGCAGCTTGAAGAACTTCTGAAGAAGGGGTATATACGCCCAAGTGTGTCACCTTGGGGTGCCCCAGTCTTGTTAGTAAAGAAGAAATATAGGACATTAAGATTGTGCATTGATTTCAGACAGTTGAATAAAGTGACTGTAAATTACAAGTATCCTCTGCCAAGGATTGATGATCTCTTTGATCAATTGAAGGATGCCAATATATTTTCAAAGATAGCTCTCAGATCAGGATACCATCAGATAAGAATTAAAGAGGAAGATATCAGCAAGACCGCCTCCAGGACAAGGTATGGTTATTATGAGTTCACAGTGGTGCCATTTGGGTTGCCAAATGCACCAGTTGTTTTCATGTGCTTAATGAATTATGTTTTCCGAGAATATTTAGACAAATTTTTCATTGTATTTTTGGATCAAATTCTTATATATTCTAAGTCAGAGGAAGAGCATGAACATAATTTGAGGATGGTGTTGCAAGTATTAAGGGAGAATCAGTTGTATGCCAAATTGAGCAAGTGCTCATTTTATAAAAAAAAAATTCATTATTTGGGACATATCATTTCAAAGGATGGGATAGAAGTGGATCCAGAGAATATAGAAGCCATTAGAGAATGGTCAACACCAAAGAATGTGACAGAGGTGAGATCATTCATGGGCAATTGCAGGCTACTATAGGAGATTTATTGAAGGATTTTCAAATATTTCACATCCAATCACTTCCTTACAAAAGAAGGGTGTGAAGTTTCAGTGGACATTGGATTGTGAAAAGAGTTTCCAACACTTGAAATAATTGTTAGCTCTCATGCAAAATGGGTTTGTTATATGCTATGAATCAAGGAAGTTGAAGGAGCATGAAAGACACTATGTCACTCATGATTTGGAGTTGGAAGCCATAGTGCATGCCTTGAGGAAATGGAGACACTACCTCATGGGGAAAATGTTTGAACTGAGGACAGACCATAATGGTCTAAAATATTTATTTGATCAGCCAACTCTAAATGCTAGGTAAAGCAGATGGTTAGAATTTCTAAGTGAATATGAATTTGATATAAATCATATCAAGGGGAAAGAGAACAAAGTGGTTGATGCACTCAATAGAGGAGTGCATGAAATGCATGCTACAACCATTAGCATGTACCAATCAGACTTGAAATACAAAATTTTAGAGGCTGTAAAATTAAATTTGCAATATAAGGAATTAGTAGCAAAATTACAGCAAGGTAATTTGCAGCAGAAAATTGAAGAATACAAGCTAGATAATGATGAAATTCTCATGTACAGGGGCAAAATTTATGTACCAAATTCCCAGGTTGAAAAATCTGATATTGAGGGAAATGCATAATGTACCTTATGTTGGGGACCCAAGTTATAAGAAAACTATTGCAGTTGTCAAGAGCCAATATTATTGGCCAGGCATGAAGAAAGAGGTTGTTGATTTTATTGCCAAATGTTTGGAATGTCAAAAGGCAAAAGTCGAGCATAGACACCTAACTGGTTTGTTACAACCATTACCTATTCCTAAGTGGAAATGGGAAGTTGTAACAATGGATTTCATCACCAAACTTCCCAGAACAAACAAACAACATGATTCTATCATGGTAGTGGTGGATAAGATTACTAAGGCTTCCCATTTTATTCCAGTTAAGCTCACTCACAAGGCAGCCAACATTGCTGATATTTATATGAGAGAAATAGATCGATTACATGTCATACCCAAGACAATTGTGTCTGACAAAGATCCAAAATTTACTTCAAATTTTTGGAAAGGATTATTTAATGGATTTGGAACAAATTTGAATTTTAGCACAACTTGTCATCCATAATCAGATTGATAAATAGTGAGGGTGAATCAAGTGATTGAGGATATGTTGAGGATGTATGTGATGGATAAACCATCAAAATGGGAAGACTACATACACTTGGTAGAGTTTTCTTATAACAATGGGTACCAAACATCTCTAAAGATGAGCCCATTTGAGGCACTTTATGGCAGAAAGTGCAACACACCAGTAAGCTGGGATAACCCAGCAAATAGAGAAGTGGTTGGGCCAGATTTACTTAGGAAAATGGAGGAGAAAATGATAAAAATAAAACAAAATTTAAAGGTTGCCCAAGACAGGAAGAAAAGATATGTTGATAAGGGTAGAACTCACAGGGAATTTAAAGTGGGAGACCATGTATTCTTGAAAGTGAAATCCAACATAAGTTCCCTGAAGTTGGGAAACTGTTCAAAGTTGGCAACTCACTATTGTGGGCCATTTGAAATCCTAGAGAGGATTGGTTCAATAGCTTATATGATTGCATTGCCCGCATCTATGTCTGTTCATAATGTATTTCATGTATCATTGCTCAAGAAATATATACCTAATGCTAATCATGTTATTGATTGGAATGTGATCCAGGTGGAGCAAGAAGGTGCTTTCCAAGTGCATTTGGTACACATTCTGGATCAGAAAATCAAACAACTCCGGAATCGAGCCATAGGGATTGTAAAGGTCCAATGGACCTAGTACAGTCCTGAGGATGCTACTTCAGAGCATGAGGATGCAATGCGGGTAGAATACCCGCATCGTTTTGAGAATTTTTGAAATTTTGTTGTGTATGAGTAAATAATGCACTGAGGATAGTGCATAAATAAGGGGAGGGGATTATAATATCCCTAGGCTGAACCCAATTGTAATGTAAATGAAAATGTACTTAAGCTGGTGAGATGTTTGATATCATTTTTATATGCACCTTTCATGGCATAGTGCACGCATGTATTGTGTAGTAAAATGATGTAGTGTGCACATTCTAGGATACCGCGCGCAAAAACTTAAGTGTGCGTGATTTTGAGGCCATGGAGACTTTGTGTATATGCTGTGTTTTATAGGCTGGTGAGCTGTTTTGTGATGATTAGGTCAGATAGCCTAGATGTTAAAGGCTAGTGTGTCTATTTTGTACATGTCTCATCATTAATATAAAATACATCACTGCGTGCAGACTGACCATGATAAAAGAGTATGGGGGACTAAACTCCACTAGTAGGGAAAGGGTGGGGGATAAAAGTTAAGGAAAAGGGGCTAAGCTAGGGAGCTTAAGCCAAAAAGGAATATTATATTGATATTTCTTAAATCATAAAGTATGGATAATTATTTTATCCTAAGTTCTAAAGTTGGGGACAAGTGGGCCAAATTAGCTCCCAACATGACAAGTGTCAAGTTGGGGACATGCATGCATATTGTTTGGACTTAGTTCAATTTCAATCATTCTTTCCATCGTTCCTCCCATCATTCATTCATCCATTGAGCCATACCATGAGCATTCACTGACGCAGTCAGCGATCCTGCATACTTTCCTGTCATTGTATCTGAACCTGGATCGATAGCCATACTTGTTGATGTAGCTAGTTAGCTTGGGAGATGGATTGAAGAGAATATAGGTTGTTAGTTTGAGTTGGAACCTATGACAGAGTCTTTCTTGTTGTCTATGAACCATTAGCTTGGTTAGGAATCCCTTTACCCGGGTGGAGTTTAGTCCCAGCTCGGGGGTGAGCCATTGCTGAGAGTGATGAGCAGCGTGGTATAAGGCTAGGAGGTTCATGGAAGGTCTGAACGCTGTTGGTGATATCCTTACCAATATAAGTGTCAATTGTGTGATAAATTTACATGCTGCATTGTCATTTATGTGTTTATTTTTATGAGTTTATTGTATGTGTGTTTATAACTGTCTTTATATTTATGGGTATTTATCGTATATACTGCATGTGTGTGTTTACTATTATTTCAGTATGAATCTGTGCATTTACATAATGCATTTATCTGTTTACGTTTGCTATAAATTTTTGTAGGAGTTTTGTGTGTATATGTTTTAAATTGCATGTAGTTCAAAAATTTATGTGGCATAGCTCAGTTGGATGCTGGGTATGTCACAATATGTTCCACAGAGAGAGCGAAAGCGTTCTCTCGTGTATTGTGGCCCGACCATGGGTGGTCAGAGATGTTACAACCATGCTCCAAAGGGCATCATTTTACCCCGTAAACAATCCATAAACGAAATTTTATAAAGTTTGGAATAAAATGTGAAGCTACATGAGGAAAACTAGAGATTGCAAAAATACAAGATAACATCCATTTACCTTTGCAAGCAAAAAAAATGAGTGTATTTTCGACCCTTGGAAAGCCGTCCATTGTTGGGATTCTTGGAAAACTTTGCATCCAAACTTAGAGAATCCATTTGAAATCAATCATAGGTGTGGGAGACTTACAAGTACTTTTAGTTTCTAAGATTTGGGGAGTTTGACATGACTACTTTTCCCTATGCTTGTGTTTTTTAAGCTCTTGACATGCTTGTTTCACTATCTAACTTTAAGCTCTATAAGACTTAGTCTCTCTCTTGATTTTAACCCCTATTTCCATAATGAGGTAGCTATAGAATCCACCATTGTATCATACTTGTAAACAAACTAATTACAACTATCAAAGGAATACAATCTACCTTTGTATTCATCATTAAAGAAGATTGCAAAATAGCCTTCAATGATTTTCATTAAGGTTTAACAATTAAAACCTAGCATAGCCATATTAACCTGAATTCTGGTTTTAAGCAATGTCATTACTAAAAGTCACGACGACTCAACATACAAGGTTAACTACATAAGTATATTTCCAAATAGCTTGCCAAACATGGGTTCAAGGTTGTTATAATATATGCCATAGTAGCATCAATCATACACAATGGATTAACATCCATTTTCATTCATCTTCCTATGAAAACTATTCATACGGGTTGAGGAAGAACCATTTATGTTTTAGTCCACCATAGGGTTGCAAAACATGTCAAGGACGTGCATTTTTATAGTGCAGGCATGCATTTGTCATTAACAAGGTGTGCATGTTCCTCCTTACTATGTAAACATGCAATCCCATGCACTGGGCGTGCATTTTCCCCTAACATGGCATGCATTTTTCTCAATATCCTATTTTCATGTAATTTCACAAGGTCAACATACAATTACCAACACAAGGCATGCATTTTTCATCTACCCTATTTTCATGCATTTTCACCTTTTAGGGTGTGCATTTTTCACCATGTGGTGTGCATAATTTATCTCAAGGAATGGATGTTTCATAAGCCTATATATTCCTAATATAATCATACCAATTTCACCATTGGACGTGCATTTCCCTCTGTCTAGTGTTTATTTTAACAAGGCCAATTTTAACAATTTGACCTCTTTGTTTTACAAGGCAATTTTTACCCTTTTTGCACAATAGAAGGTTTTTTGTCTGAAAATTCCCACCATGTCCTCTAAAATGAAATCCTAAGGCATAAAATATTTTATGCCTTTTTGTAGGATGGAGATGTTAAAATTTCCCACCCATTCAATACTCATATTGTTTCCATTATTGATTTTTCATACTAACCATTTGCCAAATAATGGAAAGATTGTAGAATTGAATTTGTTTGAAGATTTAATATCCTTTCTTATCCATTCCTATTGTAAAAGAGGAATAATACAATTCATCTGTCTTGTTCGTTACATAATTTCTCACACACACACACATAGTAGTAATTGTGTGTATTTTCAATCAATTAGGTAAGTACCGAGCTAAAGATAATAATGTATATATTGAGCCTCTTATCGACGATGTACTGAAGTTATGGGATATAATCACTATGTAATATATCTGTATACCAAGATTATAATGAAGGAGAATATGATTCATAGGAGCAGATAGATGTGTTAGACAAAGAAGTTGAAGAAGTTGAGCCAGATGTAGATCACAATGTTCTCGATATATGATAATATCGATGATTAGGATTATGGTTTCTATTGTTGCATAAAATAATAGGATTTTGGTTTTTATTGTTGCATGAAAACCTAACTCAACCTTATTAGAACCTGTTAACTCCCAAAATGAAACCGTTCTTTCGGTTGAGTTTTGTAGTGGATATCATGGCTTTTGGTAGTGTCTTCAAGTTACTTTTTAGTTTTTATAGCTGAGAAAATTTTTGGTTTTGGTTTGTCCTAGAAAATAATTGACCCATAAAGTCTTCTTTTTCAAAATTGTCATTTTTTACTTTCCACAGCTAACGTGTTTTCAAAGATTCATTATGCGCTGTGGAAAGTGCCCACTTTCAACAGCTAAGGAGCTCTTTTCATCAGTTGACGCGCTGTTGAAAGTGACAAATCTTAAAAGGTTTGACAATCAGTCGCGGATGGCGCGCTGTGGAAAGTACATGCTTTCCACAGCTAAGGAGCGGTTTCAATTGATATGGCGCGTTGTTGAAAGTAATTACTTTCCGCAGCTAAGGAGTATCTTCTACAAAGCGGTGCGCTGTGGAAAGTGCATACTTTCCGCAGCTAACAGGGGCTTTCAAAGGGGTCGCGCGCTGGTGAAAGTGGCAAGCGAGCATTTGGCAGAGGCGTTTTCCACAGGCCGTTGCTGCACAATGCGGGAATCACGTGCGTGATATCCACGTATGATAGAAATGATGATGTGATCACCCCCCACGTTAGAGTAAATCCAAGGCATGCGCTGATAGGAGTGGGCAATCATAGAAACTCGATCATGCATGTCAGGATATGACTGTAATTTGAATTCATTCCAGAACCCACGCTCAACGCTCATCACATCCGGAATGGCAAGTTCGTGTTCGACAATGCAGGTACAGAGGAGGTACCGCCGGCCTGACACCATCAAATCAAACAGAGGTTTCATATCAAAAATCGTTTCCAAAACACTGTTGAAGTTTTCATTTGATTCAAAACAGAGCCGAAGCCCGAACTGCTTTCAACAACGCAGAAACTCGGCTCGACTGACAGCTACAGGGGTTCTAATTGTCAAATTTTTGAGCTGCAGAATGGTGAGAAACGCAGTGGCGCTTTACTCAGCGAGAATTGGATAACTTATCCATTTTGCAATCACATGCACCAAGGTCGAGGCATTTTTCAAATGCGGGGTGTATGGAATTCGCAGAAAGGTTACAAATTAGATTACCACGGTTGAAGCCTTTGCCAAGAATTTTGATGGCAACAAAGCTTGCATCGACTCTGGTAAATCAAAGTGATGAAGTGTCATTCTGCATTCTGGGATTATAGGCGGTCAAAATGGTTTAAAACCAGCTCCTGGGAGATGCAGTTCAGGGTCTATTTGAAAGGGGGATACAAGCACAAAGCATGGAAAAAAAGGTATGCTAGTTTCATCTAGATGAAGGTGGCAAGGGAATTATCCAAAGGCATTCAATTATACATTACCTCAGGAGGAAGATATGATAAATTGATGATGTGTCACTTTAAACTCATGGATCCTTCCTTGATGTAAGACCCCCATCAATTTGCCTTGTTTCTTATATCACAGTTTGACTAAGGTATGCAGTAGAATTAGAGCTCAACCTTTGGCGTGAAAACTACTCTATGTCCACTGAGCCTGTTAAATTGATTCTTCTGCCGAGAATTGAGCAAGGAAGGAGCACTTTTTGTTAAGGAAGGTTTGAAACCCAGTCGGTACCAAATGAGCGAGATGGCTGGAACAGAAAACAATCATCCCCTGAACGCTCAGAGAAGAGGGCCTTGCAGGGACCTTGAGGAAGGCCGAATATCGGAATGAGAGCCTCCGCGGTTGTGAAGGAAGTTGAACTTCGGCCGATTCTGAGGCGGACTACTGCGGCCGAGGTGGGGACATCCTACATAGCAGAGTACAAGAAAGAACATCCTTAATTTGCCTTATTCAGATTCTGAATCTGAGCAACAAATTCAATACCCTGTAGTTAAGAGTTCTGAACAATCAGTTGAATGTGCTCAGGATTATCAAACTTTCAGTCAGGTTGAGCAGGGAGAATCATCAAAAACCCTAGATCAAATAAATCTCATAAAGTCAGACATCTCAAGGAGGTAATTGCCGAGCAAGAGGTCTTGGAGCGGGTGAAGCGGGTATAAGTTATCGGATAACTTTGCCAAGACAAATCTTTAGTTGAACATTTGGCTAAGGAGAGTGTCAGAAAGAAGAAGAGAAAAACTTCGCCCAAAGGGCTACAGCAGCCTGTGGTGTCTTACCAGCGCCTCAAAAGCGGTCGAGGGGTTGAAACAAAATTGAAACAAAAACCTCATCGGTTGAAGGTTCTTATAAATTCAGATCAATATGCAAAGGTGAAAATTAGATTACCGCGATTTTGGTTTAAAATCAATTTTGAAGGTGAAAACTCTTTTTTTGTGCGCAATCGGGACTTTCCCCAGCACAGAGCTATTATTTTATGATTCGTGTGTTGTGGAAAGTGACGGCTTTCAATATCTAACCCGCAAAAAATTAAACGTTTGCGCTATTGAAAGCTGGGAAGGCAAGTTTTGAGGCCGAGAACGCGAAAGTTTATTTCAAACATGTTTGAAGATATGCCAACAAATCAGTAGACTATTAAATCGCATGCAAAGAGTTCAACCTCCCGAGGGGATTTGAGGGATTTTGGTTACACATTTCAAAACCATTTCCTAAAAATTCATCCATGAATATTAGAAAATCGAACAGTCATATACAGGTGTCATGTTACTTCACCACATTCCAGAGCCAATTTGGAGGAGGCAAATGCGTGATTTTGGAAAGCGAGATAGTTAAACCATAGTTTAGTTGTTGAAAACTTTAATTTCAAAGTTGTTTAAATATAATATAACTGTTTTTATTTAATATGAGATCCATGTTCGGATACGTATAGCGTTATGCAAGAACTATAAATTCTGTTTGATATCAAACAATGGATTCGGTCTGAGGATACATTAATACTCTTTGTACTCAGACATTTCATTACTAATACAGATCACAGGTTCCTATCCATTTTGGTATCAGTTTTTCATATTTCTTATTCACTATTATATTGTTGTCAAACCTTGAATAGCTATTATCCTATTGTTTTGGTTCATGACATTATAATCAGTTCCTTTAGTTGTTTATTAGACCACGCACCTTTGGTTTTATAAGCAATCTTTTCTCATCGAAAGCTATTTCTTACATTTAACTAATCACGGAGAGCTTGTGTCTATGTGTTTACCATTTGATGTCTGAATTCATAAGTTGAATTGAGTTATCCATTGATCCACCTTTGAAATACAAAACATTCATTTCTTAAGTTACCAACTGTACAGTGCAGCAATACAAAGGGTTTTCTTGGGTGATAACCTACATATAAAATGCACATATTACTTAAAGAAGTCGTGTTTTCTTTTAAACTGTGATTTCTACCCTTATGCACTTTTAAACTGTGATTTCTACCCTTATGCAAAATGCACACCAAGATTCACAAAAATGCATACCTGGGTCTTAAAACACCTCCAATTTGAGTGATTCAAGTTTCTGAGGGTGTCTTAGATAATTTACATGTGTAGATATTTTTATTTTCATTTTCAAACACAAATTTGGTTGCTATGTAAAAGAGGCAAAATCTACCTTGTAAATTGAAAGACCAAAACAATAGTGACCTAATGGAAATGCACACCCATGCTTCTATATAGCTCCAAATTTAGTTATACAAGATTTAAGTAAATAAAATAACATTCAAAATCTATCTTTATCATTTGAAGTGCAGTTTCAAATGAAATAGGACTTCTACTTTGAACCAACATTGAAGACTTTCTGCAAAATGGAGGGTAAAATTGTCTTACTGTAAAATGCATGTCTAGGACTCATATGACCTCCAAATTGAGTGATTCGAATTGTGAAGTTTTTAATTGATCATTTTACATATTTTAATACCTTTAGTTGTTCATTTTCAAACCAAAAACCATATATTGTGCATAGAGGCTAAAAAAGGCCTTGTAAATGCATGAAGACCGGGCATGGTGAAAAATGCACACCCTAGGAAGAAAAATCCATGCATGGTGTTGGTAATTTACAAATTACAAGTTACAAGACTGCGGATATGTTGTAAACCCTAAACACTATATACTAGGGTGATATATAAATGTTTGTCCCTTTCTCTAATTACAACAATATTGGATTTTTACATAGTGTGAAAGGTTGGAGGATGCATGCCAACCATTTAACAAAATGTTTAAAAATGTTGTAAGAATGTTCCCAAAATGTTTGACGAAATGGAAACCATAAAATTGTTCCCCTTTCATATTCCTCTCACATGGGGTCATAGCTCCTCTTCCTCTCTATTATGTGTATTATGTTTTTTGGCCTATAGAAATGCGTTTACATGTGTGAAATTGGTTGAATATATTCATATATTGTGCTTATATTGCTTCAATGGATTTTGTTGTAATAGTTAATTACAATGCCATATAACATAACTCCAGAGGAAAATGATAGGATGCTTCAAAGGTTATTTGCAAAATGCAAAGTGTGATACAAAATGTTATCTCCCTTGCACTCAATGCAGGGGCTTCAGTAGAAGAAGAATTTTAATAACAAGAGCTAAAAGACATTGTAGATAGTTTGGGCACACTGAAAGAAGGTATGAATATCATCCCTTGTTAAATTAATCGTTAATGTTTTTGTATTGATTGTATTCATAAAACTTTTTATCCTTTTAATATTTGTTACATACACAAATATTATTTGATTGTTTGTAATTATAAAGAAAGGCCATCCTCAGTGTAATCTTGGGAATGTGCCAAGCAATAGTAGAAATCTTGTTGTACACGCTGAGGAATATGGAGCGAATATTGGAGATCAAGTTAGTCCAATGGAAGAAGATGAAATTGATAATATAGTTGAGAATGATGGTATAAATAGATTGATCCAAGACACCTTTCCTCCAATTGATGAATATTTGATGATATTCACAATGTACCTCTGATTGAGAAGTCACAACAACCCCTTTATGAAGGCTTGAGGACAAACATTCTCTCTTCTATATTGTTGTTGGTGAACTTGAAGTTATCAAATGGTTTTTCAAACACTTGTCACACCCATATCCTAAGGCATGTAATATAATTCGTCACATATACATAAAAGGTCTACTTTTTTCTCTATTTTTAGTGTTAATTAATGTGTAAATTAAGGATGGAATATTTACGATTAATATTCTTTACATTAACTAGTTATAATTTGCGTTGTAGATTGTTAGGTGAATTTGTCTTACCAACATCAACTAATTTACCTCACACATACCGATAATTATCTACCATTATGAAAGACATTAGAATGGAGTATCAAGCTATTAATGCATGTACTAATGATCATATTATATATTATGGACGATATGCATCCGAAACTAAATTCCTGCGATGTCAAATCAGTAGATATCGAACCAATCAAGTAACAAACCACGTGCTTGCAAGGTTCTTCCTCATATTCCCATAATTCCATGTTTGTAGTGATTGTTCAGGTGCCAACGCATAGAATTGTTTATGGATTACCATGCATGGAAAAAAAGTGAAGATGGTATTCTTCGAATGGCTCTATATGGTTCTGCATTTAGGAAGTTCGAAGAAATATGGCCAATTTTTAAAGAAGAACCTCGTAATGTTAGGCTTTCATTAGCAGCTGACGGTGTCAATCCATTTGGAAAGGTCAAGTCTGTTTTCTCAATGTGATCTATTTTTGTTAGAAACAATAACCTTCCTCGTTGGATGTCAATAAAGAGGGAGCAAACAATGTCGACAATGATTGTTCCATGTATTTATTTACAATAAATTTTTTAATGTAACATTTTATTTTTCTTGTTCATTACATAATTTATTACACACACACACGGAGAGAAAGTAGTAATTATGTGTATTTTCAATCAATTAGGTAAGTACCAAGTTAAAGATATGAATGTATATATTGAGCCTCTTATTGACAAGCTACTAAAGTTATGGGATGGAATCACTATGTGCAACATCTGTAGACCAATAGGACAAAACTAATTTCAATTCCATGGAATACTTACATGGACAATTCATGATGCCCAGGGCTAAGACATTTTTGTGGTATGTAATGTACTATTGCACTTTAATAGTATATAATTTTATGAAAATATCATGCATGTTTTTTAAATAATTGTTTGGTATATAATTGATATTGACATTAAACCATATGTTGTAGGCCTTCAAACAAGGGTAAATTTGCATGTCTGGTTTGTGGTCTAAGGATGAAATCTCATCATTAAATACCTTTATAAAAGGATGTGTTTTATGAGTATAGACACTTCCTTCCTAAGAACCATAGGTATTGAAATACCAAAACACATCTTTTCAATCTGAAAGAAGAGATTGGAATAAAACCACGGAGAATGACACCTCACCTATTGAAGTTAGAATATAATAGAAATCGTCAAGGTAAGCAATTAGTCTATGTATGGTATATATTGTTTTACATATTTAATTTGTATTGAATTATATTTATTGTATCTAACAATTATTATTTTAATTTCATTTATTTTTCATAAAGGTCCTCGAGGCATTAATGGGCTTCCACGAGGAATGGAAAGTTACCCTATACAATTTAGTAGGTTTCCTTACTATGAGAACCTACAAATAGCTCATTTGTTTATTAAGATGCATATCGAGAAGAATGTAACATAAACGTTATGGAGAATCTTAGATGGAAGGAGTGACACAAAAATTGTCAAAATTTGTAGTGACATTCAGGAAGCCAATCATGCAATACAAAATGTGATTCATTCAAATAACGATGGACATCATGATAGTTTTCCATGGTTATTTATAGAGCAACAAATAAATTTTCTAAAAGAGGTCATTAGGAAAATTAAATTTCCCGTGATATTTTCTTTAAACATAAATAATATCTTAACGAAGAAAGGTGAATTTGGTGGGGTAAAATCTCGTGAATGGCATACCTTCATTAAGGTAATTATTTTGTTATATTTATATATTGGTATACATATTTTTGGTATTTTTTTGTTTACATTTTTTTTACAGTATGTTCTACATCTATATCTTCCAGAAAACTTTGATAGCAACATAAAACAAATCATTTATGATCTTGGAAAATACATGAGGTAAGTAGTGATTTCAATGCAAAATGTTAGTTGCAAAACTTGATAACACGTGTTCTACTTGCAATTTATATACTTAAAACTATAATTTGCTTGCATCATGTGTAGGTGGTTTTCATCTAAAGAAATACATAAAGAAGATATAAAGTATTGGAGGAGAGAATTTCCTCAGCTAATGTGTGAAATGAAAAATTACCTACCTCCGACATTTTTCAATGTGAAAGAACACTACCTCATACACCAAGTTGAGGAGGTTGAAATGTGTGGACCTGTACACACAAGGTCAATGTGGATGGTGGAGAGACATTTGAAATCATTGAAGGATTTTGTGAGACAAAAAGCATGTCCTTAGGGTTCTATTATGGAGGGATATATGGTATATCAATCCTTAGTGTGAATTAGTCAGTATCTTCCAAATTAGTAGCAAATATGAATGTGCCTCGCATTTGGGATGTCAACTCCATCAATAAATTTGAAGGGAAGGTCCTATTGCGGCAATGTAGAATGAGGAAAGTGAAAGGTAATTAGATGGTAGAGATCTATAATACTTTTGATTATTCATTTTATTCATTTTGTCTAAATATGTTTATTAATTGACAATGCATTTTTTACGAGTTAGGCATATTGCAGTTGAAACACCACAAGGCTATGTATTGCAATGGTCATAAATTTTGCATCAAAAAGTTGTATGACAAGAAGAAAACCTTTGATTGTTGGATAATTTTATTATTTCAGGTCACTAATGTTTCCTCTAGAAGTGACATGCATCTAGAGGTATCTAAAAATAAATACTATGGATATTTGGATGATATACTTGACTATGAATTTAAATCATTTAAATTACTCTGATTCGAGGTCAAATGGTACATGTTATGGATGAATGAACGTGATTATGGAAGAATTGTTATTGAGCATGCTGATGGATTTACCATGGTTAATAAAAGGATGGTTGAGTCGAGTAATGAGCCTTAGGTTCTTCCAATCCAATGTGAGCAGGTATTTTACTTAGAGGTTCCAGGTAAAGCAAGATGTCCATATGTTGTTAGATATGATCCAAGACGAAGGTGTATACAATATAATGTAATGGAAGAAGATGATATTGAAGAAGAAGATGATGTAGAGGAGAAAGAAGTTGTGTTAGATGAAGAAGACGAAGAAGTTGAGCTAGATGTAGATGACAATGTTCTCAAAGATCATATCGACAATGAAATTATCGAAAATGACAATGATGATGATGTTGCTATGGCCAATACTTTCAATGTCAATTTTGAATCGGATGATGTAGATGTGGAGTTTGACAAAGAAGAAGATCAACGATATTGAAATGTTGAAATGTAGGTCGAGGTATGTGATTATATATTTTCTATGATTTATTATCTTTAAAGTATTTTCTTGTATGAGTTAATTATGTGTTGTTAAGTTTTATGCCATTTTATATGTATCATTGGTTGGTTAGAAGTCATTGACCTTGATTTCTCTCATAACCCACCAACCTATAACCTCCTAACCCATTTTGAGCATGTGATAATTGATTTTAACTATCAATCAATATGGATAATTGTTGACGCTTGAATACGTTAGGACCAAAATGACAACATCACGAGGATACAAATCCCCCTGCTTTTTTATAGAGGTGGTACTCCTATGTTTGATATTTTTAAAAATGTGGGACTTTTGTAGAAGTCCGTCAAAGAAAAGTATATATATATAAAATAAAATGAAAAGTGTTTTTTATTTTCTTTTAAAATAAAGTTCCCAAGAATGGACCATGAAACACATAGATTCATACATTTAAAGCAAAATAACGTAATTTCCTCACATCCATCATAGTAGGGCTAAAGATTTCTGATCACATAAAAAAAATGATCTGCATGCACAAGAGAAATTTGACAGAGTGATACATGGGTAGCTCAAATGAATATAACGATAGATCAACCTTAAATAATTTATGTTCAGAAAAATCTGGTTACAAAGTACAGTCGAGATTGTTCCAAAAATAGCTCTCTTGGAATTTCTAAAAAATATATAGTTCAACACATATTCTCTGAAATTTAAATGTGTTTGTCATAATGACTGGGATTGGGGCTCCTGTGGACCATAAAGAAAATGTGTATAAGAATGAAGTTTGTAGAAAGAAGAAAGTGGGTGGCGGAAGACAACAAGACCTGGTAAGAAGAAAAAGTAAATTATCAGTCTTCAGTTAAACCTTTCTATTTAAAGAGGTGGAGTAACTGCATGAAGATCTTGATAAGGACATACAGATGTGATCAATATGAAATTACTATGGTGGTATCTCATGTTTGTCACTTGCTTGCTGATGTCCTTTTATGGCTTTCATCGGCGGTTACAGGAACCATCTCAACCATCCTTTTCCCTTCATCAGTAAGTTTTTCGAAAGCCTTTTTAAACCATTCCTCGATGTAGCTCCTCATTGGCGCCATGTTGATTTCATACCATATTTGTATATTGAATATATCACCTTCCAAGTCCCTTAGACCAATAGAAATATTCCACAAAGTGTCTTAAATATCTTGATTTTTTAACGAATAGTCGACTAGCCAATTTTCCACGTCATCTTCACTATACTCAAGAATGCCATAGATTTTTTCAAATGATAACCCTTTAAAGATCTCAACTTGTTCATCAAATTATTGCTTGGTTAAGAACAATGAGTTGAGAATCAATTTGGGGTATTGGACCTCATTGGTGCTCCCGACTAGGTCTATCTCAGTCAAGTTTTTGAATAATTCTTCTCTTCTGGTTATGTCCTGGCTACATGCTTGGACAATAGTATTCAAGTTCTTAACCTTTTCCTTGCAGCATGTGTTTAGTTGTTTTATCCGATTCGGAGAAGGGAGATCCTCCTCTCTTATTCTCAACTCTGTCATATTGGTAACTTTAAAACCAAAGGGTACAACCGCGTCGAGGTAAAAACCTTCTTCTCTTTTCAAATTTTCCTGTAAATATTCATGAAAGGCGTGTGATCTCGTTCCAAAAGAGACCATGCTCTTTGACATCTCCCAAGCCTCTGTAATTAATTCCATTCTTTTCTTGATATTCTTCTCCACATAGCCTTGGACTGATGTGAGAAGGCTTTCTAATCCTTTTAATTTTGTTGCAGGTGTGGTAGGCCTGATCATTGCTAAAGGACTAGCAAGTACTAGAAGAGGCATTAAAGTTTCCTCCAATTCTTTGATTCTTTCCTTTAATGTGACATTCTCTGCTTCAAGGCCTCCAATAGAATTATCTAGAGCATCTCTAGTTGCTCGATGAATTTGGGAAATTTGGGAAGTTCGCATGTTCCGTAGGTTAATATCTAAATGAGATTTCCCCTTTTTATTCTTTACATACCTTTTTATCAATAATCAATTTTTTGGACTCGGTGTCAAAAATAGCTCTCTGAAATAAAAAAATACTCTTCTTCATCGAAGGTCTCAAGCTCAATTATTTTCATCTGAGGATTCTGGTGAGCAGTGTTCCCTAGCTAGTCGACGTTGGGGAACACTTTTTCAATGTCAATTTTGAGTTCCATATCCTCGAGGGATAGGTCATGGATGTCGCTTTCACCTCGAGGTCCCTCCTCTTCTTGCACAATATTTTTTCTTTTCTTCCTCAAGGGAAGGTTGTGGGGAATTTCAATTTTTCCTAAAGGAGGGTTCTTATGTCCTCCTCTGCCTGAAGAACTGTGGGTTACTTTCTTAATTTGGTGGGTCGTTGGAGCGTTGCTCCAAGATGTTGTACTCTTTGGAGTGACAGCCGGGGATTGGGCACTCTTCTCACCTAGACCTTTTCATCTCTGCTTGTACGACTCATTGGTGATGATTATTGTTTCCAGGTCACCAATGTCATAAGAGGGAGTACCTGAGAGATTATCTTCATCTTCATTCAGAATAACAATAATGAAATAATTGTTGAAACCAACAACCAATATATGTTCTACAAAAATTCCTCTAGGGTCGAACCCTTTTACTCTTTCAACATATTTTAGATTCAGGTTGTGGAAGTGGCCTGCGAATTCATCAATATTGTTCATATTTATGAATATGAAGTCCCCAACTTTCCAAGGCAGAGGTATGAATTTATTTTTTCTCTTTTCATGGAAAAAATTCAACTAGTAGTTGTACTGCCTTGCTATTTCAAAAACAAACATTTTGTCAGATATGTGGTATAGAAGGAAGGACGGATTTTCCTTACAACCAAAAATCCTTATAACGTTATAATTCTCCATTTGTTCTAGTGTCCCCTTCCTATCTAGGAATTTACTCACCTGGTTAGACATCCAAAGAGTGTCCTTTCCAAACAAAAGGCCTTTAAAAACTAAGACAAAATCATTAAAAAATTCATAAAAATGTTGGGAGGCCTTGTGCCTCCATAATGTTTGATACCAGAAGGTTACTGGGTCGAATTAGTAGTTTACCTTCTTACTCACAGATAATCTCGGGAATTGACAGCAATGCACTATCGCGAAAACCAAATAAGATGACATAAATAATTTCATCTCCTGCTTGCATTGCAACAATTGGGAAGATATTTCAATGGAAATCAACTTACCCCAATCGAAGATGGCTTGTTATTTAACCGTAAAATATAGAATGTAAAGAATCATCCTGGAGATGCTGGCTATAGTTTCTTGTCCTATTATCCTCGTAAAAATCCATGCAATTTCTTGGAAGGGATTTTTAAATGAGCCAACTTGCAATCTCGTGGTGTCCTTGGGGACGACCGATGGGTTCTCTAGGAATTCAAATAAGAGGTCCAATCCATTGTCATGCTTCTTTAACAACTCCCTGCAATCTTCTACCTTGAAGGTAAGCATTGGATCGGGAAGTCTCAACATCTTACAGAATACCTGAGGTGATAGAGAAATAGGGGAATGGTCCCACAACTGGATAGTGCATTGGCTTGGAATATATCTCTTGGTGCACCAGGTGAAAAACTCCTTACAATCAAAGACTTCTATGACACAATCTGCGCGTGAAATTCTAGATGTCCAGATTACTTCCTTCTGGGCAGAAGGGGATGAGTAGTAGGAATACGCTCTGGACCACTGATAAATCTGGTCCTCACGCCTGAAAGTATTCAATGTATCTCCACAGAACCATTGTCAATTTGCTTCCATAAGTTGACGAGAACGTTCCCTTGCTCCAGATAATGTTTAAAATGAGCGTTGGAGGGGGATAATATAATCCTCCGTAAATCTTGTTTTAATGCGTTTTAATAGGATATCTCCTCAAGCCTTTCACTTATTAATGACAATCCTTTCGAGCATGTATGGTGAGTTATTAGCATTCAAAGCATCATAAATGTGCATTAGGAAGAGCATTAGGGTAACGGGGATGAATGGGGGAAAAATATGATTTGAAACTTTTGTGAAACTGGGAACTCACGAACCCGTGAGTCTGTGACGGTAGAAGGTGCGAAAGTGGCTAAGTATAGAATGATGTCGCAGTTGGACGGACTCATCGTAGGTGGAATGAGACTTGGAAGTTCGAGGAGTCCGAGGGTCAAAATTTAGATCGTGAATTTTTTTTGGTGCAAGATGTATATCAAGGAACATAGGGGCATGAGAGTTCGATCCCGCCAACCCGGGAACCCGCGATCATAACATCGACTAAGTATGGAAAAACACAATGGTCGATCGGACTCGTGATGTGAGGTTATAATTGGAGGTGAGGATTCGTAAGTTTGCCAACCCGGGAACCCGTTGTTATCAGACAAATCGGTAAGTGCTGACACAAACTAATATCCCTAACTTCAACAAGAAATTAGAACAAAAAATAGCATAATACAAGCTTCTCCTTAGATTTCATTGTAATATAAACTAGTTCAAAGAGGGACAAATGACATATCATTTAAACGTCGTTTGATCCTCTCTAGTATCGTCCTTGCTCCATATTTGGATTTGTGGGATGTTGAACCTGTCAAGAAGCACAAACCAACAAAGAGAGAGAAAGAAAAAAATATTCCAATGAAACCTATGCATAATGTTAGCACCATAATTTTCATAGCTAGAGTTAGAGGTTTGTCCAAAGTTTTCAAAGTCATGACATGATCTTGGGAAAATCAAGTCATTCCTAGATGAGTCATAGGTTAGGGTGAATATCATGTCAAAATGTATTATGGTTCATCATCACCTTTCATGAGGTTAGAGAAGGAACAATCATGACACTCCATGTCATTGGTATCATTGCAAACTTCAAAAACATACTCATGTTGCAAGTTTGTTGTGCAAAGGATTTTGTTGTGTTCATTTGTTGTGCGTTGCGCAGAGGATTTCATCGTGCATAGGATGTTTTTGCACATAGGATGTTGTCACACAGAGGATTTTGTCACGTAGAGGATGTTGTTGCACAAAGGATGTTGTCGCGCATAGGATTTTCATGCACACATTCTACAGGGCGTGTTGCACAAATGACTGGTTTAGTGGTCAACTTCAAGATCACTTTTTGACCAACTGGAGAGGAATTGTGAAAATCCCCGAGAGGTTTTGTAGAGAAAAAACCAAATAATAAAAACCTCTCTCATATTTGAAAATAGTTTCATATTTTTGGATATTCAAAGGAATCTTTGAGCCTTAATTTTGAGTTTTCATGATTTCCTGTCCGAGACATGTTTTTGTGACACATATTCTAGCCATATGGAGACGAATTGAAAGAAACTGGGAGAGATTTTTCTTGATAAAGATCTTACCTACAAAAACCTCTTTCAGTTTTGAAAAATTTATTTTTATTCGGGAGATATGATCCCATATTTGACCCCTAGTTTCCCAGTTTGTTGTGGAATCTGCTACGTTTTTGCTGTAGGTTATTGTTGCTTAGAAGACTTGTTGTGCAAGGGTGAAAGAGTGTCCAAAAATGCACATGATGACTCATTACAACCATATGGTCGAATTTTGATCATTATAAATGATTGCAAAGAATATTTTGGTTACGATTATGATTTGGCAAAGTCGGGTTTCTATTTTTAGTAAATCCGTTGAAGTTATTGTTCTCTTTCAAAGAAATTGGATCCATGATTCTAGTTGGGAGTAGTTCGAACATAGAATCCAAGGGTGACATTAGTTTTCCATATATGGGGATCATTTTCATGTAAACGGGGTTGGGATTGGTGGGAGAGAGGCCTTCCTTTGTAGTTGGAAAACTCTGTAATTTCTCATGAATTTTAATACAAACAAAGAATGTTTTGATAGCAGAGATTCATCACGGTGTCCCCTTTCAGTGTGTTTTCCCCAGTTCACATTCATTTCACTTATGTTCTTTATTCTAAGCATAGATAAGAGTAAATGATCAAAATTCATCCTTAATAGATGCTCCCTTCATATAGTTAATGCTGGTGTCATGTTTTAATGATTGCAGGTCCATAATTCACCCGTTGTTAGGTGCTCTATTAATTATATTCAACCTTTATGTTATTTATTCTAAAGTGGCAATTGAGAATTCATCCTTATTAGATGCTCTCATTCGTAATGGGATTTTATTATTTCTGTCTTTCCATCATCTGAATACTATTTATTGCTGAAAAGGTGTGCTTATTTTGCATCTGTTCCCTCATGAATACATAGTTGTGTTAATATTCAGATATATCTCAGAAGTTGACTCCATTTCCCAATGGTTTCTTCCTCAAGATTACCCTACCAACCCTTTTAAAATGAAAACAAACCTGTCCTATTGCAGAATCTGACCTCTGTGCATTTATTGATGAATCCTTTGAGTTATTACCAATCATTAGACATCTGAGAGAGCCCTCTTTGGTTTTATAGGTCAGAATACAATCTAAAGTTGGTTGAAACAATTACCTTGGGATTTTCTTCGATACAACCCAAAGAAATTCTCGAGTGCTAACATTTTGGCGTCGTTGTCGGGTATGATTGCTATTATTTTCCTTGAGAAGAACGACATTGTTTTAGTTCTAAGGTCTGAGAGCAACATACACTTAGGCACATATTGGCTGTATTTTTTCTCTCACAACTCCACACATCAGAAAATCAGTTTGAAGGTGATTCCACTAGCACAAGAATCTAGAGCTAAATTTTTCATGGAGACTTCATTGTTTGAAGAGCTCGAGGTATGAAGAGTTTCTTGGCTTCCGAATGGAAATTGTAGCTTTCGATCCAAGTACTTCATCAAACAAAACAACGAGGTTGGTGGCAGACCTTGTTTCTCTTCAAAATTTCAGAAATTGGATTGATATGTCTCCTAAGCATTATTGCTGTGGAGATATTTGTTCTTCATTATTATCTTATTTGGATTCCTGTCATATCTTTAGTCAAGAAGATAAGTTAGAATGTTTACAGACGTTTATTATGGAACTTGAGATAGAATAAGAAACACAAAGGATATTGGATTAAAGAACAGTATGAATTAAAGACAGATGAAGAACTATTAACTCATTCAGAACAATATAAAAGAGGGTATGAGGCGAAAATGGCTCATTGTTACAAGCATTATGATCTGAGGCCTGAGGTTAGTAGTCCAAGGTTCATCCTACCAATAGAAAATGAATCTTCAATCAGTAAACAGTCCTCATATTGAAATAAAGATGTTGTTCAAAATTGTTTTTATGACATAGACAATGTGAACAGTCAGAAATAACCATTTAAAGATGATCTCATTGTTGATCATAAAGAAGTGATAGTTGTTTATGCAGATCTGCTGAAATATTCAATCGAAATGAGATATGTAATGTTTGAACATGAGGATAGTTTCATATGGTGGAATGACTTGTCATATTTCAGTTTTGACTTTATGACTGGAGGAGCTGAAATTAAGATGCAATCAAGAAACCATTTCCTTGAATGGCTTCATTGGAAATATGAGATTACTTGATTTGGCCTTTGTTCTTAGTAAATTAGGGTAGGTAGGAGTATAAATAAGCTTGGTTCTACAAGCATTTCTTTCAACAATCTGCAGTTTTCATTTTCAGCTTAGTTTCTAGATTTCAGTTTGGAGCATATACAGTTTTGGGTTTTCAGCGGATACAGGTAACAGGTCAAAGCAAAGTTTTCAATGGTTCAGGAATAGCCTAATGGATAAGGAACCTGGTCTACTATTTTTTTCTACCTCACCAGGAGGATAGCATCCCCATATGAGCCAGCTATTAGCACCATAATTTTCATAGCTAGAGTTAGAGGTTTGTCCAAAGTTTTCAAAGTCGTGACATGATCTTGGGAAAATCAAGGCATTCCTATATGAGTCATAGGTTAGGGTGAATATCATGTCAAAAGGTATTATGTTTCATAATAACCTTTCATGAGGTTAGAGAAGGAACAACCATGACAATCCATGCCATTGGTATCATTACAAACTTCAAAATCATACTCATGTTGCAAGTTTGTTGCGCAAAGGCTTTTGCTGCGTTCATTTGTTGTGCATTGCGCAGAGGATTTCAACACACAAAGGATTTCGTCGCGCAGAGGATTTTTTCGTGCATCGGATGTTGTCATGCAGAGGATGTTGTTGCACATAGGATTTTCATGTGCACAGGCTACAGGGCGCACTGCGCAAATGAATGGTTTAGTGTTAAACTTCAAGATCGCTTTATGACCAACTGGAGAGGAATTTTGAAAATCCTCGAGAGGTTTTTGTCTAGGAAAAACCAAATAATAAAAAACCCTCTAATATTTGAAAAAAGTTTCATATTTTGGGAGATTAGAAGGAATCGTTGAGCCCTAATTTTGAGTTTTCATGATTGCCTGTTCGAGACATGTTTTTGCGACATGTATTCTGGCCAACTGGAGACGAATTTCAAGAAACCCGGAGAGGTTTTTTTTTTAAACAAGATTACCTAGAAAAACCTCTTTCCATTTAAAAAAATGTATTTTTATACAGGATATATGATGCCATATTTGACCCCTATTTTTCCAGTCTGTTGTGCAATCTGCTACATTTTTGTTGCATAGAAAACTTGTTGTGCAAGGGTGACATAGTGTTTAGAAATGTACATGATGACTCATCACAACCATATGGTTGAATTTTGATCATTATCAATGATTGTAAATAATATTTCTGTTACGATTATGATTTGGCAAAGTCAGATTTTCTATTTTTAGCAAATCCATTGAAGTTATTGTTCTCTTTCAAAGAAATCTTATCCATGATTCTAGGAGGGAGTAGTTCGACCATAGAAGCCAAGGGTGAAATTAGTTTTCTATATATGGGGATCATTTTCATGTAAACGGGGTTGGGATTGGCGGGAGAGAGGCCTTCCTTTGTAGCTGAAAAACTCTGTAATTTTTCATGAATTTTAATACAAGCAAAAAATGTTTTGATAGTAAAGATTCATCACAGTGTCCCATTTCAGTGTATTTTCCCCAGTTCACATTCATTTCACTTCTGTTCTTTCTTCTAAGCATAGCTAAGAGTAAATGATCAAAATTCTTCCTTAATAGATGCTCCCTTCATATGGTTAATGTTGGTGTCATATTTTAATGATTGCAGGTCCAGAATTCACCCTTTGTTAGGTGCTCTGTTCATTGTAGTCAACCTTTATGTTATTTTTTCTAAAGTTGCAATTGAGAATTCATTCTTATTATATGCTCTCATTCATAATGGGATTTTATTATTTATGTATTTCCATCATCTGAATACTATTTATTGCTAAAAAGGTGTGATTATTTTTCTTTCGTTCCCTTAGGAATACATAGCTATGATAATATTCACATATATCTCATAAGTTTAATCCATTTCAAAATGGTTTCTTCCTCAAGATTTCCCTACCAACCCTTTTAAAACAAAAACAAACCTGCCCTATTGCAGAATATGACCTCTGTGCATTTATTGATTAATCCTTTGAGTTATTACCAGTCATTAGACATCTGAGAGAGCCTTCTCTGGTTGTATAGGTTAGAATACAATCTAAAGTTGGTTGAAACAGTTACCTTGGGGTTTTCTTCGATACATCCCAAAGAAATTCCCAAGTTCTAACACATAAGATCAAGGAGTTATACAATAGAAATGGAGACACTTTTATAGGGAACAAATGTATCACTGCATTATATTGATGAAAGTGGATAATACAACATGTTATCCCCTAGCCTAGGGATGAATAAGGAGATTATGTCTCGAGGCCTACAGGTCCTAGACATGGAGTACCAAGAGCCATATTGACTTGAGGTTGGCCCTGTAGGGCCCATCTTTCTTCTTCAGTGCCTCCATCCTATCAACAAAAACAACATCCATCCCATCAGCCTGGTCCTTCTGCAGCAATGGGTATTTTTCCATGAGGTAATAAGTTTGAGTATCATGGTATGTGTCACTCTAATTCTCAAAAAAATTGAATATGTGCATTTGATTCTTTTTTCTTCTGACATGTACTTGGACTTTATGGCTTTCCACTTGTCTAGACTTGGGGGGAATGGAAGGATGCCCTAGCAAGTTGGTTCCCTTAGGATTTGAGTTTCCACTTGGTGGATTCATGAAAGGTCATCGCCCACTCCCACCATACTTACCACTTTTCATAATTTTCCCTCTCATCCATCCCCTTCAGATGCTTCACCATGGGATCCCCGAGAAAGTAATAAAATGATTCTCGGCAAGAAATAGAGGGACCCATAAAATAATAAAATCAAGACCTAGTTGGAGGATAGGGGATCCCATCACATGACAACCTATTAGGTCCATGGGAATGTAGCAGTATGACACTACCATTCAGCAGGTAAACATGCCAGGGTAGTGGCTCTTGGCCACTTGTCATCCATTTGTGCATTTTGGGGGTGAGCTATTTTCGTTTCATAATACCACCCATGGGTACCGAAATCAATGAGGTTGTGACATGTTATCATCCCTTAATAACATGGTTTAGAATTTAGGACCATGACCCCTTGTTATCTAGCGTACCCTTTCACTATCTGAAATAAAGTGAGACCATCAATTTTGGTTCTATATGAATAGTCTGATCTTGTCTATTGGATTTTCATTTCAAACTCAAAATAATTTCAGCCATCAATTCAAAGGACCGCCAAATTCTACCTGTAGATCATCTCACTAAAAATTTTAAAGCTGGAATTCCCGGTCAACATTTTAAGATAATTCCCTCCTACCTTTTGATGTATACCAAAACCTTTTTAAGATATTTTACTGTAAACAAATTTCAAATTTTTTTGTCTTGGAAATATAATGTTACAACATAATGGAAACCTTGTATCGTTATTTTCTGTAATAACCCTGTAAGAAAAGATTTCTTCTATTGCATTTGTAGGGAATTAAATAAAATTTCCATTTCTTATTCATCAATTTTATCCAGGGAATAGGGGACCAAGACAGGCCTTAGATTTTTCTTTATACGGAGAAAATGAAAAATTCTATACATACACATAATAGAAAACTATCTTATTTGACAAGATACTCATTCCCAAAAAATGATTTTAAACTTTTGTTTGTTCTTTGTTGTGCATAAAAAAATATGGCAAAGAGATGTATTATACAGGTTATTGAACCTAAATTGAGTGAATGACAAGGAAAAATTGAAGTGAATGGAACTCAAACAGGGCCATTGTAAACCATTTAATATTGAACAAACAACTATAAGAATTTCATTCTCTATCTACATAAAAAATGAGGCTACTTACCAAAGACATTATGGGGTCGATCTCTCCTTGGACACACATGCGAGGTCATTTTATCCTTGTATGAGTATGCTCCTCTACGCACTCTTCTTAGTGGCATGTGGGATTGATCCAATGCAAATGTTAGCAGGTTGCTCCTTTGTGCACTCTCTGTACTGGTAGGTGGGGTCAATCCAATGCAAATTTAAGTGGGTTTATCCTCTGCACACTCTCCTTAATAGTAGGTGGGGTTGATCAATGTAGTAGTCAATGGGTTTGGAAATGGGTTTATTTGGTTGAGGTTTTGGGGCCGTAGTGGTTTTTGTGTTTGAATTATGTTTTAAAATTTTATTTTTTATTTGTTATTTGTTTGTAATATAATTTATATTTACATTTGTATATAATATTTGTTATATATATAAACCCCTTAAACCCTAAACCCAACTAACCCCCTAACTGATAAATCCTCTAACCCTTAAACCCCCTAACCTATCAATTCCTAACTCCTAACCTAGACCCTAAACCATGTCCAAACAAAGCCCCCCAAAAATATTTTTTGTGTTAAACCTTGCAATGACTACCATACAAAACTTGCAGCTCAAAGATTCCATTTAGGGCCTAGTTAGTGGTTTTGGAGCATGCACATGGTTCCTATGGTGGATGAGGGTGGAGGGTTAAAAAATTATGGTAGATTATTTTTGAGTTCATTTCCCGCTTTCGAAATTTCCCTCCCCTTTTCTATTTTCCCAAATTATTTTCTCCTTTATTTTCCCTCTTCTATACTTACCCATTTTTCCCTTTTCTTTTTTCCTTCTACTATCTCTTTCTATTTCTATACTTAGTCGCATTTTTCAGACGACAGGTTCCCGGGTTGGTGGACTTACGGATCCTCACCTAGATCTATAACTTCACAACCCGAGTAAGATTGACCGATGTTGTTTTCCATACTTATCCGATGTTATGATTGCGGGTTCTCGGGTTGGCAGGATCACACTCTCATGCCCTTATGTTCCATGATATACATATTTCACCAAAAAATTTCGCAATCTACATTTTTACCCTCAGACTCCCCGAACCTCCAAGTCTCATTCCACCTACGATGAGTTTGTCCGACTGCCACGCCATTTTATACTTAACCAATTTTGTACCTTCTACTGTTGCGGACTCCCGGGTTCCTAGTTTCACAAAAGTTTCAAATCATATTTTGCCCCCATCTGTCCCTGCCACCATTGCGTCTTCCCAATACACATTTACTATGCTTTGAAAGCTAATAAATCACCATACAATATTGAAAGGATTGTCATTAATAAGCGAAAGGCTCGAGGAGATCTCCTATTAAAACACATTAAAACAATATTTACGGAGGATTATATTATCCCCCTCCAACGTTCATTTTAAACATTATCTGTAGCAAAGGAACGTTCTCGTCAACTTATGGTAGAAACTCGACAAAAGTTCTATGGATATACATTGAATATTTTCAGGCATGAGGACTAGAGTTTTCAGTGGTCCAGAGCATATTCCTACTACTCATCCCCTTCTGCCCAGAAGGAAGTAATATGGACGTCTGGAATTGCGCACGCAGGTTGTGTCCTTGAAGACTTTGACTGTAAGGAGTTGGTCACATGGTGAACTAAGATGTATATTCCAAGCCAACAAACTATTCAATTGTGGGACCATTCCCCTGTTTCTCTATCGCCTTAGGTATTATGTAAGATGTTGAGACTTCCCGAGCCAATGCTTACCTTCAAGGGAGAATATTCCAGGAAGTTATTAAAGAAGCATGGAAATGGATTGGACCTCTTACCTGAATTCCTATAGAACCCAGCGGTCGTCCCCGAGGACATCACAAGATTGCGGGTTGACTCATTTAAAAATCCCTTTTGGGAAATTGCATGGATTTTTATGAGGATAACAGGACAAGAAACTACAACCATCATCTCCCGGATGATTCTTTACATTATATATTTTACGATCAAAGAACAAGCCATCTTCGATTGGGGTAAGTTGATTTCCATTGAAATCTCTTCCCAATTGTTGCAATACAAGAAGGAGAAGAAATTATTTATGTCATCTTATTTGGTTTTCGCGATAGCGCATTGCTTTCAATTCTCGAGATTATCTGTGTGTAAGAAGGTAAACTGTGAATTCGACCCAACAACCTTATGGAGGCACAAGGCCTCCCAACATTTTTATGAAGGTTTTAATGATTTTGTCTCAGTTTTTAAAGGCTTGGTGTTTGGAAAGAACACTCCCCGGATGTTTGACGAGGCGAGTAAATTTCTGGATAGGAAGGGGACACTAGAAAAAACAACGAATTATAACATTATAAGGATTTTTGGTTCCAAGGAAAATCCTTCCTTCCTTCCGTGCCACATATATGAAAAAATGTTTGTTGCTAAAATAGCAAGGCAGTACAACTACTGGTTGCATTTTTTCCATGAAAAGAGAAAAAACAATTCATACCTCTACCTTGGAAATTTGTGGACTTCATATTCAGAAATATGAATAAGATTGATGAACTCATAGGCCACTTCCACAGCCTTAATCTAAAATATGCTGAAAGAGTAAACGGGTTCGACCCTAGCAGATTTTTGTAGAACATGTATTGGTTGTTGGTTTCAACAATTCTTTCATTAATGCTATTCTGAATGAAGACAAAGATAATGTCTCAGGCACTCCCACTCATGACACTGGTGACCTGGAAACAATACTCAACACCAATGAGTCATACAAGTAGATAGGAAAAGGTCCAGGTGAGAAGAGTGCCCAATCCCTGACTATCACTCCAAAGAGCACAACATCTTGAAGCAGCGCTCCAACAACCCACCAAATTAAGAAAGTAACCCATAGTTCTTTAGGTGGAGGAGGAGACAAGAACCCTCCTTCAGGAAAAATTGAAAGTTCCCACAAGCTTCCCTTGAGGAAGAAAAGAAAAAGCATTGAGCAAGAAGAGGAGGGACCTCGAGGTGAAAACGACATCCACGACCTCTCCCTTGAGGATATGGAACTCGAAATTGACATCGAAAAGTGTTCCCCAATGTCGACCAACTAGAGAACACTGCTCACCAAAATCCTCAGATGGATATAATTGAGAGCAAGACCTTCGATGAAGAAGAGTCTTTTGTATTTCAAAGAGCTATTTTTGTCAGCGAATCCAAAAATTTGATTATTGATAATATAGATGTAAAGAATAAAAAGGGGAAATCTCGTTCAGAGATTAACCTACGGAAGATGCGACCTTCCAAAATTTTCCAAATTCACTGAGCAACTGGAGATGCTCTAGATAATTCTATTTGAGGCCTTGAAGCAGAGAATGTCAGGTTAAAGGAAAGAATCAAATAATTGGAGGAAACTTTAATGTATCTTGCAGTACTTGCTAGTCCTTTAGTAATGATCGATCCTACCACACCCGCAACAAAATTAAAAGGATCGGAAAGCCTTTTCACATCAGCCCAAGGCTATGTGTAGAAGAATATAAAGAAAAATATGGAATTAATTATAGAGTCTTGGGAGATGTCAAAGAGCATGGCCTCTTTTGGAACAATAGCACACGCCTTTCATGAATATTTACAGGAATATTTGAAAAATGAAGAAGGTTTTTACCTTGACGCGGTTGTACCCTTTGGTTGTAAATTTACCAATATGACAGAGTTGATAAGAAGAGATGAGGATATCACTTCTCCGAACCAGTAAAACAACTAAATGCATGTTGTAAGGAAAAGGTTACGAACTTGAATATTATTGTCCAAGCATGCAACCAGACCATAACCATAAGAGAAGAATTATTCAAAAAGTTGACTGACATAGACCTAGTCGAGAGCACCAATGAGGTCCAAGACCCCAAATTGATTTTCATCTCATTGTTCTTAACCAAACAATAATTTAACGAACAAGTTGATATATTTAAAGGGTTATAATTTGAAAAATTCTATGGCATTCTTGAGTATAGTGAAGATGACATGGAAAACTCGCTAGTCGACTATTCGATAAAAAAACAAGATACTGAAGAAGCTTTGTGGAATATTTCTATTGATCTAAGAGACTTGGAAGGCAAGCTCTTCAATATAAAAATTGAACATGAAATCAACATGGTGCCAATGAGGAGCTACATCAAGAAGTGGTTTAAAAAAGTTGTCAACAAACTTACCGATGAAGGCCAAAGGACGGTTGAGACGGTTCCTGTAACTGCCGATGAAAGCCATAAAAGGAAATCAACGAGCAAGTGAAAAACATGAGATACCATCATAGTAAGTTCATATTGATCACATATTTATTTCCTTATCAAGCTCTTCGTCCAGTTACTCCACCTCTTTAAATAGAAAGGTTTAACCGAAGATTGATAATTTCCTTTTTCTTCTTACCAGGTCTTGTTGTATTTCTCCACCCACTTTATTATTTCTAAAAACTTCATTCTTATACATATTTTCTTTATGGTCCGTGGAAGCCCCAATCCTAGTCATTATGACAAACACATTTAAATTTCAGAGAATATGTATTGAACTACATATTTTTTAGAAATTCCAAGAGAGCTATTTTGGGAACAATCTCAACTGTACTTTGGTCTTGATTTTTTTGAATATAAAGTATTTGAGGTTGATCTATCGTTATCTTCATTTGAGCAACCCATGTATCACTCTGTCAAAGTTCTCTTGTGCATGCAGATCAATTTTTTTTATGTGATCAGAAATATTTATCCCTACTATGATGGATGTGAGGAAATTATGTTATTTTGTTTTAAATGTATGAATGTATGTGTTTCTTGGTCCATTCTCGGGAACTTTCTTTTAAAATAAAATAAAAAACATTTTCCTTTTTCTTTATATATATTTGTGCTTTCCTTCAACAGACTTCTATAAAAGTCCCACATTTAAAAAAATCTCGAATAGAGGAGCACCGCCTCTAGAAAAATGCAAGGGGATTTGTATCCTCGTGAGGTTGTCATTTCGTTCATAACGGATTCAAGCATAAATATTTTTTTCAACCATACTGGTGAGATGAACTGAAAATTTGGAACCTGGCCCAATGTTTTGAAAGAAAATATGACTTTACCCCAGGGTAATCAACCCCATTTAGAAATTGTATTGAATAATCAACGAAGCATTTTACACCAGTTGTATAATCTGGTAATATCAACAGCCCAGAATCGAGAAGAGTTAGAAGGGTCCTGGAAGATCTTAGTCCAAGAATAAGAAAGAGAAATCCTCTGAATATAGAGGAGAGAAGAACGACAAGATCAAAGAAACCAAATATTGGTTAGAGCAACACAAGAACAAGGTCAAGATTGAAGCTAGAGGAATACAAGGGACCCATTACCAGGAATAAAAGTAAGAAACTCTCTATCCTTAGAAGTGAAAATCCTGATCCTGAAGTCTCCTCAGAAATGGCAACGAGAGATGAACAACCCCGAAACGAGCATCATGAGGAGAGACACAGAGATGAAAGAGATGTTGCAAGAAACCAAGGAATCCTAGGATTTGGAAATAAAAGGAGGGTAAGAGATTCCCCTCTTAATCACATAGGTGAAAAACATGAGCTCCATGTTCTCCCTAAGGGAACCTTAAAGGAATTTTCTGGAGATGGGACAATCGATGCGAGGAGGCATCTGCACTTATTTCTTGACATTTGTGACTTTCACCGAGTTGAATCTGATGATGTCATGGTGAGGTTGTTTCTGCAAACTTTATCAGAAAGAGCTTATGAATGGTATACAATGTTTCCTATTAGATCCATTCTCTTGTTTAACGACCTTGAATCTATGTTCCTAACTATGCTTTCCCCTCCAATTACCTACCATACCCTCCTCACAGACTTCACCCAGATTGGGTTGAGGAAGAACGAAAGGATACGAGATTTTAATATCAAGTTAAATAAGACCTCGAGTAGAATCCCATAAGACAAAATACCATATGACCCGGTCATTCTTGTTGTTATACGAATGCAATGCCCCCGAATGTAAAATATGACATCATAACATCCCAAATGGATACTTTGGAGGAAGAAATGACTAAGGCCACTGAGATGGAAGAAATTATAATTGAAATGGGTGTCGACCCCGACATTATACTGGGAAGAGTACAAAGGCATATGGGAGGATTGAATATTGATAATCAAGGAGCTTCCATCTCAAGAAAGAGCGAAGAATTAAAACCTCAGGCAACTTAGAATCAAACATCGGGAGGAGGATTTTTTAAAGGAACCATGCCTGACATAAAAGTTGATCCTGTGGAAGCGTAGAAAAAAAAGCAACGAATTCAAATCACACAGATGAATAGAACCATCAAACAGATGCAGAATGAAATAACCAGGCTGAGAAGAGGAGACAATTACATGCCAAACCCCAGAATGTCGATTCCCGAAAAAAGGAGGAACCCTCCCCCCAAAAACAGAGTCAGGTTTGAGAATACTGACAACCCACAGAGACCAAGGGTTCCCAGATATCCTACTCCAAACGTGGTTGCTTTGGATGATGTCTATGATGAACAATTGATCGAGCAAGAAGGTTATTACTTACCTGATGAAATCTCCGAGACAGTGCAAATGGACGGATGTGATACATCCATGTATATATTTGGAGAGGGCGACAACGATCCTAATTCACAAGAAAGCGTCACCCAAACAAGAGGGTTTGTAAATAGATCAAAGAATAAAGGCGACTCTGACAAAGAAAAAGAAATATAAAAATAAAAGGAAAAAGAAAATGAAAAAGTGTCGAACGAGAAAGTGACAGATGGAACCAAAATCTAACACATGGCATCAAGCTCAACTCAAATGACATATAATGTCATGGAGGACTTAATTAAATTGAGGATAACTCTTCCTTTTACGGAAGTGGTAAACATTCCTCAGCAGAGGAAGAACATCTTGAATTTGTTAGATGATCCATCAGAACAAACTGATGTTGTTGTTACCACTCCAAAACAAAGCCAGAGCTTGTCGATTGCCAAGTTGAGAGGTAAAATTATTCCCTTCTACATTTCAATTGAAAACCATGAAATTGCATTACATAACTGTTTAGTTGATACCGGTGCGACAAATAATATAATGCCACTTGTGGTCATCGAAGCATTGGTGTTGGAACAGGGGCAAACCCAGGGTTCAATGCTACAACAACGCACCAACAAAACCCTAGCTACCGGCCCTTTCGGCAACACCTGCAAAGCAAATGAAGTCTCACCCGAGGTAGAGGCAGGGGTGGTTGCAAGAATCAGGTGTCTGCAACCTTAGCTGGGACACAGATTTGTGATTATAAAACTTAGAAATCACTTAGCATAGATTATTCATCAATATTCAACCCTTATGATACTTCGTAGATATCACAGAGCATTGCAGTATGTACTTAGATCTTAGATAATTCAACACTTAGCCACAATGAAATAGATTAGATTCGGCAGATCAAGCACTAAGAATCTTACATACCAGAACTAATATTCATTCATATCTCATAAGCACAAAGCATAAATAGATCTATTTAAACACATCAAAACACTTAGCAAATGAAGAGACAAACACATCAGGTCGAGGCACATAGCACAACACACATGTTTACCATGGTTCACCCCCAACCTAGGGCTACATCCACAAAGTCTTCTTCTTTATTAGCTTTAGTTAATCAGGTTACAACACAGAGCCATCTGAATCCCTCTTCGCATAGTACATAAGATATGCACATCTCGCTAGATCCTTCTTCCTTGCACTACAACAGAAAGCCTTCTACAGTCTCTCACAGGGACTTGCACTCAGCTCTGCATGTCTTACATAGAATGCACAAAGCCTTGTTCACACAGATTCAACCCTTGGCACTTAGCCTACATCACATAGATATATCATCCGCTGCTCCTCTATATGGCCTAGACATCTATATATACATACAAAATAGGCGTAATCATGGGTAAACCCATGGACTGACATCCCAATCCCATTACATTATCCCCAAAAATCCAAAAAGGATCCAAAAAGGGGTCTAGATTCCATGATTTCCGCTTCGCGTTGCGCTCCATATTTGACAAGCTGTCGAAGTCACAAAAATGGTCAAATACGACCAAGTGTTCCTCAAAACTTGGTCAAGGGCCAACAGGCCCCCAACACTCACCTGTGACTCGTCCCGAGTCACTCAGGTCTGGGTAAGTTTGCCTCAAAGGTCTTGAGCTTGGCTCGAGCTGCTTCAACTTGTCTCTATGCTACTGCTTCTTGCTCAGTGAATTCCTGAACAACCGCTTCATTGATAGGTCCTTCCAGTTGTTGCTCGACTGTAACAACTACTTGTTCTAGTAGTGTTCCTTGGCCTTCAATTTATTCAAACAGTAGGTAGGTTGCCTCCTGGATCGGTTGGAGTTTCTATGTGACTTCCATCACTCTATTCTGCATGGTAAGAATGAGTTGTTGGGCAGTGCGTTGTTCCTGGGATCTCTTCATCCTCTCGATGGGTGACAGGAGCTTAAGCTGTGCCTGTACAATATCTTCGTGTTGCTTTGCGTCCTGGAGTTGGGACTCCAGTTTCTTCAACTATGGGTATTCAGATAGTTGTTCATATATCGGTGCGGTTCTGCTACTTAGTTGTTTACATTCTACAGCAAGTGTTTTAATCCTCTCAACTGCGCTCTGAGCATTCAATTCTTGTTGTTCGCGCACTTCTTACGGAGTCTATGGTATGGTCTGAAGCTCTAATTCCACGACCCTTTGTTGAAGTTGCTGAATAAATTCAACCAACTTCGTCACTTGGTGCTCTATGGGCTCTTCGGCCTTCTGCTCTAAGCCGGTCACAGAGCAAAATTCTCTATTGACTGCTTCTTCAATTTCTATCTACTTTGCGAGTAGTTGCTCTTTCTCTTTTTGGATCTTCGCTTTGTCTTCTTCAAATTTTTCTGGGATGCATTCTTCTCTTGTTGCGCGGCTTGGCGTTGTTCAATAATTTCCTCCTGTGATTTCTTTAGGGCTTAGGTGACCTGCACTTTTTCTTCTTGAGCATGTTGAGGGTGTACTTCAACTACATCAACAATCTTGCAGAGATGAATTGATTCATATCCCACTTCTATTGTTCCTTCTGGTAGAGGTGTAGTAGAGATTTCTCGGCTAGATTGGAGTGCTTGTTGTACTCCTTGGAGCGCGATCTCAATTTGGCTATACATTTGTTCCTGCTTCGCCTCCTGCTTCTCTATGATTTCCTTTGAAGCATCATTAACCACTGCAACAATGAAATCAAAGTCATCCAATGTGAGGGCAGTTTGCATCTTGGTTACAGGGGTTCTTGGTTTCTTTCTGGAGGAAGATTTCAGAGGTGAGACCTTCCTTTTCTTCAATGAGTCTTATTCGTCCCTAGATAGTGGTACTTTGACTTTCTGAGTTTCTGTATCACCTTCTTCATCTGGTGTAATGGAAGCCATCCTTACAGATAGGTTGTCAACATCCTGGACTTCTTCAGTCTTCTTCATCATTTTTGCTTTCTTTGTCTTACTCGGCCCATGTGTATCCTACGTAGTTCTGGGGCTGTCGATGTCGGACATTTCTGTGGGGTCTTCTGAGACAAGGAGGTCTGTCGACCATTCTTTGGTAATCTCTTCCAGGTCTTCTTCTGTCAGCTTATAATAGGATTGAATCTGTTCCTGGTGCTCATCAACGCATGGGGTTAGGTATATAAAGTGGCGGTCCGTGTTGAAATTTATCAGAGGTCAGAATCTTTGTAAAGTGTTCGGGGTTATGTGAGGTTCACTCCTTATGGATGCTTTGAATTGGTTATAGTACGCTTGGAAAATGACATTCGATTGCCATTGCATTCTCATGTCATTCGAGTACCATAATGTACTGAACTTCGCGGCTAGTGGCTCAAAGGGATTAAGGTCCAGGAAGGTTGCGCCTTCCGGTAGCTCCCATGCAACAAAAGTGATCAATATCAGGAGCCAGTTAAAATGGAATTCATGCCCCTGATCCCAGGCTTCTCTACAGTCAATCTCCAGTTGATTCACTAGGTACTTCGCCCAGTTCCTCTGTAGTCCCTCTGCGCACTTTCCTGCGAGGTCAACTACAAAGCCAGATACTTGTGTTGGTCGATTCTTGTGTACAAACTTCCCTGCGATCAGTTGGCATGCGAGGCGCACTGTTCCACTTTTAATAGAAGCTACCTTGTAGCCTCTCACACCTTTCTCATTATCGCCATAAGCTTCTTTGATCTTCTGTGCAAGAGCACGGTCTATGGTATTTCCAGGATAATACTCATGGGGATCAGGGCCCTGCATGCTAAGCCTGATGATCCTATTGATCAGCGTCGAATCAACAATTATGTGATGATCTAACCACAAGTATCCTCCATGGTAACTTGCTAGCATCAATTTTACATAAGCATTCACCTCCTGGTGTCTGCCAAATTGCGATATTTTCATAACATTGAGCAAAGTAGACTGTGCGAGGTTCATCGTCCATTGCTGAGGGATGAGCTTCAAATTATTTCCTTTAGTTCTCGTCAAGTATTTATACGGGGTGAGAATGTTGTCAGCGTTATGGTCCCCCAGGTTGAAGTCGCAAAACTTCAATGCTGTAACCTTGTCTTGATCTGCACTGTAGGTGCATACTCCTTTCAGTAGATATGCAGTGACTAGGGTGTATTCAAAGTCTCTAGGGACACTGTCCCTGTTAATCTCACCGCTCAGAGGGGGTATGTAAGCTGGTAGGATGGATGGCACTAACTTCGCGTTGTCTATGTCGTCCTTATGCTTAGTTCTTCTCTCTACGTTGTCTCAATATTTTCTTTCTCGAGCAATCAATAGGGATACTTGCACTCCTCCCATCGATGATGCTTGGACTCCAGTGGACATTCTTATTTCCCACATGACTCTCTCAGCCATTAAATCGAGAAGGACCTATGTGACAGATTCCTCGAGTTTGGTGAGATCGTCGTACATACACACTCGGGAAAGATAATTGGGGTCACGATGATCTCAAAATACTGCACTAGGATGAACAATATGCTTGCAATGATCACTATAGACAATCACTAGTTCTGCGGGCTTCGATTTTTCAGTTGGAAAAAGTTTTCTTCGGTCACTGCGCGACGAGCTAAATAGGAAATTCGTCAACGGTCTGCTTGCAACTGGTATGAAGCTTTCATGAACGTTGATCCATCCATTATGGCGTGGTCCAACAGTCTAGTGGTGATACTTTAATGCTTTTTTGTCCATTCGGGGCTGAAGTCGAACGGGTATATCGGTCCAACGACTATATTGCTTCACCACGACGAAGTGTCGTATGTAGATGTTCTGATATCCTAGCGAAGCTCAATTCCTGTGATTTTTCCTTCTGCGAAGTTCCCTATGGAATATTCTGTAACTTTTCAATATTGGCTCTCTTCTTACTTAGCTTCCTAGCCTTCTTCCTAGTTAGCTTCGTCTCGGTCATCCTTTTTCCATTATGATCCTTATCTTCTCTCGGCATAGTCAGTTCGCAATGCTAAGATTCTTTCTTTAGATCCAAGGGTAATACTCCTTCATCATATGGATTAGGTATTTCGGTCTTATGTGGTTCCTCTAATTCTCTTATAGCTTTGACATCCAATTCCATGGTGTTCAATATCTTAGATCTGTTCTCTTGTTATTCCATCAAGTAGGCGATCTTTCTAGTCATAAATTCCATGAGTTCTTACTTCTTCTGTTGTAGGGTTTCCTGTTCTTCTTTTCTTCGGATCTGGTCTTTTTCAATCCAGATCTTGCCTAACCAAGCTGGACCATTTGTTGGCACAGGGGCATACCTAGGGTTCAATGATACAACAACACACTAACAAAACCCTAGCTACCGACCCTTTCGACAACACCTGCGAAGCAGATGAAGTCTCACCCGAGGTAGAGGCAGGGGTGGTTGCAAGAATCAGGTGTCTGCAACATTAGCTGGGACACAGATCTGTGATTATAACACTTAGAAATCACTTAGCATAGATTATTCATCAATATTCAACCCTTATGATACTTCGCAGATAGCACAAAGCATTGCAGTATGTACTTAGATCTTAGATAATTCAACACTTAGCCACAACGACATAGATTAGATTCAGTAGATCAAGCACTAAGAATATTACATACCAGAACTAATATTCATTCATATCTCAGAAGAAAAAAGCATAAATAGATCTATCTAAACACATCAAAGCACTTAGCAAAGGAAGAGACAAGCACACAAGGTCGAGGCATAGAGAACAACACACATGTTTACCGTGGTTCACCCCCACCTTGGGGATATGTCCACAAAGTCTTCTTCTTTATTAGCTTCAGTTAATTAGGTTACAACACAGATCCATCCGAATCCCTCTTCGCATAGGACAGAAGATCTGCACAGCTCACTAGATCCTTCTTCCTTGCACTACAACACAAATCCTTCTACAGTCTCTCACAGGGACTTGCACTCGGCTTTGCAAGTCTTACACAAAATACACAAAGCCTTGTTCACACAGATTCAACCCTTGGCACTTAGCCTACATCACATAGATATATCATCTGCTTCTCCTCTATATGGCCTAGACATCTATATATACATACAAAATAGGCCTAATAATGGGTAAACCCATGGGCCGACATCCCAATCCCATTACATTATCCCCAAAAACCCAAAAAGGAGTCTAGCTTCCATGAGTTTCGCTTCGCGTTGCGCTCCATCTTTGACAAGCTGTCGAAGTCCCAAAAATGGTCAAATATGACCAAGTGTTCCTCAAAACTTGGTCAAGGGCCAATAATTGGGCATGCATTGCACTAAGTATTATGAAACTGGTGAGCTCATATATGCAATCTATTCTAGAAAAGTGTCATCGTACGAAGAAATCAATAATTTTTGTGCTTGGATTACAGTAGCCCCCATATCATCACAATTTTTAATATTATTGTGATAGACCTGCCTCTAGCATATGGGGTTGTGCTGGGAAGATATTGGACCTCCATGATCGATGGATATATAATGAACGATGGTAGTTGTATGATGCTACCAGGCAAGGAGGGAGAAATGATTAAAGTACCTCGTGAACCCATAAAACCTTTCTCCTTCAAGAAGAAGGATAATGAATTAATGGAAGATTACATAGATGTTAGGATTGGAAACTATGCTATCTTGGATATGGAGCACAACGAAATCCTAGAATGATTTCAAGTTTTGGAAGTCCCAGAATGTTTGTTTGAAGGCTACTGAAGAATGTCATTTGATGGAGCCTGTTCTAAATCTGGGAATGGAGTTGGAATTGTTCTCATAATCCCAGATCAGACGACGCATCCCCATGCTGTAAGACTGGAGTTTCCATGCACGAATAATGAGGCAGAATATGAAGCTTTGATCCAGGGGATGATCCTCACACAAGGAATGAAAATAGATCATCTCATTGTGATTGGAGATTCAAAGTTGGTCATCAATCAGGTTACCCAAAAGTAAAAAATAAAAAAGGAAAGACTTAAGCTGTATTTCAAAAGAGTTAATGAACTGATGAAATCTTTAAGCTCTTTCAACATCACTTTCATTCCAAGGGACAAGAATCACAAGGTCGATTCACTAGCCTTGGTGGCCTCATTATCAAGCCTAGATGATGTCCTAAGAAAAATGTCTTTCCATGTAGAAAGAGCTTTTCGGTCATCTGTTCCCGATAATATTGACTACTTACAAGTATTTGAGAATGATGAAAAATTGGAATTTTTTTGTTAAACGAAGATGATGAAGAAGACAATAGCTCGATTGTCGTCCCGAAAGACTCTATACAAGATGAATCTTTGTTTACAAAAGACGATCATGCCAAGAATATTCTTGAAGAATTTTCACTTCGATAGGTGCAAGAAACAAGAAAAGTCAATATTGGAACGGACAAGACCCTGAAATATGTCAACTTGGGAGTTGATTGCACCCCTGAAGAGGTTGATCAATATGTTTCGTTATTCAAAGAATATATTGATGTGTTCACTTGGACCTATGATGATTTGAAGGCTTATGATAAAATGATATTCCAACATATCATTCCCTTGAGGGAATAAGCTAAACCAGTAAAACAAAAAATAAGAATGATGAATCCCAAGCTGAAACCTCTAGTAAAAATCGAGTTGGAGAAGTTGACGAAGGAAAGAATAATTTATCCCATCAGACATTCATAATGGCTTTCAAATCTAGTGATTGTCAGGAAGAAGACCGGGGAAATCCAAATGTGTGTTGTCTTCAGAGATTTTAACAAAGAAAGCATAAAAGATAATTTTCCATTGCCCAACATGGAGTTTCTGCTACAACATGTTACTAGATCGGCTTGCATGTCTATGTTGGATGGTTCCTCTAGATATAATCAGGTTTTAGTAGTTGAGGAAGATAGAGAAAAAACAACATTTATCACACCATGGGAGACATATGCATATGTTAGAATTCCCTTCGGTTTGAAGAATGTTGGAGCCCCGTTCCAAAGAGCCATGGATCATGCGTTCAACGGATTGATAAGAAAATTTATGGAAGACTATCAAGATGACTTAACAATGCATTCAAACAAAAGGGAGGATCACATCCATCATCTAAGAAGGGTTTTTGAAATATGTAGATTATACGACGTTTCTCTGAACCCAAGGAAATGCTTTTTCATTGTGACTCAAGACAAGTTGTTGGGCCATATTGTATGCAAGGAAGGGATTTACATAGACCCATAAAGAGTTAAATCAATTAATGATCTCAACCCCCCGACATATAAGAAGGGAGTCCAATCATTATTTGGGAAAATCAATTTTGTTCGAAGATTTGTCCCTGATTACACAAGCATCATAAAACCTTTCAATTTATTGTTGAAAAAGGAACATAGATTCAAGTGGACAACATATATTTAGGAGGCAATAAAAAATATCAAAGGGGAAATCACCACTTCTCCTGTCCTCATTAGTCCAGACTTTCAGAGATATTTTACTATCTACTCATTTGCTACAGAGGTAGTCGTTGCATCCATCCTCACTCAGAAAATAACAAAGGAGAAGAACTCCTGATAATTTTTATGAGAAAAACCCTACACGACTATGAGTTGAGGTATTCAGAACTCAAGAAGCAAGCTTTGGCTCTTGTAAAAGTTATAGCACACTTTCAAACATATATATTAAACTCCCATGTTATAACTTATGTTCCCTCATCACCAATCAAGATGCTTCCAAATCAACAATTGAGAGAAGGTAAATGGGCTAACTCGTTAGCAAAAATTCAAGAATATGTGATCCGGATTTAGGAGCAGAACGAACTGATTAAAAGACTGAAAACAATAAACACATAGATATGAAGAATTACACAAATATCAATGAACAATATCTTCTATTGAATAATGAAATAGGCCGAAACTATAAAACTGTAGAACTGAAACACTTGCTCGAATCGTGGTAGCTATCTCTGAAAAGAGATGCGGATGATGCGTGCATCTGTCTGAGGAGAAATGGATTACAATGAGGCTCCAGAGGCCTTTTTGATGTTACTCATGAATTCCAAAACCCTAGACATCCAAAAACCTAACCCTAGAAGGTGAAACACGAAAAGTCATGTGGGCCCCTATGGGTAAGTTGGTGTAAGTTGGTACCTCAACTTCCCAGTGTCGTAACTTTTGCATACGACATCCGTTTTAGGCGCGTGATAGCCCGTTAGAAAGGTCTTTCAGAGAACTACACATTATTCCTTCAAACCTTGACTCTGTCTATAGTTTGACTATGGAGAGCCAAAAAAACAACATTTAGGGCCCCAAAACGACCCTGGAAGTACATTAAGATGCATTGACATGAAAACATACAAAATAAGCCAATTGGATTATGCAATAGGCCATCCACTTGGAGGATGTGTGGGGATTCAAGCATCCCCAGAAGTGTAGAACCCAAAATTACAAAGAAGTACAAAAGAATGTGATGAACAAAAACAGACAAGAGGAGCTAGTTAGAATAGGTGGGTGGCCACCAATATCCACTTGGATCAATCCTCCATCCTTAGAAAGAAATGGTATACATTGCATTGAGGTCCCCCATCAGGTGAGGAAACATTTGCTGGATTTGGCCCCGAGTGAGCCACTTGCCTTGGTGTAGGAGTTTCCCTTCCTTGACAACTCGATAAAGTTGGATCCTCTGTTGGCAAGTGCCCTTGACCTGTGTGTCTACTATCTATCAGTGGAGGCTTGTTCCATGCAGCCAAGGTTGAGATCTGTTGGTGTCAGTTGTTCTGCCATATTTGAGGTGTCCAATAATGGTGGAAAATATGGCCGAAGGAGGTCCACATTGAACACCGGATGCAGACCAAGGAAGGGTGGAGTGTTGAGCTCAAAAGAATTGCTACCCACAAATTTGATGATAGTGTAAGGCCCATAACAAAGTGGGTGAAGCTTCCGATGGGGCCCTGTGAGACGCTTCTTCTGCAAATGTAACCAAACTTTGTCGCCAACCTGAAAATAGTGTGGTACCTTGTGTTGATCATGGTGCTTCTTGTACTTAGCATTGGATTTCTACAAAATTTCTTGGACCTGTTGGCGGATGTGTTGAATATGCTCAATGAATCTGGTGGATTTTTCAATCGCAGACTGATAATGGGAAGAGTTTGTCTTTGCGGTGGCAAGAGGAAGTGCAACATCAATGGGTCCCAAGGGTTGGAATCCCATACCCACCTGAAATGGGATATAGCTGGTGGAGCTATGGAGAGCCTTGTTGTAACTTTGTTGAACATAGAAGAGATTCTCGTCCCATGTACGTGGACACTTAGAATTGTACATGCGCAGGATGTGCACAATCATCCGATTGACGACCTCTATTTGGTCATCGATTTGGGAGTGGAAAGTAGTGGAGTTTTTGAGCTTGGTGTCCAACAGAGACTAGAGACTCGACCAAAATGTGTTGAGGAACCTGTTGTCCCAGTCGAATATGATGGTCTGTGGTATCCCAAAGTGGACCCACACTTGTTCAAAGAAGATCTTAGCAGTATCTGCCATTGTGATATTCTTCTTGCACGCTTTGAGGATGGCCATCTTTGAAAACCGATCAACGACCACAAATACGCATTCATTTCCTTGCTTGGTGGATAATAAGCCTGACATGTAATCCATTGAGATGGATTCCCAAGGTTTCTCGAGAGTAGGAAGAGGGGTGTATAAGCCTACCTTCTTGATGGCAGGCTTGGCAATGGCATAAGAAATGCACTATTTGATATACTTACTGACGTCATGTCGAAGTTTTGGCCAATAAAAATGTTTCTGAAGAATGACCACAATTTTCTCCACGCCAAAATGTCCTGCCACCCAACAGTAGTGGGCTTCCCAAATCATCTTTGCACAGTTGCTTGTAGGAACACAGAGATGGCCTAGGTGGCATAAGAGTCCATCGTAAATGTGAAAATCGGTGACATTTTCACATGTACCCAAGAGCTGATAGGTGGTGGCGAAGTTCGGATCTTGTTGATAAATTTGGGTCCACTCAGATGCTTCATGTCCACAAGAATGGAGTACAGTGGTGAGTGCAACCACAGGAGGCCAACTGAGGTAGTCAACGACATGATTGGAGATACTTGTCTTATACTTGATGTTGATATGGAACTGTTACAGGTAGGTGGACCACTTTTGATGGCGATCGTTCTGCAATTTCCCCTATGTCTGTATGAACTACAGAGGCTTGTGATCAGTGTGTATGATCATCTCCTTTCCCAGAATGTAATGTTTCCATTAACAACATGATTATACAATGGAATACATTTCCTTGTCATAGGTGGGGTATTTCTGAACATTTTCGGAGAGTTTCTCACTATGGTATGCCACCAGATTCCCATGTTGAGTGAGAACTACGCCCACAACATAGTCAGATACATCAGTCTCAATCTCAAACGGTTGTTGTAGATTAGGAAAGTAGGGTACTCGAGCTGAGCACAAGCGATGATTCAGATCATTGAATGCTCATTGTTTCTCCTTCCCCCACACGAACTTGTCCCTACCACTGCCCTTGGTCCCCTGGTTGAGCGCCCATGCAATATGGGCGAATCCCAACACGAATCGTCAGTAGAATTTGGCTAGTCCCAAGAATCTATGAATCTCGGTCAGTGTGGTTGGGGATGGCCAGCCACGAACCACTTGGATATTAGTTGGATCAACATGTACCCCATGCTCATCAACAATGTATCCCAAGTATTGCTACATGTTCATGCCAAAAGAGATTTTTTCCAAGTTGGCATATAGCTTGTGTTGCCACAGGTGGCTCAAAACCTGTTGAATATGCTGCATGTGCTCCTCTCACATCCTGCTAAAGGTGAAGGGTCTCAATACATCATCCATCAACCTCATGAAAGTGGTTGGTGCATTTGTTAAGCCAAAGGGCATGCCTAGCCATTCAAAGAGACCTTCTTTATATTTGAAGGTTGTCTTCCATACATCAGTTGGTTCAATGGGAACTTGGTGGTAGCCAAAATTTAGGTCAATATTGTTGAATAAATTTCCCCCCTTGAGTTGGTCATTAAGTTCATCAATCCTGGGAATGGGGTGACAGTTCTTGACTGTGATTTTGTAAGGCTCTGTAATCAATGTAGAGTTCCCACATCATGTCCTTCTTCTGCACCAGTACAATCGGGCTTTCGCAAGGGGAGGAGTTGGGTCTTATGTGCCCCTTTTGAAGCAGCTCTTTGATATGTCACCTTATTTCATCATTTTCCATTAGTGAACGATGATAGACTGGTCCATTAGGTAGAGGTGCGTCGGGGGTCAAATCAATTGGATGCTTGAATTGATAGTGTGTCGGTACCCATGTAGGTGAGGAGAATATGTCTCTGTATTATTCCACGATCCCATCCACTTGCTTCTGCTGCAAAGAGAGGCTCTATGTAGAGGCCACAGATGTGGCAGTGACCTTATGCTTACTATGAGCATGGATCACAAAGAAGACGAACTTCCCGGTCTGTGAGATGACCTTACTGCATTTCTTAGCAGAGATTAAAGAAAAAGCAGTAGGCAGTTCTACCTATGGTATCCTATACTTTTCTCTACCCAAAGTAATAATAACACTGCGAGGTCTAGACTCATACACATCATGACGCTTCCACAAATATGATTGTCCTAAAAGAACATCACAAACTTCAAGAGGAGCAATATCACACAGTACCTCATCTTTGAAAGGCTTGATGTCGTAGGGCAGACGACAATGTTGGCTAACATGAAGATCTCTTCCTTGGCGAAGCCAGCCGATGGTGTAGGGGTGCGGGTGCGTCGTTGTTGGCAAGTCTAGCTGCTTGAAAACCTCTGCTGAAATCAGGTTCTTCTTACTATCGCTATCGACAATGAAATGAAGCGGCGCCCCCTTTACCCATATCTGCTAGTGAAAGAGGCATTCCCCTTCCTCTGGTTCTTCTAAATCGCTTGAACGGACTTTGGTGGTAGTGACAGTGGTACTCGGTTCAGGATTTGATTTAGAATCATAATCAACCTCTGACTCAGAAGCCTTCATTTTTTACATGAGGGACTATTTGGAGCAACATTCGTTGGTGTTGTGCCAAGGTCTTTTATGGTACTCACACCATTTTCCCATGTCCTTCTTCATCTTCTCATTTCCCTTCTTGTGTTGCAGCTTGGAATGGTTGTCCTAAGGGAGACCATATCAACTTGGTCCCTTGATGTTTGGGTCGGGGTTTCCTTTTTCCTTCTTCGGCTGTGAGGGGTTTGTAGATCCAAACTTTCACCTTTTCTGCTTAAATTTCGGCTCGATCTTGACAACGTATCTATAATTCATGCCTAATGAGGCGATATCCATAAACTCCATTTCAGTTTGAATGTATCTATGCAAACAACTGCGATATTTGAGCACCAGATGACGCTCAGAGTCTTTGATACCAAATTTGGTGCGTAGGATATGGAAAATATTGGTGAAATCTGGTACTGTCTAGTCCCTTTCTTGACGTAAGGTGTTCTATCTGGTGTACTTGTCCTCGTAGCATCCAACAGGGTAGTACCATTCTTTAATGGCGTCCAGGAAGGAATCCCATGTAGTGGCCACCAAAAACATTGTAGATTCCTCCACGGCCCTTTGCTCAGAGTAAGTATCCCACCAATATTTAACATGGGGAACGACCTTGAGGAGTGAAAAAGTAATCTTTTCCCTATCAGAAAAATTGTGGAACGAAAAATACCCTTCAAGCAGATTCAACGATTTATCTACAACATCCACATCTATCAGTCCTTCAAATAATGGAATATCAAAATTTACTTGTACCTTGAAGGGGGTTGCATGGCCGCTTGATGAAGAAGCTTCTCTTGTGGGCAGTCATTAAAGGATATGCGTGAAGTTGTCCATCATTTCGTTCCTTTTTTCGTGCAAGGGATTCCTCGAGCAACATTTTAATAGGATCTCCTACTCCATCATCTTTATTTTTGACCCCCATGGGTTATTTTCGAGCTCAACACGACCGATCATGTAATGGCTCGATTGGTTTGAGTCCCAACTTATTATACCCAGATCTTGTCAGGGACATGCATGAAGAAAAATAAATGAAGAGAAAACTGCTTTGATACCACTGATCCGGATTTAGGAGTGGGATGAACTGATTAACAAAATGAAAAAAATACACACAAAGATATGAAGAATAACATAGATATCCAGTGAACAATATATTTTATTGAATAACGAAATAGGTTGAAACTGCAGAACCAAAACACTTGCTTGAATGGTGGTATCTATATCCGAGAAGAGATGTGGCTGCTACGCGCATCCATCTGAGCAGAAATGGATTACAATGAGGTTCCTAAGGCCTTTTTGATATTACTCATGAATACCAAAACCCTAGACATCCAAAAAACTAACCCTAGAAGGTGAAACACCAAAATTAATGTGAGCCCCTATGGGTAAGTTGGTGTAATTTGGTACCTCAACTTCCCATGGTTGTAACTTTTGCATACGACCTCCATTTTAGGCGTGTGATAGCCCATTGGAAATGTATTTCATAGAACTACACATTCTGCCACCAAACTCTGAGTCCATTTACAATTTGACTGTGGTGAGCCAAAAAAACAACATTTAGGGCCCCAAAACGACCCTGGAAGTACATCAAGATGTGCTGACATGAAAACATACAAAATAAGCCAGATGGATTAGGCAAGAGACCACTAGTATCCACTTGGATGATGTGTGGGGCTTCAGACAACCCCATAAGTGTAGAACCCACAATTACAAAGAAGTACATAAGAATGTGTTAAACAAAAACTAACAAGAGGAGCTAGTTGGAATAGGTGGGTGGTCACCAATATCCACCTGGATCAATGCTCCCCCCTTAGGAATCAATGGTATCCATTGCATTGAGTTCCCCCATCAGGTGAGGAAAATTCTGTTGGATTTGGACTTGGGTGAACCACTTGCCTTGGTGTTGGAGTTGCGCTGCCTTGACAACCTGATAAAGCTGGATCCTCTGCTGGTGAGTGCCCTTGACCTGTTTTTCCACTATATGATCAGTGGAGGCTTGTTCCATGTAGTCAGGGTTGAGCTATGTTGGTGTCATTTGTTATGCGATCTCTGAGGTGTCCAATAATGGTGGAAAATATGGATGAAGAAGGTCCACATTGAACATTGGATGCAGGCCAAGGAAGGGTGGAGTGTTGATCTCAAAATCATTGCTACCCACGACCTTGATGATAGTGTAAGGCCCATAGAAAGGTGGCAGAAGCTTCTGATGGGGCCCCATGAAACGCTCCTTCTAAAAATGTAACCAAACTTTGTCGCCACCTGAAACTGGTGTGGTACCCTGTGTTGATCATGGTGTTGCTTGTACTTAGCATTGGATTTATGAAAAATCTCCTCGGCCTGTTGGAAAATGTGTTGAATCCTCTCAATGAATCTGGTGGCTTTTTCGATTGCAGACTGATCATGGGAAGAGTTTGTCTGTGTGGTGGAAAGAGGAAGTACAACATCAATGGGTCCCAAGGCTTGGAATCCTAGACCCACATGAAATGGGTTATGGTCGATGGAGCTATGGAGAGCCCTGTTGTAACTGTGTTGAACATAGGGGAGACTCTCGTCCCATGTACATGGATGATTAGAATTGTACATGCACAGGATGTGCACAATAATCCGATTGACAACCTATTTTTGGTCATCGATTTGGGGGTGGATAGAAGTGGATTTTGTGAGCTTGGTGTCCAACAGAGACCAGAGACTCGACCAAAATGTGTTGAGGAACCTTCTGTCTCGGTCAAAGATGATGGTATTTGGTATTCCAAATTCGACCCACACTTGTTCGAAGAAGATCTTGGCAGTATCTGCCACTCTGATATTCTTCTTGCAAGCTGTGTGGATGGCCATCTTCGAAAACAGATCAATGACCACAAATACACAATCATTTCCTTTCTTGGTGGACGACAAGCCAGACATGTAATCCATTGAGATGGATTCCCAAGGCTTCTCGAGAATAGGAAGAGGGGTGTATAAACCTTTATTCTTGATGGAGAGATTGGAAATGGCACAGGCAGTACAAGATTTGATATACTTGTTGACGTCCTGTCGAATTTTTGGCCAATAAAAATGTTTCTGAAGAATGACCACAATTTTTTCCACGCCAAAATGTCCTTCCACCCGACAATAGTGGGCTTCCCAAATTAGCTTTGTATGCTCGCTTGTAGGAACACAAATATGTCCCATGTAGCATAAGAGTCCATTCTGAATATGAAAATCGGTGACAGTTGCACCTGTACCCAAGATTTGATAGGTGGTGGAGAAGTTTGGATATTGATGATAAAGTTGGGGCCACTTAGGTGCTTCATGTACACAGGAATGGAGCACAATGGTGAGTGCAACCATAGGAGGTCAACTGAGGTAGTCAAAAACATGACTACAGATACATATATTATACTTGAAGTTGAGATGGAGTTGTTGCAAGTAGGTGGACCACTTCTGATGGTGATCGTTCTTCAATTTCCCTTGTGTCTGTATGAACTGCAAAGGCTTGTCATCAGTGTGCATGATCGTCTCTTTTCCCAGAATGTAATGTTTCCATTGACGACAGGCTTGTACAATTGAATACATTTCCTTGTCATAGGTGGGGTATTTTCGGACAATGTCAGAGAGTTTCTCACTATGGTATGCCACTGGATGCCTGTGATGAGTGAGAACTATGACCACAACATAGTCATATGCATCAGTCTCAATCTCGAACGGTTGTTGTAGATTAGGCAAGGAGAGTACTAGAACTGATCACAAGCGATGCTTCAGATCATTGAATGCTCATTTTTTCTCCTTCCCCCACAGGAGCTTGGCCATACCACTGCCCTTGGTCACCTAGCTAAGGGACCATGCAATATGGGAGAATCCAAACACAAACCGTCGATAGAAGTTTGCTAGTCCCAGGAAGCTCTGAAGCTCAGTTAGTGTGTTCAGGGATGGCCAGTCATAGATGAATTGAATATTAGATGGATCAACATGTACCCCATGCTCATCAACAATGCAGCCCAAGTATTGGACCATGTTCATGCCAAAATAACATTTTTCTGAGTTGGCATATAGTTTGTGTTTCCGTAGAGTTCTAAAAACCTGTTGAATATGCCGCATGTTCTCCTCCCACGTCCTACTGAAGATGAGGATGTCATCCAAATATAATACCACAAAGGAGTTGGTAAAGGGTCTCAATACATCATCCATCAACCTCATGAAATTGGCTGATGCATTTTTAAGCCAAAGGTCATGACTAGCCATTCGAAGAGAACTTCTTTAGATTTGAAGGTTGTCTTCCATACATCGGTTGGTTCCATGGGAACCTGGTGGTATCCAGACTTTAGGTCAATCTTGCTAAAGAATTTTTCCCCCTTGATTTGGTCAAGAAGGTCATCAATCCTGGGAATGGGGTACCGGTTCCTGACTGTGATTTTTTTTAAGGATCTGTGATCAATCCAGAGTCGCCATGTCTCGTCCTTCTTCTGCACCAGTACAATCAGGCTTCCACAAGGGGATGAAAATGGGTCTGATGTGCTCCTTTTGAAGAAAATGTTGGATATGTCTCCTGATATCATCATTTTCCATCAGCGAGGGACGATAGACTGGTCCATTAGGTAGGTGCATCGGGGGTCAAATAAATTTTATGCTTGACTTGGCAGTCTGTTGGTACCCCTGTAGGTGAGGAGAATATGTCTTTGTATTCTTCCACGATCCCATCCACTTGCTTCTATTGCAAAGAGAGGCTCTGTGTAGAGGCCACGAATGTGGCGATGAACTTCTGCTTACTATGAGTACAAATCACAAAGAAGACAATTTCTTAGTCTGTGAGATGACCTTACTTCATTTCTTAGTAGAGATTAAGGAAATAACAGTAGGTGATGCTACGTATGGTATCCTGTACAATTTTCTACCCAAAGTAATAATAACATTGCGGGGTATAGACTCATACACAACATGACACTTCCACAAATATGGTTGTCCTAAAAGAACATCACAAACTTCAAGGGGAGAAATATCACACAGTACCTCATCTTTGAAAGGCTTGATGTCGTAGGGAAGATGACATTGTTGGTTGACACAATGATCTCTTCCTTGGCGAAGCCAACCAATGGTGTAGGGCTACGGGTGCGACGTCATTGGAAGGCCCAGTTGCTTGATGACCTCTTCTGGAATTAGGTCCTTCTGACTACCGCTATCTACAATGAAATGAAGCAGAGCCCCCTTTACCCACATCTACGAGTGAAAGAGGCGTTCCCCTTCCTCTAGTTCTTCTGGTTCGCTTGGCCGGACTTTGGTGGTAGTGACAGTGGCACTGGGTTCAACTTCGATAATCTGCTTCCCTCCTTAATGATTTGATTCGGAATCAGAATCAACCTCTGACTCGGAAGCCTTCAATTCGTTCATGAGGGACTGCTTGGAGCGACATTCTTTGGTGTTGTGCCAAGGGATTTTATGGTACTCACACCATTTTCTCGTGTCCTTCTTCGTCTGCTCATTTCCCTTCTTGTGTTGCAGCTTGGACTGGTTGTCTTGAGGGAAGCCATATTGACTTGGTCCCTTTTTGTGTGGGTTGGGGCTACCTTTGCCTTGCTTCGGCTGTGAGGGGTTTGCAGATCCAAAATCTCTCCTTTTCTGCTTCAATTTATGCTTGATCTTGACAACGTATCTATAAGTCATTCCCAATGAAGTGATGTCCAAAAACTCCATTTCTATTTGAATGTATCTATGCAAAAAACCGTGGTATTTGAGCACTAGATGACACTCAGAATCTTTGATACCCAATTTGGTGCGTAGGGTATGGAAAATATTGGTGAAATATGGTATTGTCAGGTCCCTTTCTTGACATAGGGTGGTCCATCTGGTGCACTGGTCATCGTAGCTTCCAACAAGGTAGTATTGTTCTTTAATGGCATCCCAAAAGAAATCCCAAACATTGCAGATTCCTCCACGACCCTTTTCTCAAAGTAAGTATCCCACCAGTCTTTAACATGGGGAACAAACTTGAGGAGTACAAAAGTGATCTTTTCCATATCGGAAAAATTATCGACCGAGAAATACCCTACGAGCAAATATAACCATTTATCTACAACATTTGCATCTATCAGTCCTTCAAATAATCAAATATCAAAATTTACTTGTACCTTGAAGGGGGTTGCATGGACGCTTGATGAATATGCTTCTCCTATGGGAATTCATCGAAGGATCTGCGCAGAGTTTTCCATCATTTCATTCATTTGTCACGTGAGGGATTCCTCAAGCAACATTTTAATAGGATCTCCTACTCCATCATCTTTCTTTTTTTCCCCCATGGGTTTTGTTTGGGCTCGGCGCAACCAATATTGTATTGTATTGATTGGTTTGAGTCCCAACTTCTTTTACCCATATCTTGTCGGGGACATGCACGAAGAAAAATAAATCAGGAGCAGACCGCTCTGATACCACTGATCCAGATAAAGGAGTGGAATGAATTGATTAACATAATGAAAACAATAAACACTGAGATATGAAGAATAACACAGATATCCAGTGAACAATATCTTCTATTGAATAACGAAATAGGTTGAAACTATAAAACTGTGGAACTGAAACACTTGCTCGAATGGTGGTAGCTATCTCTGAAAAGAGATGTGGCTGCTACGCGCATTCGTCTGAGCAGAAATGGATTAAAATGAGGCTCCAGAGGCCTTTTTGATATTACTCATGAATTCCAAAAACCTAGACATCCAAAAACCTATCCCTAGAAGGTGAAACGCCAAAATTCATGTGGGCCCCTATGGGTAAGTTGGTACCTCAACTTCCCATGGCCGTAACTTTTGCATATAACCTTCGTTTTAGGTGTTTGATATCCCGTTGGAAAGGTCTTTCAGATAACTACACATTCTATTATCAAACTCCAACTCTATCTACAGTTTGATTGTGGCGAGCTAAAAAAACAACATTTAGGGCCCCAAAATGGTCCTGGAAGTACAACAAGATGTGTTGACATGAAAACATACAAAATAATCTAGTTGAATTAGGTGAGAGGCCACTAGTATCCACCTGGAGATTGTGTGGGGCTTCAGATAGCCTAGAAGTTTATAACCCACAATTATAACCAAGTATAGAAGAACGTGCTAAACAAAAACGGACAAGAGGAGCCAGTTGGAATAGGTGCGTGGCCACCAATATCCACTTGGATCAATATGATATCGAGAATAAACCTTTGAAGGAAATCAAAGGACAAGGTTTATGCAGGCTCATAGTGAATGGGGACTCAGTCGATGGGATGGTTTCAATATGAGTCGGAGAACCATTAGTTGATTCAGAATGGTACGAAGATATCATATTCTACTTCAGGTCTGAGAAATTCCCTATCACAATGAATCCTAAGGAGCTAAGGACACTTAAGATGAAGGAAAACCAAGATGTGATGATCACTGACATACTTTTTAGAAGGAATTTTGATGGCATACTGCTGATATGTGTCGATGAAAATCAAGCCCAAGGACTGATCAAAGAATTCCATGAGGGAATGTGCGGTGGACACTTTTCACCTATTGCAACCACCCACAAAATAATCAAAGAGGATTTTACTGGTCATCAATATTCAAGGATTCATACTCCACAATAAGGAGGTGTCTATCATGTCAGCAGTTTTCAGGAAAAATGAAGAAATATATGATGCCTTTGCAGTCGATTGTGGTAGAACAACCATTTTCACAGTGGGGACTTGATGTTGTTGGTTTGATTAATACGAAATATTGCAAGGGGAAAATGTACATTCTGACAGCTACTGATTATTTCATGAAATTTCCATAAGCGATGGTGCTAAATAAGGTTGATGCCGAATAATTGATTAGATTCCTCAAGGACAACATTCTGTCGAGATTTGGTGTCCCTGATAAATTTATCACAGACAATGGTTCGATCTTCATTGGGTCAAAGTTCAAAGAGTTTTGCGGACAATATGGGAGCATCATGGGTCAATCATTGAATTATTATTCACAAGGAAATGGCACTGCTGAATCCACAAACAAAACACTTGTGCAAATATTGAAGAAAACCATTGATAGAAACCACATGAATTGGCATCTGGAGCTGACAGAATCATTATGGGAAAGCAGGAAAACCCCAAAGGATAGCAACAAGATGTATCCATATCTATTGGTCTATGGAAAAGAGTAAAAAATGTATATTAGCCTTGATCTAAATGCATTTATCTTCGTGGTTAAAGTTGAGGATACAAAAGACGCTTCACCTATTTAGAAAAGAATCAATCAGTTGTTGAAGTCAGAAGAGGAATGAAGAGAATCCCTAAATTGAACTTCTCATAGGCAACCAATATTCATGGTATATTTTGATCAAAGCACAACTATGAAGAACTTTCAAAAGGAAGAACTGGTACTACTTTGGAACAAAGCCAAGGAGATGCCATCCATGCATACAAAGCTCAAAGCACTCTAGATCAGACCCTATGTCGTCGAAACGATATTGGGACTTAACTCATATATGCTCCAATACATGAAAGGAAATATGGTTAATGTTGCCTGTCAACGGGAAACATTTGAAAGGTTTCTTGTCCTAACACTTTTTCCTTCTCATTGTACATAATTTTATTTCTAGTTTGTATATTCTTAATCTAAATCCATAGCCCAATGGGAAGAAGAACCTAGTCACTAGAGATTATGGATTCTTGACAACCCACAGGGGGTTATCATCCCACAATTGGAGCTTGTTATTGAGGTCATTTATTGCTTTTGAAATTTCCCTCCCCTTTTCTATTTTCCCATATTCTTTTTTCCCTTTCTTTTCCCTCTTCTATACTTACTCGTTTTTCCCTTTTCTATTTTACCTTCTACTATCCCTTTCTAGTTCTATACTTAGTCAATTTTTTCATACAACAGGTGTTACACATTACTTTTTTCACCCCTGTGATCACTAACGATATGTCTATGGATTAATCCTATGTTCCCTGAAGTTACTGAAGAAATAAGACTTTATCCCTGAGAACTAGAATCATCTATCCTTTCTTAAAACCCTATCAAAGAAGATCATCGTACCTTTCCAAATGATAAGGGTGAAACGATCCTTGATCGTCGCATATTGCACCACAGTGAACTGTGGTGTCATCCTAGGTTGCTTGTGTTTAGGGTGCGATGATGCTCAAGCAAAGGAAAAAGGTGAAATTCTTGAAAGTTCTAGAATGGAAGTTTCGAGAGGATGAGGTGGCCTTCGATCGGTTTGGATCTTACTCGCTTCTCTAATTTAGTGGGATCATCCTAATATATTCATCCATCCCTCTTCACCCTATAAAAAGAGGGATATCTCATTTGAAAGGATAGGTTGGCTTGTGCATGAAGAATTTTGTTGAAGATTGTGCTTGTGATCGATTTTCTTTAGCTTTACAAGTCAGGTTGTGAATACTCTTCATCAAAATCATTGGAGAAAATGTGTGTGTGTGAAAGCAAAGGGCCATTTGAAGGGACCTTGCAACATCAAGGCATAGGTTTTATTCTCCACTTTTGTCAATATAATGAAGTGATACATTTCTTCCCTTTAAAAGTGTCTCCATTTTTATTATATAATTCCTTGATCTTATGCATAGGTTTCATTGGAATATAGATATTGATGTTCTCTCTCTTTGTTGGTTTGTGCTTCTTAACAAGTTCAACGGTATGCCAGGTTCAAGGATGATACTAGAGAGGATAAAATGATGTTTAAACGGTATGCCATTTGTCCCTCTTTGAACTAGTTTATATTACAATCAAATCTAAGGAGAAGCTTGTATTCTACTATTTTTTATTTTAATTTCATGTTGAAGTTGGGGATATTAGTTTGTGTCAACACTTACCAATTTGTCCGATAAAAAAATGGGCAACCATACTGGGGAACGCCCTCTTTTGGTATTTTCTTCCTTTTTTTCTTTTGGCTTGCCTTCTTTTGGTTGATCTGAGTCATTGGTTGATCCATGTTGACTCCCTGGTCTTGAAAGTTCATTGGGAAACCCTGTCCTCTGTTCATTTTCCCTTCACTTTCAGTCATCGTCGAACCCTTCTGTGAAAACTAGGGTGACAACGTCGCACTGTGTATTTATCACTACCTATGATGATCCTTGATCGTCACATTGTGCTCTTCTGCAGCCTGCGACGATTCCTGAAGAAAAATTTTCAGTGACAATCAATTTTTCCCTCTTTGCCCATATTTTTTATCATTTCTTGGGATGAATTTTTGGTCCTGTTGGGTGATTATTCACAGCTTGGTTTGCATTTTTTATCTTAATTTGATCGTTTCTCAAGTGTTGACAGTATTTTTTATAAGCTTCATAATTTATCTTTCACTTCTTGCTACAAGGGTATTATCTCTGGGCTTCATCCTTGAGTGCTTGTCAGATAAGTTGTTATTGATCTTTTTGGAGTTTTGGATTGTTGTTGATTCGAAAATGATTTTTTATTGCATTAGACAAATAAGTTTTCTTACTTTTACATTTTTGATTGCATAATGATTTTTTATTGCATTAGACAAATAAGTTTTCTTACTTTTACATTTTTGATTGCATTATGAGTTAAGTTTGGGAAACTGCGTCGTGAGTGCATTCATCTTCTTGGACAACTTTTTCTTTTTGATTTAGATCTCTATTTTTATTTGAAAAGAAAAGGAATCAAAGTTGGTTTTTCTATTTGTAGTGTTTACAAGAAATTTTTACATTCAAGTGTTTGTTTAAAAATAGAAAATTGGAAAATTGGATAGCTTTGATTGTTTGGCATTAAGATCGTTCAAAGATTGAAGGAATTGTGTTTCACTACTTGTTGTATTCTGGAAAAGAAAACCTTCTCCCTTATGTAATTAGATTTCATCAAACAAAAATATTGCAACTCATCTCTCTTTGCATATTGTTGAGTCAAGGTCAAGCACTTCATTAGTTTCATCTACGCTTCCTTTTTTAGTTAAGCAACAACCATGAAAATTCAACGTAATTTTAAAATCTATCTAGTAAATTTTATTTTCTAGAACTATTATAGACCAACATTAGCTAGGGATAACACTTTGGAATAGGTTGTGAGGAATACTCTCCAAATCATCAAAACACACAATAGTATCTTGTGATAGGGAGAGTTAAATCCACTTTCTATATTTTGTCCTGGGAAGCCCTTCTAACACAAGGGTCAATCAGGAAGTCGCATTAGAGCCGGAAGAGTTACTCACCCTGCTTTTTTGGTCTTAGTGTAGCGATTACGCGTATTATTGGGTGTCACTTGAGAATAAAATCCTGTGCGGACCTTCTCGAGGAGATTTCGGGCTAGATACCCTGCCCTTGCATGTATATCAGACTGTCAACTACTTCCCTAGGCATCATTGTCGTAATTGGTAACCTTAGTAGCCTATCTCTTTAGGGTCTTCACACGAGGTGACTGTGGAAGGTCAAGTCTTCACGGTACCTGTAATCAACGTTGGCTAAACTCACTCAGGATCCTTCGAGGGTATACCACGATTATGAGTGGGAGCTTGCACCAGGGCATAAGTATATTAATCAGGTCGTCGATGTAACTTTTCCACCCACTTTATCCCAACCCCTTCTTGTCTTGATATTGCAACGTTGGATTTCATCACCAACTGGTGATTTCAAAATAAAAAGGTTTGTTTGTTTGTTTGATATCTAGATTTTATTAATGAAGTTTTGTTTGTTTCTCTAGTTAGCCATAGATCTCTTTTATTCTTTTTTTGGTGCAGCCAACATCAGCCCTCGTCGTTCACGTAGGATGTAGAGGTTTCCTCCAGAAGAACCAGAAGAATACGCCCCCTTGCTTCCTAATTCACCAAAGGGTCCTTCTCCTGAAGGAAAAATAAATAACGACGTATCTTTTGAGATAGGGAGTTCTACTCCATTGGTTGAATCATCACTCCTTGTAAATCCTTTATTGAATGTTATACAAGACCCAATTTTGCTCTAAATAAACTCTTTGGGAGACGTTGTTGTTGAAGATTATACTAGAATACCTTTGGGACCTTTCGTAGAGTTTGGTGTGGATGATCCACCATTTCACAGTGAATCATTTAGAACTCTGGTTCATACTTCTAGAATTTTTAATCCTAGTTCAGTCCCCGTCCGTTCTTTTTGGAGGACATCTTCGGGACACAATATTTTTGATAAACTAGTAATGAGTCCAAACCAACCTACATGATCAAATACACCCATTAATTATAGTGCTTATACAATACCTTTAGATCATTTTGCTGGCACGACAAGTAATGTTGTTATGGTTTGAAACCCGTTGTTGGTTGGTACTCATACGATTCTTCCTCTCTAGCTCACTAGCTCTACCACAGTCCCACAAGTTACACATGTTTATGCTAGAAGTACAGTAACAACTCAAGCTCCTATTAGAACACCACTTCCTCTTAGATCAAATCCATCACTTCCACCTGGGTATAACACTCTTAATAGTTCTATTGCTAATCCCACCCAGGGTCCATCCAGAGGACCTAATCTTTTTGGTCCACCTAGGTATAATGATGCTAGAGGTTTTTTTCCCACACCTACCCAGGGTCTATTCAGAGGCCCTAACATTCCTCCACTGCCTGGAGGATGTAATCATCTTGGCCCAAGTAGCTCCAATTATCTTGGAGGCACAAGTCATTCTGTTACTTCTGGTTTTCAACTTCATGTTGGAAGTCAACATCAAGTTGGGGGGAAACCCCGAGTTGGGGGTCATAACCCAGTTTAGGGCAGTATACACCTGGATTACAAACCCAACCTTGGAATTTCCATTTCTAGGCCAATCAACAGCTGCATGGGGGGGAAAATCTTCAATTAAATTCTTTTGTACCCTCTAATCCTAGGAAACCTTATCTAAGATCTGTAAATCCTACCCAGGGTCAAGATTTTCAATCTAATGCTCCTTTCCAAAGTGCCATACAAAATCAACCAACAAATGTTGGCTACTTTACTCAAAAACCTCCACCACCGAATTTGAAAGGACCCTCTAACTATTTACAAACTACTTATGGTCCTACTGGTATACCTACGGGATTGCCTCCCCAAAAATATCAGTTTCCTCAAGTAAACAAACAATTTCCCTTTCTAGCTACTTTGGATTTACCATATTTATCTAGGATTTTGAATGATCCCATCTTGCATTCTCCTTATTGGCCAGCTATACCTACCAAATTACCATCATACATTCCTAAGTTTGACGGTCGGTCGGGAGAAGATCCAAACAATCACGTCATGACATTTTATCTTTGGTTTTCATCCAACTCCTTGATGGATGACTCCATTTGATTACACCTTTTTCCAACGCACTCTTACATGTTTGGCTGCCAAATGGTACATCAAATTTCCAAGAGGATTATTCAATGATTTCGACACCTTAGCTATGGATTTATTGACAAATTACCAATTATCGATATGATAAGAGACAGGAATCAAAATTTTAAGTTCATTTAAACAGTCCTCTTCTAGTCACATCTCAGATCATATTCGTGAGTGGAGGAGGAGACGACGGTTAATCAAAGTTCCCCTTCCTGATCAATTATTGGCTGAGTGGTTAACCAAATCACTCATCGGTCCTATAGCCTGTGATGTTTCCATGGGAGGTTTCTTCACTAAAGAATAGGCAATTAGCTGTGCTCAATATTTGGATATCGTTTACTCTCAAACATGCACGTTATATGAATTGATCCCTGATGCTCCTGGCCTGTCTACAAATCCAACACCAACGCCTCCAATAGCTTCTCATGTTGTTGATGGTGTGATTGGCACTTTTCATGATGAGACTCATTCAAAAAAATTCAATCATTCCAATCCAAAATATGCTACTATTAATGTACAAAATGATACTCCTCCTACTCCCTCTCCCGGTAAAACTTCTGAGGTCAATACGGTTCAGTCTACAGCTACCGGTAAATGTCCAAATAAAAAGAAAGGGAAGGGTAAGAATAAAGAGGATAAAACTGATAATCAACAACTAGATAAACCCAAGACTCTGCCTATTTATGATAAAGAAAAGTGCAAACCTCATTATCCTTGCCTTATATGTGGTGAGGACCATTATACGAAAGATTGTCCAAGACATGCAGAAGTTACTAAGTTCCTCCAAGGAATTGGGACCCCTCCTACACCTGTCATTTTGTCACAACCTTTTCCTTCTCAACAATAGGCAAAATTGGTTATTAATTACCCACCCTCTCCCTCTACCACATCTTATGTACTTATGTGTACCAGTGACTCCAAGAAAAATGAAGTTGCAGTCGCTACTCGAACCAAATATTATTCTCCTTCTAAAGAGAAATTTGATGATCCACCTCCTCTGTTGACTCAATCTCCTCCATCGATTTCATCTCCCAATGGTCATCTTCATATTGAAAGACCTAGTCTAGATACAGTTATTTGTTTTCCTCCTAAGGGCATTGTTCATAAGTCGTCATTTAACCCACATGCACGTGCCGCTCAAAACTACAATATTATAGAAGATCTTGCACATGCACCTTCTGCGATGTCGGCTCTCAAAGTCCTTCAAAGTTTTCCTACTCAACAGAAGGCACTATTATAAGCTATTGGTGGAATTGATCCTACTAATATGAATTTGATAATCTTTGACTTGGAAGATCATGTTCCAAGACTCCCTCATCAATTAGCTTTTCAAATACAAGTAATTGTGGAAAATAAGAATATTTGTCGAAGAATTGTTGATGAAGGAGATTTGAATTATGTCATGTCTGTCACTTGTTGGAAATCCATTCGCTCTCCTTCCCTTACTGAGTCACACAACACATTAAAAGATTTTAATTGTACATGGTTTAAACCTTATGGTGTTCTTCCTGTGTTGCCTATTGTGTTAGAAGGAAAAGCGGTTACTGTTGAGGTTGAGGTGTTTGACGAACCTCTCAATTACAACCTTTTACTTGGCCGTAGTTGGATCGATGCTATGCACGCAGTTGTTTCCACTCTTTTTTGTGTGATACATTTCCCTCACCAAGGTAAAGTTGTTACGATAGACCAACTCTCCTTTTTTAGTTATGATTCGCACACTAGTAACACTCCATTCATAGAAAAAACACCTCCTAGTTATGAGAATGTCTGTGTGGGTCTTTTAAAGGATTCATCATTAATGGGTACTTTCCCCATTCCACCGCCTGATGTTCCTCCTCCTTTTTTTTCTTCTATTAACATGATTTCAACCAATGTTGTCAAAACCCCTTAGTCTTATGACCCTTGGATAGTACCTAGCTTGGACGAATGTCTTCGTTATGGTGACCAAATGACTTTAAGTCCGATGGAATTGGCCTATCAAGCTATTCAATCAACATCTCTTTCTCCTCATTCTCTCTTTGATATGTCTCCTGATCCATTCCACACAATATTTCCAAATGATGAAACAATCATGGAAATTATGTCTGTGGAAGACACACCATGGGATGATGGACATCATCGTTCTATTCTCTTCCTCGAACATGAGACTATCGAGAGTTATCAATGGATTTCGAATCCATCTACAGTTATTACTATTCCCCCAGCTTCTGAACCAACACGTGATGTTTTGTATGAAGGGAACTTGGGAAATATTTCACCCACCATCCCTCTAGATATTTCAATTAAGCCTGGAATTGTGGAAAATGTTCATATAGGTGCCTCATGTTCTCCTAATGAGATCCAAACTTACAAGGCCCTTTCCCAAGAATTATGTGACGTTTTTTCATGGAGTTACGAAGAAATGCCTGGAATTGATCTGGATATCGTTGTAAATGAAATTAAGACATACCATGACGCTAAATCTGTTTGACAATGACTCCACCCAGTTCATCCAAAAAAAGTTGTTGCGATCAAACTCAAAGTTGAAAAACTTCTTAAAGCTAGTTTTGTCTACCCTGTAGCATTGACAGATTGGGTTTCCAATCTTGTTCATGTTACAAAGAAACAAGGAACGATCAATGTTTGTGTTGATTATATGGATATTAACAAGGCTTGTCCTAAAGATAATTATCCAACTCCTTTTTTCGACCAAATCATTGATGATTGTGTCGGGAGTGAAATATTCTCTCTGATGGATGGATTCTCTAGATATAATCAAATCAATATTTTACCCATGGATCAGCATAAGACCGCTTTTATTTTCCCTTGGGGTACCTTCGCATACCGTAAACTCCCTTTCGGTATCAAGATTGCCTGTGCGACTTTTCAACGTGTTATGTCTTATGCCTTTCATGATATTAATCAAATTGTACAACCTTAACTAGATGATTTATCGGCGCATTCCATGTGTCGTCAAGATCACCCGACACACTTACGAGCGATTTTCCTCCAATGTTGATATTACCGCATACGATTGAATCCACATAAATTAGTTTTTTGTGTGGAGTCTGGATGACTTCTTGGCTTTATTGTTTCTATGCATGGGATCAAAGTGGATCCTTTGAAGGTTGAAGCTATTATTAATTTGGCTCCTCCTTCTACCTTACGCCAACTCCAAAGTTTGCAAGGGAAGGAAAAATTTCTACGTCGATTCATTCCTAATTAAGCCGAACTAACGAAAAGTTTCACTCGACTTATTAAGAAGGGTCATGATTTTGTATGGGACGACACTGCTAACAAATCCTTTGAATCTTTGAAACTTGCATTAACCCGTACACCACTTTTATTTCCCCTGATTATAGTCGAGATTATTTCTTATATTTGGATGCTTTGGATTATACCATAGCCATGGTTCTAGTCCAAGACGATGATTCACACGATGAACATGTTATTTACTATTTAAGTCGGAGTCTTATGACCACCAAAATAAAATATATGCATGTGGAGAAATTGGCCATGGCGATGTTCAAGCTTTCCAATGTTTTTGTCACTATATCTTATTGCAAAAAACCATGATAATTTCTTATTACAACCCTATGCAACATATCCTTACGCGGCGATTACTAGGGGAAAATACTCCAAATAGATAGTGATTCTCCAAGAGTTTGATTTGGAGTTTGAGTGAGCCAAGTCAAAGAAATATTTTGTCTTTGCCACGTTAATATGTGGCCTTCCCTCCACTGAGACATAAATTGTGACTGAAGATTCTTTTCCTGGTGAATCTCTCTTTCTGATCAGTTCAGACGATATGGAGACATTATCATTTATATCCAAACCAAAACTTTTCAGCCTGATCTTTCTAGTGTAGATCTTCATTGTATTAGGTATCAAGCCCGTCAATATATTATCCTTGGTGATAACCTTTACCATCGTGGAATCGATTCTGTATTTCGACAATGTCTAACCTATGATGAAGCCGAGAAAGATTTAACTGACTGTTATTCTGGAGCATGTGGCGGTCATATGTCTAGGCATGCCACTACCCAAAAGATCCTCCGAGCCGGTTATTTCTTGCCTTCGTTGTTTAAGGATTGCATTATTGTAGTTTAGAAATTCCACGCTTGTCAAACGTTTAAAAATAAGATTTGATCACATTATACTCCTCTTTATCCTATAGTTTCTGTTGGTCCATTTTTTAAATGGGGCATTTACTTCATGACATGTAACCCTCACTCAGTCGGGGGGCATGGATACATCATTGTAGTAATGGATTATTTCACTAAATGGGTCGAGGCGATACCTACATTTGATAACATCGAGAAAACTACAACACTGTTCATATTCAATCATATTGTCATTAGGTTTGGTGTCCCTCATGCCATCGTCACCGACCATGGAAACCATTTTCGTAATTTCATGATGTTTGAGCTTAATGATAAGTTGGGTTTACAGCATGAAAACTCAACCCCTTATTATCCACAAGCCAATGACCAAGTTGAAGCAATCAACAAAGTTTTAACTATTGTGCTTCAACGGATGATAGGGATTCAAAATTCAAGCTGGCACACAATGATTTTTTCGGCATTATGGGCCTATTAGACATCCATTAAATCTTCTACAGGGTTCACGCCTTTCCAGTTAGTGTATGGTATCGAAGCCATTTTGTTGATTGAATGTGAAATCCCGTCTCTGAAACTACTTGTCGAACTTGTCCCCAACACCACAACCGAATAATAACGTCTCTTGTATTTAATGCAATTAGATGAGACTTGTTGTGATGTTGCATAGGTGATAAAAACCCAGAAGAAATGTGTCAAGTCTCAATACGAAAAGCATGTTAAGCCTCATGTTTTTTTTTAGGCAGATTTGTTTCTTTTGTATGACCAAGATCGTGATTTGTTGGGGGAAGGTAAATTCGAGCCCATGTGGCATGACCCTTACATCATTAAATGAGTGTTGGAGAAAGGGGCTTATGAGCTGGTTGACTACGATGGAATTCCTTTGGGTGAACCCAAAAATGGTCTTTACCTAAAGAAGTACTATGCTTAAAGTGTTTTCGCATGAGTGCTTTGTATTTTAGTGTATCATACTCTAGTGCGTTTTTTGTCGTTTCTTGTTTTGCCTTTAAGATGCTTACCTTACCTCATGCTTGGTTTCCATATGTCATCATTATCACTACCCTATGTCGGATTTTTTGATGGTGCTAGTCACAGTACTCAAAATCTAGCATCTGTTGCATGGGAAATCTATGCACCTACGGACGAGTTGATCAGTCTGCAAGGTATTTACCTTGGTTGTGCAACTAATAATATTGCGGAAAACAGTGCAGTTATTGAGTTATTAACTGACGCCATTTAATTTTGCATCCATCGTCTATTTGTGCATCTTGATTCTCCACTCGTGGTGCTACAATTAAGCAATTTTTTTCCATCTGAAGTCCTACACTATTATGGGTATACTCGAGAATTCACCTGTTGGAAAGAAATTTTGATTACATTGAATATCAACACATTCCTAGATATCTAAAAAAATTAACAACTGCATTAGCTAATTATGTTTTAGATAGACATTTGTGCCATTTATAAATCCAAACACACATGTAAAGGCAAGTAAGCCGATATAAGAAGACATGACCATATGTAATAGAAGAAGACATGACCATATGTAATGGTTGGCACGCCACGATCATGTGTCATCAATTCTACCCACCTCTTCATTCGACGATCTTGTGGAGGGGGTACACCCCAATCCATGTGCTACAGGTGAAAAACTGGGACCCTCTCTAGGAAGAAGGATACCAAAATCTATCCACATCCGAATTGTCTCAATCAACTGGTCCTACACTTTGTTAATTGTTTCTTCATATTTTTTAGGAGGCCCTCACACCAGTTGAAGACTCGAGGCTCCATGCACTCGATAGAATACTGGAAATGGATCTACAGAGCCATATGTGGAGCAACACTCCCTGCCACACGAGTGATAGTATAGAGAATGGTCCTCAATGATAAATCCTCAACATATTTTATGGAAACCTTGCCACTATGTTTCTCTGTACCAGCTGTGTAGTGATGTGCTACATAATAATCCATGGGTTCACCTCCTTCTATGCTTCCTAATAGTGACACCCGGGACCCACGGCGAGATAATCCAATCAAAAAATAGATGAAATCAATGTCTAGATTGAGTGTATGAACCCCAACATGAAAATCTTGTTCGTTTATGTCCCACATCCAGACTAAGTGCTTCAATAAGACCAATTGGCATCTCATGCCCTGCACTTTGAAAAACTTAAGCAAGTCACACTCCCGGAGTTCCATGATGGTGGTGGGACCATTCTAGAAAACTTAATATTCCTCTTCATGCTCTCTTTACCTCCATTTGAGCATGACGATTGATGGAAAATATGCCAAACAACAACAAAATATGAATTAGTTCATCAAAAATCCAAATTTGGGAGTTTTCCTAGCTGTCTCTATCTTTTTAATTTTTGAGTTGCGGTCGTTGCAGGGGAAATTTTTCATCACAGTGTGGCGTCATCGCACCTCAGTAGTTAACCCCCTACAACGATTCTAGATCGTCATAATGTCTGATATCGGAAACCTGAGATGATCTGGAGGTGCACTCTCCCTTGAAAAATTGCCCTTTAACTCAAAATTTAACCATTAAAACTGAAAAATTTTACCATAAAAGAGAGAGGGGAATAAGAGCACCTACCTCACGTAAGCGACTCGAGAAATCGTCGATAGAGCACTCCAGAATCGTCACTTGAAGATCGAAGGAAAAAGAGGGGTTTTGGCACTAGTTTGGTGAAAATACAAATGAAATGGTAAAAAGAACTAGTTTTGACCTATTTAACTTATTTTTACCATTTTAATTTAAAATTAAATTATTTTGTTAAATATTTTCACCTATGTCACAAACCTAATGAAATTTTCAAAGTGTCAATATTGCAGGCTAGAGATCTAACGACTGGACTTTTGATATGGATCACTCCTTTTTGGTCGTTTTTGTCTGTTTTTATGATGTATATATACTTTTAGGGTTTTTCAGGAAAAACTCTGAGCATGGTCTTTATTATTTCTCACACTCGTAAAACTATGAGAATGTAATCGAGTAAACTTTTATCGCTTTTTCGGACTCGTAATAGCAATATGAAAAAACAACCCCCCTTGGAGTCTCCTTTAATCTCTTTTCAAACTCCCTAAACATGAAAAGATAACCAAGCGACCTTGTTATTTTCACGCTCGTAAAGGTATTTGAAAAAAATGTCGGATGAGAGGTAGATTATCTCTTTTTCGGTCTCATCCGACTAATTTACGAAAAATTACATTTTAGAGTTTTCTTTAAGAGTTTTTCAAACTCTCTAAACATGAAAAACCCCTGATTTTTCTTTCTTTGGACTCATAAAACAAACATCGAAAGCCCCATATGGGATCGAACCACTCCTTCCTAGGGTTCGTTAAAAATACTCTGAGGGACTCATCTGAAGGATGAGCTTACATTACAAGCATATGTTATCCTCCTCAAGCTTGCGTAAAAATAAAGAGGCACTCGCCAAAAATGGTGGGCGGGAATTGGGAAAGAAATGTATATATGTATTTGTGTTAGTGGCAATAAGTCACTCTTGAACATGACACCCCTCTTCATTATTGTATCCGAGTTGGGAAATCCATTTGTCTCTCATTTGATCATCCACAAGTCTGTATGTTGGGTCCTCTTGGAGTCAATGTTGCCAAGATAATTGTCCTATCGTTCTTATGTTCAAGAGAAGTTCAACCTAAATAATCCTTCTATCGAGTCGTCCATCTGCAGTCCTCAAATTCTTACCATGTTGGCCTTCCCTGAGTCAGTTCTAAATCACTTTATACTCTGATCCACTTCAAATCTGTTACATATTTCATGTCATTGATGGGGGATAAATTAAGGCCCTCCTGTGATGAGTATTTTCCTGTCGACTTCAACTTATTATCCGAGAATTAGACTTAGAAATCATTTAGTACTTGGAACCTGCATGGCAGGTTTCCTCGTTTTCAACAATGGGTTCACATCATTGGCCCCTAATTGGAAGATTCCATCGAGTGTTTGACTTCATCTCATTAAATCACATTTGTTGGATTGTACTAAAGTACCTTGGGTGTCATTGACATCAATGGTGATTTCCCTCGCACTTGTTAACGATATCCATTAATGATTGGTAATCAAGTGGTTTCTACCATGTTCGACTTCAACACCTGTAATCACATGGATAGATTCGTACATGGGGACGATGGAAATGAAGACCCTGGATATCACCATATCGATCTAGGTTGCGATGGAGTATTCATAAGTCTATACTGACACATATATCAAACGTGTATTTCTCATGGCTATGTCCAAATTTGAGTCATTATAGCATAGATCCACAATGTATTTCTCGTGGCTATGTCCAAATTTGAGTCGTTATAGCATAGATCCATAGTGTATTTCTCATGGATATGTTGAATCATGATGACATTGATCCATAGTGTATGTTTGGTGGCCATGACTCAATTGACATTTATCCTTAGAGTCACTTGTAGTCTGAGTATGGGAATGCCTACCTTAGTAAATGGTATATAGTTATGCAGATGCTTGATTGTTTGCAGGTTCCTGACCAATGTGCTCCTTGTTCTCGACACACATTCTAAAAATTATTTTAGTTGTCACATGTTCCAACTTCATACTTTGGGGGTCATTCCGTTACACATTATTTTGGTCACCCCTGTGATCACCGACAATATGTGTATGGCTTACTCCTTTGTTCCTTGAAGTTACTGAAGAAATAAGACTTTCTCCCTAAGAAATAGAATCATCTCTCCTTTCTTAAAACTCTATCAAAGAAGATCATCACACCTTGCCAAATGATAAGGGTGCAACGATCCTTGATCATCGCATGTTGAACCATAGTGAACTGCGACGTCGTCACAGGCTGCTTGTGTTTAGGGTGCGACAATGCTCAAGCAAAGGAAAAATATGAAATTCTCGAAAGTTCTAGAATGGAAGCTTCGAGAGGATGAGGTGGCCTCTGATCGGTTTGGATATTACTCGCTTCTCTGAGTTAGTGGGATCATCCTAATCTATTCATCCATCCCTCTTCACCCTATAAAAACAGGGATATCTCATGGGAAAGGATAGGTTGGCTTATGCATGAATAATTCTGTTGAAGATTGTACTTGTGATAGCTTTCCAAGTCAGGTTGTGAATAGGTTGTGTTATCGCGCAATTTGTACTTGTCCCGAAGGGAAAGGATAAGGGAGGAAAATTGGCGTAACGGGAGGTTATCCTATCACTGTCACCTTAATAAGATACCTCTTTCTATTTAGGGTTGATGGCCCAGGGGAGATGTCCCCGGTGACCTGGGGGTTTGAGGAGGAAAAGGTTAAAATGTCTATAAAGGTATCCCCTCTCACAAGTCACATTGATCAGAAAGTCCCAAGTTTTTAACCAATGAAGCAGTGATGTGCTTATACGTACCTGCCCAGAACAAAGCAACAATAAAACAATATCTTTTGCAAGTACAATTTGATGTTAGTGCTTCATAAACCATGGAATTATCAATAAAAGCAATAGTTGATGTAAGATGAAGCAAATTTTTTTTTATAACAACAATGTTTATAAGATAATAGATTCACAATAATGCCTTAAAAGAGCTTCACAATGACCAAAAATAATAACTCAATAATAGAAATGTACTAGCATTTGTCATAAGCCAATTAGGCAATGTGTAAATCAACTTTGTAATTGATTTTAAGTGATTTTATTGTTGCAATAAATGGTTGTAGGTTACCTTTGTAACAACATCAAATAGGTTAGTAAATTAGTCTACTCTAGGGTTAGGAAAGGTTAGTAGATAGCTTCAGGTAAAAGTTTAGAGAGTTTTTTTCATCAATCAATCAAGTGCAAGGCATAGATCAGTGCCTTTAGGGTTAATGGAGACACTTTTAGCAGCGACAATCTTGAAGGAACAACTGATAATGTGAGAGATGGAGACAAGAAATTCAATGATTGAGGTGTTGGTAACCCAAACCCTCAATCACTAAACCCTAGGGGGGAAATGGCCACTAGGAAGTAGATAACCCTAGGCCCTAGCGGTTTTCCTCCTTGTTTATCTCAAGGATGAATTAGATGACATCTAGATGAAGCAAATGATGCTAGGGTGCTGCAATGGTAGGGCCCTTATCACAAAGCTTCAAGAAAGTAGGGTTTCTAGCACAATCTAGTAGGTGAAAATTTGTTAAGGCAAGAACAATAACATGTGCTTTAACCTCCTAGGGTTTTAGACTAGCAATTTCATAATCTTGGAAAAAATGAAAAATAAATGTACCATAACCATTCAAAATGAAGAAGAATTGCATAAATTTACTTACATTCACCAAGAATAATCTATCAATAGTCCTAGTTGAAGAATTTCCACCAAGAAAAATGCCAAAATACACCAAAACTAACCTCCTTCAAGAAGTGCACACCAAATTTCAGCCAATAAACACTAAGTAGGATGCAAATTTCATACCTCACTTAGTGTGAGTGAAAGATGATGATAAATACAAGGGAAAAAACCCTTATTTATATAGTGAAAGTGACCTTTAATTTACAAATTAGGTCAAAAAGGACGACATGGCCAGTTTACATGTAATATCCATTTTTTTACATAAAATGACAAATAAAAGCCTAAATCAAGCAAAAAAGGTGATGTCGTGCCCTTCTATGGTGGCGTTGGGCCTCCCAGGTGAAATGTTGGCCTCCAAGAGAAAAACGTTAGGCCTCCCAAGGCCTCTTTATCAAGCCACACATGCCACTTGGCACACAACTGCCTCCAAAGTGTCCATCAAACATTGGGTAACGTCATGGGCCTTCCAAGGCCAACATCATAGTGGGAGAGCAAGACCCCCCTAGGTCTAGACCTGCCAGGTCATCTCTAGTGGAACGTCCTCCTCTCTCTCTGGTGCAAACCTCTGACATGTGTCTTCCCCTGGATGGGGTCTCAACATCCATCTGGCGATCTTTTAGCCCTATGGAGGTTTGAACTAATAATCTCCCCATGTGTATGTGTCCATCATATGTGGCCCTACAACAACAAAAAGTATGCCCTCCATGGGATAATAAGTCACAGGGATCTTAGCATTGTCAATAATGTCTAATAATCAAGTTATCTCAACATGTGCATAAAACCCCCCTTTCCCAGGCAAGTGCTCAAAGGCGTTATACTATTCTACAAGCCAAGTTTGGAGAGGGTTTCAGGAGGTCCTATTTGGATCATTCTCATTAGACGTGGGATGTTTCTAGGTGAAGGAAAATCCATGTCATGCAAGTGGATGAGGTGGTATGGGGATGTTTAAGCAATGGGTGCAGTGATGACAAGGAAATGTATGGCTTACCTGTGGGTGCCTCTGAAGAGGGTGAGTTACACCTTGTCATGGATTCAAATGTTTCCAAGCCCATTCAATTCCTTTTACCTTTTTATCTTATTGCTTTTTATTTCAAGAGACTAGTTAGGGGACACTGCCTTGGCGTGGTGACAATGTTACCCACAAGCATTTCATGGAGATGAGAAGGTTGGCTCTTGATGAGACCCCCTTTCTCTTGGCTATGCCACCAAGAGCCACTACCTTGGCGTGGTGACCAGCTGAATGATAGTGTCATAACACTACATGCCCATGGACCTAATAGGTTGGCTCGTGATGAGACCCCCTATCCTCCAACTAGGTCTTGATTTTATTATTTTATGGGTCCCTCCATTTCTTGCTGAGAATATTTTTATTGCTTTCTTGGGGATCCTCGGGTGAAGCATCTGAAGGTTTTGTTCTTTTGGATTTTATCTTTTTCCATCTACTTTTACCCTCTGTGCCTTTAGCCCCTTCTTCCCACAAGGAAAGGTACAAACCTTTGTTAGCTTGGCAAACCCAATGCCTGAACAAATGCAAGGGATGGATGAGAGGGAAAATGATGAAAAGTGATAAGTATGGTGGGAGTGGATGATAACCTTTCATGAACCCACCCAGTGGCAACTCAAATCCTAAGGTAACCAACTTTCTAGGGCATCCTGTCATTCCCCCTAGGTGTGGACAAGTGAAAAGTCACAAAGTCCAAGCAAATGTTAGAAGAAAAAATAATCAAATGCACATATTCAAATGTTTGGAGAATCAGAGTGACACATACCATGATACCCAGACTCATTACCTCATGAAGAAAGACCCACTTCTGTTGAAGGACCATGTTGATGGGATAGATGTTGTTTCTGCTGACAAGATGGAGGCATTGAAGAAGAAATATGGTCCCTTCAGGGCCAGGATCATGTCAATATGGCTCTGAGTACTCCATGTATAGGACCTGTGGGCCTCAAGACATAATCTCCTTAGTTATCCCTAGGCTAGGGGATGACATCTGGCTCCAACTTGGGGACATGTGCTAACCGTAGAGAGCATGAGAACCTCAAAATATCTGGCATGACCTATGACTTTCTTGATCTCAAAAAACATTCATTAGTAATAATTTGGGGTCGTGATATCACCCCTGGCTCACATATGGTACAAACAATGAAAGTAAGCAAGCATATATACAAATGGAAATACAACTACTCTAGCATGAAATGCAGATGGTATATACAATGAATGCAAATGCCTACCTACTTACATGTACTTACCTGTGAATTCAAGTCTCTTCCCCTTGATGGGATTTGAGGAGGTGTCCACTAACTAGTAATGGGCGTCTCTTCCTTCCAATGTAGACAAATAGTAGGCATCATTGACTGACTTTCTTCCAATTCTGAAGGGTCCAAGCCAAAGTTGTGCACTTCCCTTGACATTAGTAGGCTCTCTCTTCTTTGTATGCCACATCCAGACTGTATCTCCCTCTTTGTAATCCCTGGTATTGAATTTGGTTGTCTCTTGTAAAACCCTGGTGTATTGTCTTGAGGGAGGAGGGTGGGATTCTGCTGTGAAAACTTCTTGCTGAGACAGTCAGCTCTGTATGTCATCTTCTCCTTTCTTCAATATATTGATAGCCCCAACTTCTTTGTCTTTATATGTGTTCAAGATTTGTTGATATTCTTCCTTCTTTGTCCACTGTATCTGATGAAAGTCTTCTTCTGTAGCAAAAGGCATGTCATTAGGGGAAAATGTAAGAGGACTCTCTTTGACCAGTTCATGTGTTTCGCTAGTTCCAATGTCATCACCAATTTCTTTCACATGGATTTTGGTCATTGGCACATTCGAGAGGCATCTTATTGTTTCATCATTCATAGGCACATTAATATAAGTGAGATCCATCTCTAGGGTGCCTCCCATCATCATCTAGGGTATGTGTTATATTCTTTGCATGTGTGTGTGTGTGGGTGCGTCAGATACGACAAGGGATTTTGCTATTTTTAGCGGATTTTGCTATTTTTAGATGATCTGTAAATTAATACCGGATTAAGGGATTAGGGTTTTGGTATCTACGGAATACCTAAAAACATTGTATATATTGTATGGCGAATGGTGAAATTCGATATAATGAAAATAAGAAAAGTTTTCCCGGTTGAGGGTTTCCGGTAAAAATATCTGTGTAATCTGTGTATGAGCCATTGATTAATTTCTACGTATTGCTTAAAGGTATATGCATTGCTTTACTTCACGGGGTTTAAACTTACATGTGGTATCGGATCACGTTTTTGGCTTCAGAGGATCGCCTTTGTTGTTGAGGGTTTTACTCAGTCTTGATAGATCAAGTCTATCCTAGGTTTGTGATAAACCTACATGGAGTTGGTGAACTTTTTGGTGTGGGATTAACCGAGTAAAGTAAGGAAGGTGGTAGGCTCATGAGAATCGAGATGAAGGGACCTTGGTAAAACTTAGCTATGGAAGCTCAGGATGGAGACCTTCTTGTAGACAAAGAATAATGGATCGTTATGTATCTTGGTACCCACTGACCCTTGGGTACACCATCTACAAACACCATGGAGACTCTTGGTGCACAAACTACCGATTACCTGACTACTAGTACCGATTCTTGGTATGAAGGAGGAAGATTAGGATAGGTTGGAATGGAAAGAGCAAGGAGTACCATTAGGCCTACTGCCCAGAAGATTCGGTGTTGTTGAATGTCTGGGAGAATCTCACGACCAAGGAACTATGGGATAAGTTGGGAATTTGTATCAATCAAAGTCCACAGTAAACTCGGGATTGTTTCTTTGAAAGAAGGCGTATCATCTTTGGATGGAAGATGGATATTAAATGCCGAGAACATCTAAATGTAATACAGTAAGTCAAGTTGGATACATTAATATTACGATTGAAGAGAAGATAGTGTATTACTTTATTTATGTTCTTTGCCGGACTACTAGGATATAATCACGGTTGTAGCAATGGGTAAGGTACCACTCGTCGGTTTGAATTATGGGGATGTAGTTGCATCCTTATTATCTGAAGGGATGAGGAGAAAAATCATGGATGGACACAATACGGATACTTTATTTGTAAGAGAGTACCAAGGCAGGGAACCACAGTAAGCCTTGGGATGGAGATCCTAAAATCCTACAGATGATCTAGGAAAATCTTTGAGAAATTGTGGGACGGTAAAAGCGAGGGCATTATAAGAAAGATTGCAGGTCTAAGAAGGTTGAAAACCAAGGGATGCGATAGTACCTCTTCCACGGAGGTGAAAACCTCCATCGAAGAAGGAGGTGATGTTTACCTAGCATCGCCTGAAGAATGCATCACGAGACCATGGTGTATGGTTGATAGAACTCGAGGTGCATCATACCATATGACTCCTCACGGAGAGTGGTTCTCACGAATATGAAAAATATGATGGTGGTGATGTATTGCCAGGAGATGACTCGACAACAAAAATCTTAGGGCGTGGAAGGGTTAGGATTGTTGCTAAGCAGGATGGAAGGATTAGAAATCTCCACAGGGTTCTACACATTCCAAACTTAACCGGAAATTTTATGTCATGTAAGCAGGATTGGGTGATAAATTGAAAACATATATTTAGAAAAGGACACTTGCAAGATAGTGCGAGGAGCAATGGTGTTGATGAGGGAGTTCCTTTGTGGAACTCTGTGTACAGGTGTTAGGAAGAACACACTAATGGGTGTAACAGTTCTGTTGTCCTTGAGCGGAAAAATGAAGGAGACAAGACCAATACTGTCGAGGAAAAGACCATGTTGTGGCATCAAAAGATTAGGGCATATTGGAGAAAGAACCGAACACTACTCGGTAAAGGTAGCATGAACATGTCTAATTACTCTGGATTTTGGACTGTGAAAATTGCATATATGGTAAACTTAATCAAGTAAGATACCCATCTGGTGCTAAAAGAGCAAAAAAGGGGATCTTAGAGTTGATACGATGTGTTTGGACTGTTCTGTTAATCCCTTGACACAATACATTGTATTATGTTTCATTCATAGAATGATTATTACAGGGAACACATGGATTTATTTTCTAAGAAAAAAATGCAGGATGTTGATAAATTTAAAAGAGTTTCAGGCTCTGTTGAAAACGCAGTGAGAGAAAGAAAATAAAGGTATTGAGGACGGATAATGGTGGATAGTTCTGCGGGAATGGATTTGAATTTTTTTTGTAAGAAGTGCGGTATAGCATGGGAGAAGACTACTCCATACACACTCCTCGTGAGAATGGAGTTGCATAAGGATGAACAGGAACAGCGATGGAAAAAGCAAGGAGCATGCTAAACAGTGTTGGGTTAAGACAAGAATTATGGACAGAGGCAATGGGTACAACATGATACCTGGTCAATCGATCACCTTCATGGTTGGATGATACAACTCCTACGGTATGTGGTATGGAAATAAACCCTCTCTTCAACATCTTAAGGTGTTTGGTTGTGATACTTATGTACATGTTCAAAAGGAAAAAGAGAGGGAGTAAAGCGGATAGATAAGAAAACTGAAAAGTGTATCTTTATTGTGGTTATAAAGATGGTGTGAAAGGTTATAGACTTTGGACCTAGAAACCAAGAAAAGAGTGTTCTGACCGAGATATTTACGTTTCGAGGAGAGGTAAAAGATGTCAAGCAGGGGAATTCCCACCAGCATAGAATGAACACAGGAAAATAGATCTTGATTTGGATGATGAAAAATTTGAATCATCGAAGAAGAGGAAGCGAGAGAGAGCGAGAGAGGAAGAAAGAAGCGGAACCTCATACCCATTATTGAGGAGTCGATTGAGAGATAAAAGGAAACCAGAATGGTACAGTCCACCTAATTTCCGTTCCAATTTTTCTTTTATCTATTACTAATAATGATCCCGAGCTGTCCCGAGGAAAAGCGGTGAGTGGAGGATGGTAAACTCTGGAAAAAAGGCCATAGTTGAAGAAATGGATGCCTTGGATAGAATGAGGCATGGGATATAGTTGAGCTTCGAGATGGAAGAAAATTGGTTAGTGGCAAATGGTTGTTCAAGAAGAAGTTCTTGAAGGTAAAGTGGAGGATACAAAGCTCGTTAGTAGCAAAGGGTTATTCCAAAGTAGAGGGTGGCATTTTGGTGAGATTTTTTCTTCATTTGCTAAGTTAACTTCTATTAGATTTCATCTATCTATTGTTGTTTTATCTTAGGGAAGTGGAACATATGGATGAACTTGTTCCTACATGAGGATCACGGAATAAAGAGAATCTACGACAGGCGACCGGAGGCTTTGGGTAGTGAAGGGAAAGAAAGAGCTAGTGCATGGCTTCGAAGTCACTATCTGATTAAAATCTAGGATGTGGTATAAGCGTTTGTCACATACATCCTTGGTGGGTTGTAAGAAGCGGTGATCACTATGTATATATTCAAGTTAAGTTTGAAAATCCTTCATTTGAATAGCCAGTGTTGTATGTTGATGACATGTTGTTGATAGGAAATAATAACATGGATGGTATCAGAGAGGAGGTAAAATCGCGACTATCCTCAAAATTTGACATGAAGGATCACAGTGCTTTAACTTCGTCAAGGAATGGAAATTAAAGAGATCGTGCAAGCGAGGCATTACAGTTGAATCAAAGAAAATATGTTGAAATGATATTGCGAGAGGTTTAATATGCATGAAGTAAACCGATCAAGGTTCCTTTATTCTAAATAGGTGTAAAGTTATCTAGGATGGAGTGTCTGAACCATGAGGGAAGAAAGAAAGGACATGTCCCATATTCCATATGCCATTGCAGTTGGGAGTTTGATGTATACAATGGTTGTACTAGACTGGACATGCACATGCGGTGGGAGTTTTCGGCAGTGCCGCCGTAAAACAGGGGAAGAACGTTGGACTATGATAAAGAGATCTTGGTATCTTTGTGGCACCGCAGTTATGGATTGTGCTATAGAAGATGAGATTGAACAAAAATTAATTGGACAGCATGGTCAGAATTTGGATGTGAAGATCTACAAGTGGGTATGTGTTTAACCTATTTAGAGGAGCAATCCCGGAGTTGGATGAAAAGGCAAAAGGCAGTGGTGGCACTCTCAACTCTGGCTGGATATACATGGCAACCACTCATGCAAGCAAAGGAAACTGATATGTAAGTTACGAATTGTGTTTAATTATTGGTTGGTACAACAATGATGAGAGATTAGGCGTGAGCGGTCGAGTGCAATATTCTCGCTTGCCAGGAGCCAACTTATCATTTCAGAGACAAAGCTGTGATGTTCAAAACTGTGAGAGACATGGTTGAGAAAAGAAAGTGTTGGAAAGGTTGACTTTTTGAAGAATGTTACTTGATTCATTATTGAAATCTGTGAAACCTGAAAGTTCTTCTGGTAAAGAGTAACAATGGGCATTGTTGCATTGTTGCCCTGGATTGTTTACTATATAATCCCCTAGACCCACGGATGCAAAGAAAACAACAAGTGGGAGAATGTTGGGTATGTGTTATATTCTTTGCATGTGTATTATTGTCAATGGTCGTCGGAATCGACAATGCGTGCTGATGTGGCATTCCATGAGGATTTTGCTTTTTTTAGGTGATTTGTAAATTAATCGAATTAGGGATTAGGGTTTTGGTATCTACGAATACCTAAAAGCGTGGCATTATATTGTATGCCGAATGGTGAAATTCAATATAATGAAAATAAGAAAGAGTTTTTTCCAGTTGCAGGGACATTTAAAATCTACATTATTACTACGTGCTTATGAGCCAGCGATTAATTCTGTATTGCTTGGAAATCTATATACATTACTTTACTTAGCGGTTTAAAACTTACAATAAGATGAATATACAATATAAGCATACCTCCCCGGAACAAAACAACAACAAAACTATATATGTACTGAATCAACTTGTTGGTTGGTACTTCATATAATCAAGGACTTTTTGATATGAGATTGATAGAACAATATTGATGAAGTAAATCAATGATGTACAATAGAAGTGATCACAATATATTACTTCACAATATAAATGCTATAGAAGCTTCACAGATAATTAATAACAATTTATCATCAATGTCAAATAACAACATTCATTAGAAACAGCGACTAGCTGGTATTTCAATTTATGAGACTAAAGATAAACGTTGCAAAGTGTAATTATAACTCAAATGGATAACAACAACATTAGGGTTAGTAAGTTAATATAGACTAGGGTTAGAAGATGTTAGCAATTATTCAAAGGTATTGGTTGTTCGAAAGTTTGTGATCAAGGCATTCAACCATAAAGGTCTTAGATCGAAATTGCATTCATAAGGAAAATGGAGTCGAAGGTAGAAAAAAATGTTGAAGAATCCAAATGATAATGGAGGGCTAAGACAAGAGGGTTTGATGGTGAAGTGTTGTTGAACCAAGGCTTCAACAAGAAAATCCTAGGGGAAAACGACTCACCAAAGTGTAGAAACCCTAGGTGACAGCCTAGGGGTCCCGGAGCGGTATACCCCAATTACTATGGCCGTTCAGCTTATAGAAGCTGAGTTTTGAACTATTTTTAATGATTTTACTGCCCTTTTAGCTGGGTACATAGAAAAATTAATCACGGATTAAAGGGATTAGGAGTTTAGTATCTGGAAACAAAAAAATTGTATATATTGTATGGCCGAATGGTGAAATTGATATAATGAAAATAAGAAAAGGTTTCGGTTGAGGGTTTCGGTAAAAATCTCTGTGTATGTGTGCATGAGACATTGATTAATTTACGTATTGCTTAAGAATCTAAATACCTTGTACTTTACTTCACAGGTTTAAAACTTACATCACAACAAACTTCTGGACAATAGCATTCCCCTTACATTTTGGGACATCACCACCCTGAAATGTCCTTTACATGGATACCTATCTCTTAAAGTATATTCCAGGCATACTTCTACATTCTCAACTGCGCCCATGAGTGGGTATGTATTTGGACTCAAAGCCACATACATTCCTATGCTGGTGTGTGGATTTTAGGAAGGCCAATTTTTTGGATGACCTTCAAAGACATCAGGTTAGCACTTGCCTTTGAATCAAGCATACAATTGTTAAGGAATTTTTTTATTTATCAATAAGGTCATGAATAAATGTGGATGTCCATCATATTGAACCCTAAAATTGTTTGCTTGTAACATAATAGGAGGTCCCATTTGATTGTCAGGGGCACTTTGAAAAACATTTCAAACCTTTATTTGACAAATGGGACCTTGATGACTTACCTCAGTGGAATGGTTACGTGCATTTTTACCAATGCACCTTCAAAATCAAAATTAGTCCCTTCTCCCGGTCTCGAGGGAGGATTAGGAGGGATTATGTTCATTGGTGCGGGATGCTTGTTTTGTGATACCAGAGACCCGGTGAAGAGGCCCAGTTCATTCTCTTTTGTCTCATATACACTTGCTCATGATTATTATTGTTGAAAGGACACTCATGCTCCCAATGCTGACTCACTTCATTACAAGCACCAAGGATTTTCATCCACTATATTTGCAGAGGCTAAAGTATTGGGAACTTCTTGATCATTCTTTGATCTAAAAATTGGTTCCCAACACCAAAGCGCCTTTAGTAGGAACCCTAGAGAGGCATGTTGTTGGGATCTTTCTAGTTTGACAATCCTTTTCATCATTAGCTCTTGGGTTTTACCATACCATCTCTGATTGATTCTTAATGGCAAAATTCGGACTAAGCTAATCCTGCAGTGGTTCAACATTGTGTGGACTATCCTAGGTTTAGTGTACATTCTGACTCTTGGGACCGAGATGACTCTATATGATGAAAGGTTGTCCTCAATCATTGTAGCTAGATCTTGGGCTTCTTGGATTGTCGATGGTTTTATATTTAAGGGATACCCTAGTTGAACTGTAAAGGCTTTGGTATAAAGGAAAAGAAGGAGAATTGTTTGAAGGATGATGGATCACTGGGATCTTTTGCATCAAGGTTTCAAAATTTTCATGGAACTCTCTAACAGTATCATTTTCTTGTTTCCAAAGGGTATTCATCTTATCAGGTAGAATGTAGGTCTTCCTTGACACTCCATGGATTTGAGGAATACTTCCTCTAACCTATGCATGGTTTTAATACTAGCATCAGGAGACTATTATCGCAGGCATCTAGTGCCATATGAGGTAGCATAGAACAAATTTAATAATATATCTTCAACATCATCATTGATGGGATGAAATTGGAAAAAGGACAAGAAATTTTCTCATGTGATCTTGACGACCACATGTTCTGGTGGGTTAGACTAACCACTTGCCCTTTTCATACTTAGGGAGCATTTTCCTAGGGTATCCCGGTATATCTATCATTTCTAGTGGTTTGAAAATCTTGGATGATGATTGCTTTTGGTTGTTGGCTTGGTTTGGAATGACAATATGAGTTCTTGTGTAGACATTGTGTTCAAGGGAATATTACCTCCAAACAATGATTTTGTGAATAGGATAGTTTAAGGCCGAGGCTCTTCTAGGACCCCAGGGAGGATTGGTGTACCTCCACGGGGTTTGTCTAGTCGCCCGGATAGTTTGCCCAAGAGCTATCAAAGGGATGAGTGTATCACCCTCATTGGATTCTCCAGGTAATCTTTGGAAAGTAAAGGATTTTGAGGAAGGCTAGAGAAGTGTTATCTTTGAGGGAGAATTGACTTCGGTGTTCCGCGACAAGCATTTCACAAAATGTTAGCAGCAATTTGTACTTGTCGAAGGAAAAGGATAAGGGAGGAAAATTAGCATAACAAGAGGTTATCCTATCCGCCACCAATAAAGATACCTCTTTCTATTTGCAGGGTTGATGGCCTGGGAAGCGTCATGGGTGGAGAAAGGCAAAAGGGTTGAAATAGTGTCTATAAAGGTATCCCCTATTAAAATTCCATTGATGAAGGTCTGAGGTTTTGCGAACAATGAGTAGTGGTGTGCTTATACGTGCCTTTGAACAAAGCAAAAGGAAAACAATATCTTTTGCAAGTACAATTTGATGTCGATTAACTATAAAAGTAATGGACTTGTCAATAAAAGGGATGATTGATGTAATATGAAGCAAACATAAATTTATAACAACATTATTTTATAAGATAATAACTAAATGAAAATGCCTTAGAGCTTCTATTGACCAAAAATAATAACTCAATTATAGCAATGTACTAGCATTTGTTAGAAGCTAATTAGGACCTTGAAATAAATCAACTGTAATTTCTTTTGGTGCTTTTATTGAGTGCAATGAAATTGGTTGTAGCTTACTTTTTGTAACAACAACAAATAGGTTAGTAATTAGTCTACTCTAGGGTTAGGAAATGGTAGTAGATAGCTTGAGGTAAAAGTTTTAAGAGTTGTTTTCATCAATCAATCAAGTGCAAGATATAATCCTTTGCCTCAAAGTGTCCATCGAGGCAGTTGAATTTGATTTCATGGGACTTCCAAGGCCAAAGTCATTGTGGGAGGGAAAGACCCCCTGGATCGGGGCACAGGTGGAGTCTGTAATTAGAGCGATCCTCCTCTCTGTGCAACCCTAGGCATGTGTCTTTCCCCTTGGATGGTGTCTCAACATCCATCTAGTGATCTTTTCCAACCCTATGGAGGTTTGAACTAATCATCTCCCCATGTGTACATTACATTAGTTGTGGCCACATGGAAAGAAACAAAAGTATGCATGGGATAATAAGTCCGGCTGAGGGATCATAGCAATTTCAATCCGTCTGACAATCAGTAAGTTATACTCAACATGTGCATAAAGCCTTTCGGACAAGTGCTTTAAAGGCGTTATACTGACAAACCGAGGGTTTGGAGAGAGGGGTTTCAAGAGTCTATTGGGATAGTTATCATTGGATGTGGGATGTTTCTGGGTGAAGGAAAATCCAAGTCATGCAAGTGTTGGATGAAGTGGTATGGGGATGTTTGAGCAATGGAGTGCGGTGTTGGCAGGAAATAAATGGCTTGTGGGTGCCTCTAAAAGAGGGTGAGTTGCACCTTTTCATGGATGCAAATTTTTCCAAAGCCCTTTCAATTACATTTACCTTCTTTAAATCTTATCATTTTTTCTTTCAAGAGAGACTAGTTAGGGGACAACATAGTGTGAGCCGAGTAGTGACAATGTACCCACAGAGTTTCAAAGGAGATGAAGTTTGGCCATTGATGAGACCCCTTTCTCTTAGCTATACTACAAAGAGCCACTAGCACAAGCTACAATCAAGTAATCATGTCCAACTTCGGCCGAGGGTGATGATTGACCATTGAAAAAAGACACATGTTGTTGTTGTGGATCGTACAGTAATTCCACTAAGTTAGGATTCAGTCGATTAATTCATTCCAAATTTGTTTGTACCTATTTCTCAGTTCATACCTAAATTTATGAAAGAATGTGATAACCCTCTGCGCACCTAGGATATTCCCATAAGAAATATTGGCATATCAAATTTTAACTCCAAATCACATTAAAGCTCTGGAAATTGGTTAATCCCCAATATATGAATGTATTTGGAAAGAAATCCCTCTTTGTAGTTCATTTTAAATGATTATGAAAATTTAGGGAAGTAGTGGGGGCTATATATTACCCATGGGATAATTTTCCATGCTTTTTAAAAAAATATATTTGTCAATTTCCATTTTTCTAAAATTGATTAGCAATTCTATAGAATAAAAATTATTTTGCAGCTTTAAAATGGCCCAAATTTTATAGAAAATATATAAAATCCTTAGAAATTAGAATATTTTTAAAAATGTCACTAAACATTTTATAGTTTGCATAGTAAGGACTAGTAATATTTTCCAAAGGTTCTACATTTGAATAGAAATTTCCATCCTTAAATTATCCCTATTATGACTTATCATGTAACTATGGTATTTGCAAGTGGCATGGCTAATAAAGTTAAGGGAAGGAAGCTAAGGATAGAGGATCCATAAAACAAAGAATATGATGAGGAGAAAAACCCCAATTCAAATTTCTTCTCATATACTACTTACAATATAGGGTTCAAGGGATGGAATAGAGGATCGCCATTTATTATCCCCATTTTATTGGGATAACTAAGGAGATATGTCTCGAAGACCCCTCAAGTTTGTTTTAGATATGGAGTGTGAGAGAATACATTACTAACAATATCCTTTTACCTGAGATGGGAACCTTCGCCACCACAAATGCTTGTATATTTTCAAATGGCATCCACCAAACCAGATGGCTTCCAGAAGGCAATAGACCTTCTCCCATGAGTTACAAGTCAGTATTATGGTGGTATAGGCAATTTTAGAGCATTTGGTATGTTCTTAGACTACTTAGATTTCATGACTTGCTTGGAAGTGCCACCTTTTCCTTGTTTCCTGCTTCCAGGGCGTTTACATTGTGCCCTAGTAGGTGGTATTCCTTGGGGATGGGTTTTGCTACACCTAATCCTAGGTTCTGCCATGGTATCACCCTTTCTAAAGGTTATTTGCAAGGGGTTTTGTTGGTGATAAGGTTTATACTCAAATTTTCAAACCCTATATAGTTTAATTACCTTGGGAAGTAAGAGTATTTAAAACCCCAAGGGTTTAGTAGTTTTAGCTCTTTTCTTTTGACCCGATTAACCCATAACTAAAGGCACTAATCTTGCATTGGAGATATAAATTGTTGCATTGGAAAACATGAAAGTTTCAAGATATTGGTATTCTCTCACTTGAGTTTTGTTCCCGTGGCAACAGAGATACCTCATTGGTCCTCTTTCAACCAACAAATTTTTTTTAGGTAACCCTAGCCTACAACCATTAGGGTTACACTAACCTAACCTACTAACCTAAATAACTCCTAAATTAATCCTTGACTAGGCCGAAAAATATGTCCTAGCAACTACTAACCTAGGTGCACCATTGAGCTAAAAAGGAGATGATTTAATTGGATAATTTTTCTGCAATAAGTCTTTGTTTTATATAGCCATAAGGATAGGTAATATCAATACAGAAGCCCTAACCTAAAGTCACTCATAACTTGTGTTTTCATCGTCAAAAGTTGCTAAGAATTTGCCAATTTGTTCTACTTGCTTTAATCCTGATTTTGGGTGGTTTGTTTGCAAGTTTTAGTGGTTGAATCCATTTTTATCATAGCAAGTTTGTCATATAAGGCTGCTAAATATTTATGCAGCCACGCTTCCATTGCTATAAATTATGAAATCATCTAGTGATTTTATACTTGTTTCAAAGGCACATTTCATTTGAATTTGATCAATCTTTCTAGCATCTTTAGTACTTATTTTATTGTTGATTATATACTATCATTTATTTAACTTACCGTTAGGGACAACAAGATTAATTTTTTTGTCCAACTAACATATTACATTACAAAGTGGTTTTCCTTGTGTCTTGGGTAGGTACCAACTTCTCGGCGATTCACCCAAGGCTTTGGTAACATCAAAATAATTAAACACTCATCTTAATCTTCCACTTTCCATCTAGATCATTTACCTTTAAATTCCTCTTTCCATTTTTTGTTTCCCCTCCTTTCCCAGGTCTAAATACGGATCGCCTCCCAAGAGTGACCTCATCACCCTTGAAGCGTGAGACCTATGTGGAGTTGGAACGACATCATCCAGTTCTTGCCATCTTGGTGGTTGGGTCGATATTTTCCCAACCGCCACAACGATAGATAACATTTTGGCGAATTGTTTGTCGGGGGAGCTTGAATCCCTCTTAATTACCCTATGCGCGACGCTAGACAAGCTTCCCCTCTGAAGCCTCTATCTGGCGACTCCATTGAAGAGCGTTCCCTTTTCCACCCTTGTTAAGTTTTCCTTGAAATTTGTTTGGATACTCCACTCTCCACGAACCCGCCTTTCCCTCTTTCCCCCTTTCCCTCCTTCAATGAGACTTGATCTCACATGGCGAATCCATTGGACAGGTCGGCGGAGATAGGATGGTACTCATCAAAACTTGTTATGAATCTAGATGGCATTTTACAGATGGAAAAGGAAAATGTTTCTAATAAAGTTGTTGAGGAAATTATTAATCTCATAAAAGAGTTGTTTCCTTCCATTGGCGATGAATAAGTGCTTGAAGAAGATACTTATGAAGAAATTTACCTAGAAGATATTGATCAATTTTCTCATGGTGAATTTCCAGATGATGTACTTGACAAAGACGAAGCTCTCATATTTTCCATTCCACCTGATGATGGCGTCCATGGCACTACTCCTCTTGCATGGTTTGTTTGACGATGGTCTTTTTGGAACAACACGGTTGACGAACATATCAACGCCTATTTGTGGAATGAGGGTGAGACTTTGAGGGTCATCTCATTTTTATCAAGAGCCATTTGTATTGAGAACCTCAGAAAATGGGTTTGGTTGATAAATCTTTAGAGGAATGCCATCATAGATATGCTTGGTTCATATGTTTGGGCTTGCGATGACATAATTATATTTATTCGGGACACTCATCCACTTTCATCCATAATTTTGGAGGGATGCCGAACATGGCCACCTAAGAGCTGATCAGGAGAGTTCATTCTTCAAAGCGGAGATATTTTGCATTTCATCTCTTTGAGATTTTTCCTTGAAAGATTCAGTAAAATTGAAGAGAGAAGGTGTTTTTCTGAACATGAGCAATTATCATTGCCCACCTCTTACCCTCTTCTCCAGAGACCATCACGATTATTATTTTGATCTCTCATTTCCTTTCCATCCTCGACAAGCAATGAGTCTTTGTGTCGTGGAAGTAGGGTAGGCCTTTGTCTACATATAGTATCCCCCTTGAGAGATGGATTGATCAAGATTTTGGATATCACTTCAGGAAGGATTCCTTGCATGATCACAATGACATATATTCTTTCCAGTTACTCCCTCCACCCATCTCCATGAGTTTTTCTTCCTTGTCGATTATATATTATTGTTTGTACTCCTTGATTATTATGTGCTGACTTATATTTGATGTAATAATATGATTAAGAACAAGGAATATACTTTGATGAGTAGTTAAACCCAGGTTTCTGCTTGAAGTTTGTGGCGACTTAGCCTGACATCATCCATCACTTGCTCTTCAAGGCCCCAGGTAAGTAAGTGAGTCATTTTAGAGTTTCTTTCATTTGCATATTGATTTCTCATATTAGTTTAGATGCATTTCATTTTCATTTTTCTCTACTTGCATATTGTTTGGTGACTTAGTTTAGAATATTTTGAAAAAATGTCAAAGTGTTCTTTTCTAGATTAGCTTTTATTTTGAATTTATGGATAGGGATGATAGCACCACCCTAGATGCTCGATCCCAGCACACGGACCTGCAAGTCTACCGAGTTGTGGTTCTAATGCACTTTACGAAAAGAAGATGTCCCCAAGTAGGAGCCATATGTTATCCCATTTTGTGGGATAACTAAGGATGTCTAATATTAGTCTATGCCCTGGGAGTTGCAGATATGGAGTGTCGAGACTACATGACTAATAGCGGTATCCTTTGCACATATGGAGACCCTTCTTTCCACCACAAAGGTCGTATATTTCCAAATGGCACCCACCGAGTTGGACTTCGAGAAGTGATGGACCTCATGACACAAGTTAGGTATTATAGTGAGTGTCATTTTCAATATTTGAGGCATTTGGGTATGTTGTAGTCTTAGACTACTTTAGATTTCATGACATGCTTGGACATTATTCCTTTTTTCCCCATTTCACCTTGGTGGTTGACATTGTGCTAGGGTGAGATGTTTTAGCCAGGGATGGGTTTACTACTAGAAACTCCTTTGAGAGACATCCTTACCGGTACCACTTTCCATCATTATTTTCCCCATTTCCTTATCTCTTGGGATTTGGTATTGACCCAAATGGGTTGTCCATCATTTTATGGGAAGAAGGGATTGAAAGGCCCAGAGGGGTTGATGTTAGTTAAAAGATAAAATCCTGATAATATAAACCTTCCATATGCTTTACCCAAGGATCACCCAAGAAAAAAACAATGAAATGCTATCTTTGAGTAAAAAGGGACCCACAAAGAATAATGATTAAGAATGATTAAAAGGTTGATTGGAGGATAGGAGGTATCATCATGATCCGACCTATCATCGATCATGGATATTTAGTGGTATGAAATTACCATCATCGGGTCCTGAAGCGGTAATGGCTCTTAGTTGCATGGCTAAGAGGGTCTCATCGCAGGCAAACTTCTCATTCCACTAGGTATTTTTGAGTGACAATGTCATTATATGGACAACTTTTAGGACAATGGCCTTCAATTTGTCCCTAAAATTTGAAAGAAATAAATAATGGAAAAATTTGGGCTTGTTAAAATTGTATTGCAAACAAAGGTGCCACACACACCCTCTACGGCTTGTTAAAATTGTATTGCAAACAAAGGTGCCACACACCCTCTACAAAGGCACCCATGAATGAGACACTACAACCCCTTGTATGTCATGAACCCCATGCCAATTGAGTCTTGACCATTAACCATTTCATCCACTTTACATGGATTAGATAGGGATCTCTTGGAAACACTCCTTGACCTAGGGAAATATCTACCTAATAGGACACCTTTTCAACCCTCCCATATCCAAGCTTGGAAATTTGCATAATGTCTTTGAGCACTTACTTGTTTGACATGGTAATCTTTTATGCACATGCTTAGGTGGCTCATTTATTGACTTGATTTACTTATCATGATATTTTGACTTGATATCCTTGGAGGGTGTACTTATTTGTCTTTGCAAGACCTAGTTGGTGGATAGTTTTGGAGTAACAAGCCTAGCTTGGGCTTCCATGGGGCTTGAAGCACACAGTTTGGATGCCAAGGGCTCACATGCCGAATAAGAGAGATGAAACTTAGGAGGCCTAGATGAGATGGTGGATGACACAACCTATCCCTCACATGCCAAACATTTTTCCTAGGAGAGGCAAAACGTCACCCTTGGAGGCATGACGTCATCTAGGAGGGCTAGGGTTTGGTGGTGAGCTTACCACTCATTGACACATGGATGCTTTGAGGCGAATGAGGCTTTGACCGTGAAGGAAGTGACTTGGATGATTTACATGTGGCCTTGGGAAGCCTAACTACACTCTTCCTACACCAATGACTTGATCCTAGTGTCAAAACGTCCCTTAAAGGGGTGACGTCACTTTGAATTAGGGTTTTTTTTTTGTAAAAGTAAATTTTAAGTGAATTGTTTAATATTGTTTTATAAAAGGGGCAATATTAGGGTTGTTTACCGCTAGTCTTGTGGTTTACCCTAATATTATGTGGACAAACTATTTTGGAGACATTTTATATAAATAAGAGATCATAAGATCTCATTTTAACATATTCTCTCCATTGTGAGAGGAGAATAAGGCTGAAATTTTCGCTACACTTGGATTATTTTGCATCTTGTGCTATGGAATGATGTCTTTTGGTTATGGTTAATGATGACGATGATGCGCTATCCCTTGGAGGTCACTTCTATCTCATTGTGGAGGTTTAGTTTGGCACATTAAAGGTTTTTCTTGGATTGGTATGGTTCTTTACTTTGTCATTATCATTGTAAATTCAAGTTAAAGTTGTTTTGGCCAAGGCTAGATAGGGAATATAAGTATATACACCCCTATCCTAGTTTCCACCATAATTATCAAGATTCTAAAGTTATTTCCAAGGGTTTTGTTGAGGAAGTATAAGGATTTACACCCCTTAATTTCAAATTGTAGCTAGGTTACTTACCTTGGAAAGTAAGAGGATTTACACCCCCAAGGGTTTATTAGTCCTAGATATTTATTTAATACCCCATTAACCCATAACTAAAGGCACTAATCTTGCATTGGAGATATAAATTGTTGCATTGGAAAACATGAAAGTTTCAAGATATTGGTCTTCTCTCACTTGAGTTTTGTTCCCCTAGCCTTGAGCTACCTTGCCTCATTGAGGCATCCCCTTTCAACCAAAAATTATTGTTGTTGTAGTAACCCTAACCTACAACCATTAGGGCTACACTAACCCTATCCTACTAACCCTAAATAACTCCTAAACTAACCCTAGACTAGGCCTAAAATATACCCTAACCTTCCACTAACCTAGGCGCACCCATTGAGCTAACAAGGAGATGATTTAATTGGATAAGTTTTCTGAAATATTTATTGGTTTTCTACAGCCATAAGGCTAGTAATTTCACTGCATAAACCCTAACCTAAAGTTACTGATAACTTGTGTTTTCACCGTCAAAAGTTGCTAAGAATTTGCCAATTTATTCTACTTTCTTTAATACAATTTTTGAGTGTTTTCTTTGCAAGTTTTAGTGGTTGAATCCATTGCTGTCATAAACAAAAATTCACATCCATAAGGCTGATAAATATTTCTGCAGCCACACTTCCATTTCTAAAGTCTCATTAATATAAATTGTGAAATCATCTAGTGATTTTATACTTGTTTCAAGCACATTTCATTTGAATTTGAGCAATCTTTCTAGAATATTTAGTACTTGATGAGAAATATTTTATATATATACTATCACTCATTTCTGAAAATTAGGGAAAACAAGCCTAACTTGCTGATCCAACTAACATATTTCATTGCAGAGTGGTTTTCCTTGTGTCTCGGGCAGGTACCAACTTCTCAGCGATTCACCCAAGGATTTGGCAACCTCAAAATCATTTAAGAATCATATTAATATTCCACTTTCCATATATAACATTGAACTTTAGAGGCTTCACTCTTTCCATTTCCGTTTCCCCCCTCCTTTCCCCCAAGGATCACCAGGATTGCCTCCCAAGAGTTACCTAGACACCCTTGAAGCGTGGGACCTATGTCGAGGTGGCATTGGGATAGTGACCCATAATTATCACCATATTGGTGGTTGGGTCAATATTTTCCCAACCTACAACTTGTGCGATAACAAGCATAAGATAGAAATTTATAAATTGCTAAAACAATATTTTTCATTTTTCCATTTATGTGAAATTTCAATTATTTTCTAGTAGATAGATTGGGTATGGGGAATTGAGAGTGATGCAAGGGGGGGGCGGGGGGGAGGAGCCAAATGATCGTCCACCTTCACATGGTTTGACCTGTTCAATAGAGAATAAATTATTCTCGAAGCCAATAAACACTCATTCAGGTATTTCACTTTAGTCTTTCTAGAGTCTCGTACATGTTGATATGTTTGTTTATTTATTTAATTAGTATTCGGTCATATAAAATTTTATTCTATGATGATTTATGTCAGTCTTCGTGATGGAAATACAACTAATATAAGACTCATCGACCTTATGGACGCAGGTAGTTCATACTCATTTTTCCATTTTAGTTAGTGTGTGTGCACAATTGTCAAATATTCATGTTGATAATGTTGATGCCATTTCCTCATAGTTTTCTTTGATGATAAATTTTGTATATTCAATATTTGAATAAAACTTTGTTTTTAACCTTTGTTGATTGTGTTTATGTGCCTTGCAAATGCATGTTGATGTTTAATATTGTTCAAGCACAATAACTTGAACAATTTTCTAATTCATTATCACAATCTACATTTTCTTATATATATATATATATATGCTCTATAATGTCATATTTTTTCTAGATGTGCCTTGAGAATAACTTCAAGTGACTTTTAAATCAATTTAGAGTTATAATTGTAACAATACACATTTATTGATGCATGTAATCCCAAACCAATGTATATTTCAACCCTTTACTAAATTATGGGCACAAATCACCCTAGTACACAGTATTTAGGTTTACAACATATCCATTGTCCTGTAAATTATAACTTGTAAATTACTAAGACCATACACGTATTTTTCTTCCCGGGGCTTGCATTTTTCATCATGCCTTGTTTTCATGCATTTTTATGCATTTGCAAGGTAGGTTTTAGCCTTTATGAACAACAAAGGTTTTTTGGTTTCAAAATGAATAACTCAAGGTATGAATAGATGTAAAATGATAAAATAAAAACTCTAAAACTTGAACCCCTCAATTTGGAGGTCATATGAGTCTTAGGCTTGTATTTTACAGTAAGACGATTTTACCCTCCATTTTACAAAATGTCTTGAATCTTGGTTCAAGGTAGAAGTCCTTATTCATTTGAAAATGCACTATGAATGATATATATAGATTTAGAATGTTATTAACATCACTCCAAAACTTATATCACTAAATTTGGATCTATATAGAAGCATGGGCATGCATTTCCATTAGGCCACTTTCTATTGTTTTGGTCTCTCAATTTACAAGGAAGATTTTGCCTCTTTTACACATCAAACATTTTTATGTTTGTAAATGAAAATCTAAATATGTAGAAAGGTGTAAAATTCTACACCCTCATAAACTTGAATCAGTCAAATTTTTGGTGTGTTAATAACTAAACGTGCATTTTCATGAAGCATGGCGTGCATTTTGCACAAGGGTAGAAATTACAGTTTTTTTTTCGATGGAATACCTCAAAAGAAACCCCCGAGTACTTCCCCACTTCGTCGATGGTAAATGGGGTAAACCACCAGCCCTGATTATGGGGCCTAACCCCAAGGGGGAAAAATATATTTGACCCTGTGTTCAAATATATATATGTATTTCTTAAGTGTGAATGTGTAATTTTAGATGTGGAGGCTCTAACAAGCTTGAATTAGGGTTTTGTGCAACAATAGAAACCCTAATCCTAATCATTTATATCATCATATATTGACAAGATTGTTGTCTATATCTGGCTCAACTTCTTTGACTTCTTAGTCTAACACATTTACTTGCTCCCTATGTCCAATGCATCATAAGCATGGCTTTCAGTCTACAAGAACAATTTGAATTTTTTTTCACTTTATTCTCTTCCCATCTGAACTTTGACACCCATGCTCATTGTCAAACATCAAATGGAAAATTCCTTTCCCATCAATTCTTTGACAACCAATTCCCCCATTGCATTGATGCTTCGATGGAATGTTCTCGTCACCTGTCACAATGTCGATGGAATTCGCTTGCCATAGTGTTGAAACACTAACGCAATTTTCCCACCCTAACATAGCCATGCTGATATACTTTTCCCACTCTAGAATTAACACTCTAATAGACTTTTCCTTCCCCAACATCTCCACTCTAATGAATTATTCCATCCTCATTGTTTCCCCTCCGATAGACTTGGCTTGCCATAATGTCACAAGTTTGACGATATGTGAATCGATGCTTTGATGGAATTTACACACCATATCATCACACCGTCAACAACCTCTTGGTGCATGAAACTTTCCCAAAAAATTCCACATGGAATCCTTTTGCGTTGAACGTACGACAATAATATATGATTGTCGTCGTTGTGACGTTATGTTGCGATGAAAGTTTGGCTGATTAAATCTCTTCAGAGCTTCTACGTGGCATATTTTCACGTCGAACGTATGAAGGATGGATACAATTGTTGATGGTGCGATGAAATGGATTTGACGAACATTCAAAATTCTATTCATTGGAAATCCATCATCTAATCATTGGAACGTCGTTAGAAAGAAGTCAAAAACTGTACCAAATGTTAGAATGGATAGGTAGGAGGAATGTGTGGAATATTCTAAATATTTTTTCATGAAGGTGACATTTTTGTATATCTAGTGATGGGAGGGTCCCACTCTAAGATTGATGGTGGGGATACATCTCAATATACATCACTATCAGATGGTGTTTTGTAGAAATCAGGGTGTTTTTCTTCTCTAAAAAAATCATTTTTTAACTTTGAAAATGTGGGTATCTCAAATGCAAAATACATCTAGTAAGATCTAGTTAGAGCATTTACTAGAAAGTCTAGGTCTGATGCTAATGTGGTTGCATTTCTAGTAGCTCAGTGATGTGGAGAGTATGCTTCAAGTACATTAGATCTAGGCTCAAACCACATTGTAGATGGATCCTTTAATGTATCAACATGTGAAGTGAATAATTGTTATCTTTGATTTTGAGGTTTGTATTTGATTGATCATATTAAGAAAAATTATACTGTGTTTTCACTAGTGAGGCTTGATAAGTGCTATCACTCCATGGTTTGGATTTTGGGGGGATAGTATCTAGTTTATCATTTGGAATTTTCGACTACGATAAGTTCTTGGGTGATTTCCTATGGGATTCAAACCTAAAAATCATTTTTTTTGCATGTTCCATTGTTGAATTCTAGAGGGTAGGGTTTTGCTTATGTTTCTAGGGGTAATGATAGTAGTAGCATCCTTGTGGATGGTGTGGGTTATGGTGAGGAGACCAAAAACTTGAGAAAATTCCCTATGGAGGTTCATGGGTCAAATGGTAAAGAGGTGGAAGGCTCTAGAATTATAAAGTATAGGGAGAGAGTTAATATAGTGAGTGGTGTAGATAAAGGTGTTGAGGTAGAAGAGGTTGTTGGACACACCTACCACACTTAGAGGGGGGGGGTGAATGAGTGTGGGGCTCTTTTTCCCAAAACTTCCCTCTTATTCTAAAACTCATCAATTAGCATTCAACATTTATTCATTACCCATTGTTGTCATTTATAACCAGTTAGATGTAGGCACATATCAACAACATAGATCAGCAATATACCATCAACAAGTCATCACCGAAATGAACACAAAGAACACAATATGTATGTACAATTTTCTTTTAATTACAGACTTCAATCCTTGGGGTTTATCAGCAACAACTGAATAGAGCACAACTCTACAAGAGCACCAGCTCTATATGCAAGAATCAGCTTACACCCTCAGCTTCAACTGAGATGAGGCAACAATCCTCAACAGATATCAATATGCCAACAAGTATGCGACCTGACAGTAGTGCAACCCGCGTGTGAACGCGCCCTGGCTCACTACAACCAGCGTGTGAACGCGGCCAGTGTATAATGCAACAAGTGTCTACTTCTAAGCAACTAGGGTTTTGCTTTTCTTCACATGCTCAGAACTCTTATGTCTTCCACTGACCAAACTGACCCAAAGCCAGTCACAACACATCCAAGCTCTCCAATAACTTTCTCATGCTCCACATCAAATTAATATGAATGCTATCTCAATCATTTATAAATAACTAGTATACCATAGCAATCATGTCACTACTGAATCACAAGAGTGATGCTCACTCCATCAACCAAATCAACCAAATTGAGCCATATCATAGGATCCATACCAAGAATGCCCTAAGCATTCACAACATATCAAACAATAGTATCTATCAAGAAAATAATGTAACCATACCAGTGTCTCAGTGATAGATCTGAGGCCATAGAATGCAGATCTAGAACCTGCCTCATCATCCAAGAGCGTGGCACCAGCTCAAACAAAAATCTCCATGATTTTATCCACTCCACGCTCCCTATACACAGTCATCCCGCATGTACACTCACCCTATACATATCCATCCCACATGTACATGCACCCTATACACAGACAGCCTGCGTGGGCATCAGAAAATAGGGTTTCTGTGAATCCGAGACTTTTGCCATCAAGATCTCTGACATTGTCGAAACTTTGATGCATTCATGAGATCCTCCTCTCGCTCTCTTCTTCAGAATAGATCTTCAATCATGCTCAAGAGATCCACATCATAGGATGCTCTCACAAGAAGCTCTCCATCAATACTCCACAAGATATTCACAAGAAGCTCTCCATTGATCCACAAGGATTCTCATCAAAATGTACATTTTACAAGAGATACTAGCTTCTTATTTATACTTTCATATTCTAGGTCACTTAACCCATTTTTAGGTTACTTAACCCATTTCTAGGTCACTTAACATATTTTCCTTATTTTAGGGTTAACCACTTTCCATGAATAAAAAGTTCTCCAATACTTTGTCATTTAAATATTCCTTCTTGATTTTGTCACTTTACTTTATCATTTAAATAATCCATCTTGATTTTTTCACTTTACTTTATCATTTAAATAATGATATCTTGATTTCAAGCACTTTTACTTCTTTGACCTTTTGGGGCTTCAAGCCTTCATATGGGGGTCATCCAACTTCATAAGGCCATAACTCTCAAACCGTGAGGAGTTATGTGACATTCCACATACCATCGAAAATGGCATGTCAAACACTATCCATCTAGGATAGTTTCACCAATAAATTCATTGATATTCATCTCATTATTCCACATGCAAGCATGGTTCCTCCAACCGTTCTTCTAGGATAACCCAATCCGTAAAGCGTCTTCTCGTGAGGGATTTCACCATAAGGGGGCCACTTTGGAGTTCATCCCTTTGTGCACCTTATCAACCATGATGAGACACTAATGATTCATCTTTGCATTGATTGGTTTCCAATTGGACATATATCATTCTCATCAAGGGCATCATATCAATCAATTACTTGACATCAATCAAACCAAACCATTTACATATGATCCAACAATCTCCCAA